>CM076573.1:729949720-730519720 GCA_034641835.2 Pinus albicaulis | reverse complement strand
AAGAAATGACACTCTCAGGTGATTTCTTAGACTGAGGATTGTAGTAATTCAATTGATCAATGGTGACTATCTTCCCATCATGAGGGAAATTCATGATATTTAAGACAAAAGAGGTGATTGTTTTCATAGCATACATGAAACTATGACCAAGAAAGAGGTTATAATCGAGAGGTGCATCAGTGACTTCAACATCAATCACGACCTTCTTTCCCACGACAACGACATGGAAATTTTGATAGAAACCAATAGGTGGCAAGGGGTGACCATCATATGCACAAAGATTGATAGTTGATGGTGAAAGGCCAAGGGAACCAAGTTTCTTCTAGACATTGGCGGACATCACACATGTGGATGTGCCTTTGTCAATGATATAACACTCGAGAATGACGTTCTTGATGGAGACTGGTATCTGAAATACAATGGAGGGTGGAAGGCAAGGATGATCTGATTTTTCAATGTCAAAAATGATAATGTGATCATTTTAATGGTCCACGACACCTAAATAAAATAGTAGATATTTTCTATGAGATGGGCACGTCTGGAAAACTTCCAGCATTAACATAGTCACAGGAGATTGTGTTAAGTCATCTACTATGATGTAAGTGTGGGCGGCTTGGGAATTTCCAGGATTTCGACATAACAAACCTTTGGTGATGTTTGAAGGAACCTCTACCTTAGGTGGAGGGATCTGTTAGATACTGTTTGGTGACGAAAAAGGCATTGTGGATACTTTTGGTTTCGCATCGGTGGATGGATTCTTAAGGAGTGAATCATATTGGTGCGACTAAGTTTGGAGGTTAAATTATTTGTATTTCATCATTAGGACTTGGTTAGACACATTCCTTGGTTGATGAGAGAAGGTATTCGAGGATTATGGCCATATTGGGTGGCCACATATCCTTGGTGAGGGAAAGAGCTTCTAAACATTATCGTCTGCATAGAAAAAGGAGCAGATGGAGCCATAGGCTACTTCCCTCGAGAGGAAACTTCTTGATCTTCCCATGCTTTGCGCATCAAAGGGAGAAGGTGATAGTCATGAGTATAGTGTCCATAGATACCACAATAAGTACAATATTTTTTTTGTTCAAAGGGCCTTTTTCTTCTTGGGTTTTCATCCCTATTGCTGGGCTACAGTATTAGAGTGGTCATCCTTATTTGGATTAGGCTAGAAACCTTAGTTTCCTTGATTTCCCTAAGATGGTTGATTTTGGTCCCCTTTCCCCTTATTCTTCCTCTCAGGGTTATGGGGAGGAGAAACATTTTTCTCAACATATACCTGCACATGAGAAGGTGTTGGTTGTTGCAGCAAAGGGGGTTGAGGCATGGGAGGTTGAGGTGTTGGTTTCATTGGGACTAGAGCATTAGGCATCGCAGAAGGATAATATGGATTCATGACAACACTTTTATAACATGGATATGTAGTATCTTGTCCTAGCATCGGCTGATGTGGATGGGAAAATTCATAATACGTATTTGTGCCTTGATAGTAATTAGCACACGAAGGATCAAGGGGAGGATAAGCATAGGTGGAACTGGACCCCCCCTGAGGTTGGTCGTAACCCATGGATCCTTACGGATAAGGGGAAGGTTGAGGGTAGGATACTAATCCAATTACACCGTTAGTGACATGAGATGCCCCTAATGTAAAAGAAGCACTAGGCCTAGAAAGGTTAGGAAGGACGGTATATGTTGAAAATTCAACAAGAAATGTGTGTCTAATTTATTTTCCCCTTAATTAAATTAGACAATAAAATGTAATCTTATCTCATAATCACTTGTTATAGTTAATTGAGTGTGATAAACTCAGTTAGCTCATGAATTTAATGTTGAGGGTGGTTGGTGAGGCATGCAGAGTGGTTCTATTAGTTATTAAGTCCAAGTTGTATTTATTGCATTAGTTTAATGCATGATAAATAAACTAACTCAATTAATTGAGTTAAAATCAGTTTAACTAGTTGTAACTGTTTGTTGCACTAGTGAGAGGTCAAGTGAATTAAATCAGATTTAATTCACATGCAGCGATCTGTCATGTAACTAATGATTTACTATTAAGACATACATGCATGTCAGTTCCAGTGGAGACCCAGTTGAGACAAAGGTTAAAGGGATGTTAACTATTAGTTGTATTATTAGTAGGTTTCCCGCATGTAGTAAAAAAACCATAGGATTTCCCATGAGTATTGTGAATTTTTGGAAGGCTGAATTTCCTAAAGAATAGGGATTTCATTCCACGTGAATTGTACAAGCAAGGCAGGTTGAGCCGAGGCTGAAAATTGGCTAAGTGTTGATCATTTTTGTCTGGATCAGTGTGAGACAGTTGTGAGAGTGCAGGAGACTCTTGTGAGAAAAGTGCATTGTAATTGTTTCATGATTCCTTGGTGAATATACAATAGAAGATAGAGGGTTTTGAGCTGTAAGTTTCCCCAGGAAAATATCTGTGTTGTGGTTTGATTTGCTTCTTTCTTTACTTGTTGTGATTGGCGATCGTGTTTATTTTCCACAATTAATTTCTAGAAGGATTCAGTCTCTTGCTTTATCATATCGCATGATCAGATTGAATCCATTGATATACATATTGTTTGTATAATTTCTACATGGTATCGGAGCGCAAGAAATCACTATAGTGGAGAAAAAATTGATTTTGTGTTGAATATCATTCAAATTTGCAAAAGTATTCTTTGGTGCAACATGCGGATCAAGATCAAGATGGCTTTCAATGGCTTGATATTGGAATATGCACTCGGGGGAAATTCCAATTATATTGCGTGGAAAGATAGGATTGAGGTAGTTCTTGAGGACAATGAGTTGAAATAATTCATTGATAATGACATTCCCAAACCCACAGTAGCAGATGCTGCTCTTCTTGATGCTTGGAAAAAGAAGGTTGCAAAGGTGAGGAGCATCTTATTTTAGGAAGTATGAGACCACATTATCTCAAGTCTCCATGGAAAAGAGACTCTATATGCAATGTGGAATGCTTTGACAGATCTGTTTTAGAGTAGCAGTGACCACATAAAATTTGGCACTGAAGGACAAGCTCAAGAAAATCAAAATGGAGAAAGGCGACACTATTCTGAAATATTTAACCAAGTTTTTCCAATGTCGAGATGAGCTTGGGAGTGTCGGAATTACTATAGCGGATGATGAATTGGTGAGCCTAGCTCTTCTAGGCCTTCCCAAGGGTTGGCATAGTTATCAGGACTCTATCAATGGGAGGGAGAAGCTGCTAGATTGGGAGCGACTTTGGTCAAATTTGGTGCAATAATAATTCAGGTGGAATACTAGGGATGAATCCTCATCCAAGACGGATGATGAGGAAAATTGCGCCTTGGCTAGTAAGGCAAAGAAGGGGAAGGGAAAGAAACACTATTCCAAATCTAAGACTGGAAAAGAAGACAAGAAGCGCGACATGTCCAGAGTGAAGTGTTTTCACTGTCATAAGCATGGAAATTATGCCACTAATTGTCCACAAAATAAGAAGAAAAAGAAGGCTTCAGGATCTACAATTGGTGAGGGTTTGGCCTCGCAATTTGAGTTGGACTTCTCGCTCATCGCATGCATGGTGTCTAGTGCAATGGGATCAATGTGGTACTTGGATAGTGGTGCATATTTCCACATGACGGGAGACAAAGAAATTTTCAGTAGTTTGGAGGAGAAGGATCTCCAGATGCATATCGAAATGGTTGATGATGAGAGTTACACCGGTACTAGGATTGGTATAGTTACCTTCCAGAGACAATCAGGTAAACCCTTCTTATTAAAATATGGCATGCATGTACCAGGCTTGAAAAATAATTTAGTTTCAGTTGCAATGTTGGAGGATAGAGGTTATGATGTGGTTTTCAGTGAAGGGAAAGATTTCCTTCGACACAAAACCACAGGACAAGCCAAGAAGATTGGGATTTGTGTGAAGAATCTCTACAAACTTGATATAGGTGGTTGCGCAACATTGATGGGTAAGGTAGGCAAAGTGGTGACCCAGGATGAGGGTGAGTTATGGAACATGAGATTGGGCCATCTACACCACGGTGCCTTGAAGTTCATGCAAGAGATTTCTACGGGGCTTCCAAAGGGCACTCTTGCACAAATAGACACATGCAAGGGATGTGCCATGGGGAAGTATGCAAAGGCCACTTTTCAAGAGAAGGAGAACCGAAAAGCGGAAATCCTTGAGAGAGTTCACTCAGATGTGTGTGTACCATTCTCTACAGCTTCGACAGCAAAGAACAGGTATTATGTGATATTTGTTGATGATTTTTCTAGAAAGTGTTGGATCTAATTCATGCAAAAGAAAGATCAAACGTTCTCAAAATCTTGTGAGTTCAAAGCACTGGTTGAGAAAGACACAGGAAAGCATGTTATGGCTCTTAGGAGTGAAAATGGTAGTGAGGAAATATCCAATGAATTCAAGAACTTCTGTAGCAAAGAAGGAATTCGAAGAGATTTTATTGCACCTCATAACCCACAACAGAATGGGGTCGCAGAAAGAAAGAATAAAACAATTGTGGGTGCGGCACAAGCGATGTTGCATGATCATGGCCTATCATTGCATCTGTGGGCAAAGGCATGCAACACAGCGGTATTTGTGCATAACCGTAGTCCTCATCGGATACTTTGCATGAGTAAACTAGAGGAGGATTTTTTCTGGTAAGAAACCTGATGTTTCATATTTTAAAAAAAAATTCTCATCTTCCTATTGCCATGTGACCAAATATTCCAGGAAGAAGCTAAAACCAACACCTGAGATTGGGATATTTGTGGGGTACACTGATACTCCCCACAACTATTGGGTGTATTTTCCAAACAACAAGATGAATGTTGTGAGACGGGATATAAAATTTGATGAGGAGAAATCCATGTGATTGTCCCTTGAGAGGGAGCTTGATTTGCATGCAAAGGAGGAACTCTTGGTTCCAAAGAATGAACCTCAAGATGTGGAGGATCATTGAGTGGAGGAAAACACTCATGCAGATCCATCCACCATACATGGTAGAAGGTGCACCACGAAAGCTAATATATTGAGACTTGATGTGGCAGAACAAGTAGGAGCACCTACTTCATTGCGCAGATAGAGACAGTCTCGAGATAGGTTTACTAGATACATGGCTCTTATGATCAAGTCTATTGTGAAAAAACCATCCTCTTTTGAGGAAGAAGTGAAAAAACCAATTTGGGTTGACTCCATGGCTGAGGAGTATGACTCCATCGTCAAGAAGAGTGCATGGGAAGTTGTCCCAAGACTAGTCGGAAAATCAGTGGTTGGATCAAGATGGATCTATAAGATGAAGCAGGCGATAGATGGGAGTGTGGAGAAGTACAAGGCTATATTTGTAGCCCAGGGATTCTCACAAGTTGAGGGGATTGACTATGAGAATACTTTCGCACTGGTTGTGAGATACTCGTCGATTAGATCTATCCTTGTATTCTCAGCGCAGATGGGGTGGCAGATACATCCGATGGATGTGAAAACTGTGATTCTCAATGGAGTTATTGAGGAAGAAGTGTACATAGAGCAGCCAGAAGGTTTTGAGATCTTTGATAGGAATCGCATGTGTGCAAACTCAAGAGAGCACTGTATGGGCTGAAGAAAGCACCCCGTGCTTGGTACACCAGTATTGATAGCTATTTCACTGGGTTGGGCTTCACGAAGAGTGAAGCAGATGCGAACCTATACTAGATTGTGATTGATGGTAAGCTCTTGATTATCATACTTTATGTTGATGATCTAATTTTGATAGGTGATGACCAGCTCATAATTTCTTGCAAAGAGGATCTTGCAAGAGAGTTTGAGATGAAGGACATGGGACTTCTTCACTATTTCCTTGGTTGGAAATATGGCAGCAGGATGGTGAGCTATTTGTTTCTCAGGGCAAGTATGTCAAAGAGATTATGAGTAAGTTTCACATGGAAAGTTTTAAACCCATGGAGGTTCCTCTTCCAGGAAACTAGAGCAAGGAGGATGCTACTTCAGGTGAGGTAGTGGACGCTACTGTTTACAGACAGTTTGTGGGTTCAATGATGTGCTTGGTGAACACTAGACCAAACATTTTCTACGCAGTTAACCAGCTGAGTCAAGCTATGGTTAAGCCAACCAAGATATTTTGGAAGGTGGGGAAGCATGTCTTGAGATATTTCAGGGGAACTACAGAGTATGGATTATGGTACAGATGGAAAGAGGGAGTGAAGCTTCAAGGCTTCACCAATGCAGATTGGGCAGGCAGTCCATCAGACAGAAAGAGCACATTAGGAGTGATCTTTAGCATAGGATCGACAGAATTTTCTTGGTACAGCAGGAAGTAGAGATCTGTGGCACTCAGTTCAGTCGAGGCAAAGTACATGGCAGCCATTCAAGGTGCATGTGAGGCCATCTGGATGAGGAAGATTTTGGTTGGTTTTTTTGGTCATCGGATGGATCCAAGGGTGATACATTGTGATAACCATAGTTGCATTAAACTCTCAGTTAATCTGGTATTCCATGATAGTTCCAAGCACATAGACATATGGTACCACCATCTCAGAGATTTTGTTTAGAGGTGCATTATGTTACTTCAGTACATTCCCACGGAAGATCAGGATGCAGATATTCTGACGAAGGCACTCACCAGGAGCAAAATCAAATACCGTAGAGGCAAGATTGGGGTAGCTGGTAATCCCTTTCTTATTCAGAGGGAGTGTTGAAAAATCAACAAGGAATGTGTGTCTAATTTAATTTTCCCTTAATTAAATTGGACAATAAAATGTAATCTTATCTCATAATCACTTGTAATAGTTAACTAAGTGTGATAAACTTAGTTAGCTCATGAATTTTGAGTTGAGGGTGGTTTGCGAGGCATGCAGAGTGATTCTATTAGTTATTGAGTCCAAGTTGCAGTTAGTGCATTAGTTTAATGCATGAGAAATCAGTTAACTCAATTAATTGAGTTAAAATCAATTTAACTAGTTGTAACTTTTTGTTGCACTAGTGAGAGGTCAAGTGAATTAAATTAGATTTAATTCACATGCAGTGATCTGTCATGTAACTGATGATTTACTATTAATAGTTGCATGCAGCTAGTTCCAGTGGAGACCCAGTTGAGACAAAGGTTAAATGGATGTTAACTATCAGTTGTATTATTATTAGGATGCCCGCATGCAGTAAAAAAACCATAGGATTTCCCATGAGTATTGCACAGTTTTGGAAGGATGAATTTCCTAAAGAATAGGGATTGCATTCCACATGAATTGTGCAAGCAAGGCAGGCTGAGAAGAGGCTGAAAATTGGCTAAGTGTTGGTCAATTTTTTCTGGATCAGTGTGAGATAGTTGTGAGAGTGCAGGAGACTCTTGTGAGAATATTTCATTGTAATTGTTTCACGATTCCTTGGTGAATATACAATAGAATATAGAGGGGTTTTGAGTAGTAAGCTTTCCCTGGGAAATATCTATGTTGTGGTTTGATTTGCTTATTTCTTTACTTGTTGTGATTGGCGATCATGTTTATTTTCCGCAATTAATTTGTAGAAGGATTCAGTATCTTGATTTAGCATATCGCATGATCGGATCGAATCCGTTGATATACATATTGTTTGTCTAATTTCTGCAGTATAAACATAACCTGATTGGGCATAGATCAAATCAAACTTCAAATCCATCTAGCATTAGAGGAAATTTCATTCTAAAAGTGCCCATGAAAGTATCAAGTAATTTCCATGTCATAATATGTAAACCAATAAAAATTGTTTAAATTTAAAGAGTTACATGTAAATATTTTGGAGAGAAAAGAAGAAAAACTACTTTTTTTAATTTTATTTTTGGCTTATATCCTTATAGGTTTACTCACATTTCAAGTGTAGACACTTGTTGGATGCAGAATTAAATTCCACATCCAATGAGTACCATTATGCATACTTTTGAGAAGAGCCATATTTATAAAAATTGAATATACATTAAAAATAAAAAATAAATTAATAAATTATTTAAAAAAAAAAAAAAAAAAAAAAACATTTTGAACACATTTTTTTAATGTACATTCAATTTTTACCAATGTGGGTCTTCTCACAAATATGCATAATGGATAATTACTGGATGTGTAATTTAATTTTGCATCCAAAAAGTGTATACACTTGAAATTTGAGTAAACCTTTAAGGAGATAAGCCAAAAATACAATTAAAAACAGTAGTTTTCTTCTTTCCCCTCCAAAATTCATAACTCTTATTTTATTATTTCAAGAATTATTTTATAAATTTTCCTTAGGAGGAAATTTTTAGGCTGAAATTTCTTCTAATAATGCCTCCTCCTTTAGTTTGAGGGAAATGGGAGGCAAAATATTTACCAATAGGAGTGAGGAGGGATTGCAAGAACCAATCCATGTGAACACAATCTTCGAATTCTAGAGCATTCCATAAGCTCTACCTTATGTGTCATTCCTGAACATGATTGGAAAGGCAGGTGGAATAAGTTTGACGGAATGAGGTCAAAATTTCAATACTGGTATCATAATGGATAGCTAATAAAAGTAATATAAGAAGGCATTAGCAAGGGTCACAAGCATTAAATGAGATGCACGAGGTTGGTCTACATACCATTTTTCATTAGTGTCAGTTAGGGTGGTGTTGGTGTATAGTTATGGAATCCTTTGTAATAAATTTAGAGGAGAATCACATGTGAAATGAATGTATGTGATTAGTGGGATCCTCTCTAGAGTTTCCTTCGAATTTGGGTATATCGAATGGGAGCTTTGTTGGCATAGGTGGCCAATTCAGATCATGGTGAAGAGGATTGTTGATAAGCTAGTTCAAATCAGGAAGACTTAAACTTTCCATATATCAAAGTGGTAGTTGATTGACAACCATTCCTTGTGAGGTTCCAATGTTACCTCTCAGAGGGGGACCCTAAGTATTAATAGCATTATTGCCAACATTTCCTCCACTATTAGTGTCCGCGTTGAGACTGGCATTGCCATTAGCATTGACATCTGACATGGTAGTGGCTCAAGGTTGAGAGGACTCAGAATAATAGGATGAACTGGATGAATCAGAAAGACTAGAATTTGAAGGTGGGCTAGGGAGAGGGACCCTGACTCATCAAGCAGGTGTTAATGGATGTCCAAATGGGAACTAGGGGTGAAGATCACAAAGTCTTTGCAAAAAACAATTAGGGGGCACAATGATGTCAAGATAAAGAAAACACTAAAGGTTAAAGGAAAAGGTTGTGCAAAGTGGAAGCTAATTACTACATATTTTTATTCTAATTCAAGAAATCTTGTCTTATAAAGTTTAAAATTACTCATAGTCTAAAGGTTAACTACACCTCAAACAAATCCTAGTATTATGTTTTTGATGACCTTCCAAACAACTATACGAGACTGTATTGTCTGTAAAGTGGCTAGTGGTAGATTTTCGAGGATGGTTTAGCCCACATTCACCCTACAGATGGCACAAATCCTAAAAATGGAAACTAAAGGTTATCTTCATCAAAGGGAGTCGATGAAGAAATGAGCCAGTTCACGACCTTGAAGTGAAGCTCAGGAAGATATTAGTGTCTCAATACAAACTGTGTACCTCAATTTTATGTCTCCAAACTTATTAAGTTTTGTATTGAATGATGGAGGATTTTGAGGCCTGATTGGAAAATGCTAACAATACAGACTCATAAAAATAGTTCTGCAGTGGTGTTGTTGGATTCCACCATTCAACCCTACCACAGCTAAATATTGTTTTCCTGGAATTGCTACAGGAAGAACTTAGGCTCTATGGGTGTTGAGATTAAGTGGTTGTTTTTAAAAGTCTTGGCTTGGTGGTGCTAACCAAGCACTAATTTTATTAGGTTGTGGAATGTGTGTGAAAATGTGTGAAGTGTCGCTCGTTTTTCATTTAAAATAAACTATTCTACTGAAAAGTAGATTAGATAAATGAAAATTGAACTGAAATCATAAAAAAATTTAAAAAATTCAAATACACTCTACTTTCCACCCAAGGGGGTGTTGTATCTTAAGAAAAAATCCCTTGGTTGTGGTAAGGAATCAGTGCTCAAGACATATATATATATATATATATATATGTCACATAAATATTATATCAAATGGTATTTACTTAATCACCTTCAGATATTTATTATTAAACCCTCAATAATCAGATGCAACAAATGCTTCACAATGCCATTATCTGCAGATATTAAATGGAGTGATAAGAAGAACATGAAGGAAGGAAGCCCAAACTGATATGATGATAAACAAAATCTATCACTTTAAACTTCAGAAGAATTTTAAGACAGTAGAATACTTAAAATGAAGGAGTGCCCATTAAGGATATTTAACTCTTATTCACATATTTAAAAAGAGACCTGCAGCTTCATTACTTCATTTTATTCATAGAAAGAAAATACATAATGGAAACTGGAAAACATATCAATAACAATAGATGCAAGAATCTTGATCTTCATTCATTAATCATCTGAAAATTGAGTACAAAATTTGCAGTAGTCTAAAGGTCGAAAACTCGGAACCTTTTCATTTCCATTCTTTCTCTTTAAATACAATGTAAAGCAGTTTATAACTGTTGAAACTACTCCTAACTTCTCAAACAACTTGAAACTTCTCAAACTACCTATTACATATCATCGAAACGTCTTATTACAATTACATTCTCTTAAAAGAAATAAAATAAAACTTAAATCCTAATCTATTTGCTAAATATGGACTAGTCTCGCTATTGTTGTATTATCTTGATTTTCTAACTTGACTTTATTTGAAGTTGAGGGATCTTTAGGTAGAACAGTCATCCAGGCTCTGCATTTCTTCCACACTTCAATGTTTGTCTTAGGTGAATTAATCAGCCTGTGATACTCTAGTCTAAAGGCAGTGATTCTGTTGAATGATGGTCTCTCTGTAAATAAGGTCTTCACCAACCATAATAGCTGAAAGTGCCTCTAAATAAATTTAATAAATGTTTCCCCTTTCAAAATCTGAGTCTTCTCATGAGCGTTATCCACCTTGCTTTTTGCTAATATCAGTAGTGGTTCATAAGAATCCCATGATAAAAGACTACCTCCAAGGCCCCAGCATGATGACAATCATGCCCTGGCTCTTTTGTCATACAGATTGTCAGACTTATTTATTGCTTCCTTGATCTCAATCAACTTCTTCTCGGTGTTCTTCCTGCAATCATTTTTAACAACCAATTTGTTAATCTCCACAGCATATTGAATCCTATATTTAATCTCATTTTCCTCTCACTCTTGGTCAGTCTTTGAATCAATGAAATCAATAAATTTATTTGCCCAAATAGATCTGTTAATAGTATTTTTCTTATCTATCATAACCTACTCCTCAAAATCTCTAATAATGTTTTTTTCTTCTCACACAATAGTCAGATATTCCCAAGCTGCTTTCATTTCTTCAATGATTTCACTCCAGATGATGTCCTTAGCCTGTATCAGAGATATATTCCCTTCAATTTCACCTTTAGACTCTTAATCTCAGCATCAGCTGTTTGGAAATATGTCATTTATTGATTTCCCCAACTTTGGCTTGCATTATCTTTGTTACTGTCTCCAGATCATTTTGTGCCCTTTTGAGATCTCTCTCTTCCATCTTCAGTTCAGTGTTCAATTGAGATATCTGTGATGTTGGATCATCATTTCTAGATGGAAAAATAATAGTGCAGGAATGAGAATCAATCTGATTCTGTAATGACAGCATAGTTTCTTTTAAATTAGTAATTTCTTCCTCTTTCTGCAAGAGCTGCTGAAGAAGGTTCTCTTTCTCACTTTCCACTTATGTCGCCTCTGCTGCCATAGAATGCTTTCCTGTAGGTAACTACAAATGTTTCTTCAACACATAAATCTCTGATTCTACACTTTTTAGAAACTTTTGCACAGCAGACCTGTCATTTGGATCTACCCCAATCTTTACAATTATCTTCTTAAGTTCTTCATTCTGTGTTTTCAAAGCCCTAGACTTGGCTTTCTCCAATTTTAGTTGCTTTATTACCTTCCCTGGCATGTTCTCAGCCTTAAGATCCATTTTTTGGTCAAATCATTCACTATCATTTGACCTATTTTCATATGTAAATTTACTTTATCAAGCAAAGGAATCTTTCTTACATCAACAGTTAGATTTACAATATTAAAATTATTGGATGGCCCTATAGTCATATCAGAGGGATGAGAAAGGGAAATCTTAAATTGATCTTTTTCAAAATCCATGGCAGTCAGCAATCTTGTTTGATCTGGAGTTATTTGATACTCATCCTGTACCTCCATGCTAGCCTTCGTCTTTTGATTTCTTTCAGCAATCTAAGAAAATACTTGTTTAATCAGGGGTACTTGGTCCTGAGCATCTCCATGTCTTCTTGGTGAGGTTGGGACATTTTTCTCATCTCCGAGTTGTAGTGATAAACTAGGTTGAGCACCTACTAAGTCTTCATTGAAATTTGTTCTCTTTTCGGCTCTCTGCTCTTCATCCTTTAAATCAACAACTGCTTCTTTACTCCTCTTGCTATATTTCTCATATATGACAGGAGTTTGTATATTTTAGTGAATAGAACCTGCAAAACCCTTATTTTCTAGCTTCTCTATGTCAGGTTTTCTTTCATGAACAAATTTTGAATAACCATTTTCAATTCTCCTATTTGAAATCACTTTATGGGGGTCATAAGCCCACTTATCTGCTAACAGCAAGTGCATTCCATCTAACATCATATTGAATTCATCAACTGCTTGTCTCATGTTGACTATAAACGGACCCACAAACATAGGTACCTTAAACATATGACCCTTTTCATAGTTACAAAATGTATTTGGTCAACATTTAAACTTTGCCTGATGAACTCTAAAGAAAATAATCTCATAGGCACAAATATAGGAAGCCTATATGGTTCTCCTCTAGCCCCATACAGTCTAATCTCTTAATAGTCTTCATAAACATACCAATCTCCAAACTTACAATTTGTTCCCAACTACAGGAACTCTTGAGCCTTTGGCAAGAAGCAAGGGGGAGAAACCCCATTCATAATTTTATATGCAGTAGCCATAAAATGATTTGCAAAATAAAACAGACCCTCCTCATTCTGTTCTTCTCTAACTACATCAGTCCAAAACACTGTTGACTGCCTCTTTTTATTTACATCCATGATATTTAACCCCAAATTCAAGGATTCTTCCACATTTTGATATAAAAAGAGGTGAATGATAAGAGAGGGGAACTTGAATGACCCAGTGAGTGATAAAATCATAAGTTGATTATTGACAACTTCTTGCCAATATGAAGGAATATCAATCACTATTCCTAGCTTCATCATCAATGCAAACATTCCCAGAACTGATTTGTCAATTATGCTATCATCTTCTTTTCCCAATATCTTTGAAATACGCCTCAGCACTTGCCGAACTTCTACATCGAAAACTTCCATTGAGAATTCTTTGCTATCAGGTACAAACTTCTTCATACCTGGCTTCAGGAAAAAGACAAACTGGTTGAATTCTTGACCTGCAAGACTGTCATAATGTGCTATCAATGACTCTTCAGTGAATTGAACATATGATTCTGACTCTAAGTAACACAGGGCTTGATGAATTAACAGGGCTGAGACTTGTAAGACATTTTCTCCTAGACAATTCATTACAAAGTGTTTGCCAAGGTACATGACAGACACTAACCAGTGCACAAACTCAGGGAAACGGTGTTTTCTTGGAATACATGTAGAAAATACCCCAGTTTTGGCCATGGCAGAGAAAATTGGACATGTTTTTTCATTCAGACAGACCTATTGATAGAATTGGAGGTGATCTAAAGAGCAGACAGTGTCTCGAATATCCCTCTTAGTGTCCATGAGAGGAATATGGCTGGATGAGTCGGACAGAGATGAAAGCTTGGCCATAATTCTACTTAGGGTGGCAACAATGATAAGGTGGCGGACAACAATGGAAGACACAGGCGCATTCAAATTGACAAGTACATAGAAACAACAATAACCTTGCAAAAAGAGGAACCAATTTTAAATAGTTGGTGCAGGGCTTATGAATTAAACGTTGAGTTGACGTGCCAAAATACCATTAAACGATACCATGACATGGTTGATATCTGTCGCTAACCAACAGCTTAAGTCACTACGGGAGGCTCGAAGGTACAACGAGCTCATCGGGGTCATGCCCCCGCAATTAATCCTGACCGCAGATCTTGATCGGCCCCGCAGTCAATGGGGTCAACTATGGAGGCACCCTCCTCATTAACTCGTGTGTTGAATGTGCCTCTGGGTTGCCGCTCTTATCTCCTACCAAACAAATCTTCGGATCCCGCTGACAAACTTGATCGTTCATTAACTGCGCGCTTGGACCCACCTTCACAAATATTTTTAAATTATTGAACTTTAAAATCATATCAAGCATTACATCTTCGAGTTAAAGTATGAGACACTTATACTTTAACATACATTTTTATATTTTTCCATTTTTTTTTGTATTTTTGAAAAATTATAATAAAATACATTGCAAATGAGCCACAACAGGAGGCATAAAAAAATCACAAGAAGAGAAAAATAAGGCAACTCAATGGATACAACAAGATAAAGGGCCAAAGGGGTTGGGATATGTGGTCAAAAATGCCTACTTTATGCAGAAAAAATACGTAAAGAAAGATTGAATTCTAGACCTAAAGGGAAGCAAATAAATAGATAATGAAAAGGAACCTTAAGAGGACTTTTAGGGATAGTGAAACAAAGGCAAAATAGGGGCTCAGTTTTAACTACAAATTCTCACAAGGAAAAATTTGAACAGAAGTTCCAATTTTCTAAAAATCTAGTGGTAAGCAACTCTAAAACATTAAACTACCAACTCAACCAAATCCCTTAAAAAGTGGTAGAGGAGTACTAGAAACCCTAGAAATATTTTTTCTTGCCTCTGGAAAGTGGATAATTTAGAGAGATCAAGGCCTACAGTGTTGTGACAGAATGCAAAAAAACCCTGCTAACAAGCAGACATAACTAAACTTTTGACAAAAATAGAAAAAATGCAGAAAATGAAAGTAACACAGGTTTCTACCTGTTCTTGTATTATAACGCAGGTTGTGGTATGTTTCCTATGTTTTCCATCATAGGTTTTTCCCCAAAAAAAGTGTTGGATGATCTAGATATTCTGCTTCTAGGGTTTTTCATAACTTTCCATCTCTGGTGCAGCTGGAACCTGTGACCTATGAAACACAGAAGGAACAGAAAAGCGAAAGTTTTTTCCAAAAAGTACCACGAATGGACAAAAATATAAAAAAAATGAAATAGTATAAATGTTGTTACCAGAGATCTGAATACTTAAACTAGTGGAGTCGCCATTTGTTAGGTGTAAATATTCAAGAAAATGTGCCAAAAAGATACTTTTACGGTTGGTGACAATCTTTCCTAACAAAAAATAAAACAAAGAAGAAATACACTACAAAAAAATTATAATCTTCAGCAAGACTTTCAGATCTGCAAGGAAATGTAATAGAAAACCTACCAACGAGCTCACAGATCCTGAAAATTCAAGCCAAAAATCATAACAAGAAACCCAATGAAAATAACTCAAATTCTATTAACAATAACACCCAGTGGAGTAGAACATAGACTTGGGTCTTTGATGTCCTCCTCCATGGGAAGGTCATTTTGAGTCCCTGCGCTTCCTTCTAGTTTCTTTCTCTCTCTCTTCCTAGTTGCAAGTGGGCAAAGAAGAAGGTTGGTTGAACTCAAGGTGGAGAGCTTGTGAGTAATGAGAACAGAGTGACAATGATGATAATGATGATAATGTGTAGAGTGAGGTAAAAACCTCTCTATCTATAATAAAATTCTAGGATAGATATAGATCTTGTCAAACAATAAAATATTATTAGACAAAATAAAAATCTAACCATTAGCAGTATTGTATTGTATTTAAGAGAAGAAAAGATAAATGAAATGGTCAAAAATATTTATTTAGTGAACTAACTCAAAAAATAATGGTTAGTTTACTTATTTAAGAAAAGTGGTTAAAATAATTAGTAAATAATAAATCATTTATTAATTACTTTAGGGAGAAATCAAGGCGAGTTAGAGATAATTACTAAATAGTGATTTAATAATTATTTCTTAGGAGAAATGTGTGAAGATTAAGGAATAATAAATAAATAATGGTTTACTTAATTATTCTTGGGTAATATGGTCAAAAGGAGTTATAAATAATTACTAAATAATGATTTAATACTTATTTCAAAATAGAAAATTTAAATAATTAAGGAATAATAAATAAATAGTGATTTATTTAATTGTTCCTATGGATGGTTGAAAATGAGTAAATATGAAAATAACATGAAATTAATTAAATGGATTTATAGGTTATTTTCAAGTGGGTAAAGAGAAATAATTTAGGAAAAGTGGTTCTCTAAATTATTTCCTAAGGTGAAAGTAGGCTTTTATGTGTAAACCCATACTACATGGTGTATTTTGATCATCTCGGTGGAAAATGGCTAGGTGATCACTTTTTAGGTGATAACATATTTCCCCCCAATGTATGAGTGTTAGGAGCACATTGTATGACCGAATTACATTGTAGATTCACTTTCACTAGAGACTGAAGGGGGAGTCAAATGGAGAGAGAGAGAGAGAGAGAGAGAGGGAGGGAGGGAGCCAGTGCATCATAGGTAATAATTATAACCAGAGGAGGCGAGATGAACTACTTTTCAGAGAAAAATCTCCTTTATGGTGTGTACATTACCTCAATAAGGGGGGCGAGGCATACCCATACTTGTCGAAATAACTCAATACAAAGAATAATGGTGTGCCCAGCAATGTGGGTCTAAGTAAAGTAGTACATGATACACAATGTGCTGACATCAATGGGCCAAATAATAATACAATGATACAAAAGAGTCCCATATACATATGTTGTTGGAATATAAAGGCCATGACTAATACAATTAATGTTATTGAATGAAGTAAATAGGATTAAATTCCCCCAAACTGATGTGAGGGGGGAGATCAAAACCAACGAAGCCTTGTTGAACAGGAAAGGGCTCTGAATATTTGAATGAGCTAATTGAAGGGGGAGGCTCATGTGGTGGGCTTTGCGATCAGTGGAAACTGAGGCAATCAAATCCATTGAACCGCATTTGAGTTTGGATCATGAATTGTTGATGTTCAGGCATGTGGGGGGCTACTTGGAGATAAATCCCCTCATGAGGTTTGGAACATCTCACCTCAAGAAATATTGGGACAATCTGCTAAATCATTGCATTGTCAAGTGTATGATTCTCGATCCCATGTTAATGAGTTAGAGTCAAGCATGCAATAAAAAACTAAGTCAAAGGGATATGATGGTTCCCTTTGCTTGATTCGAGGCACCCAAGAACGAAGAAGTTGGGTCCAAGGTACACTTCCCTCTAAGCCATGCTCCCAGAATGAATGTGTTGAATTTGACAGGGGAGGGTCCGTCAGAGATGAGGAAATAAGGAGCCCTCAACAAAGGCATGGGGAACATAGAAATGTGGCTAATAGAGACTGACACCAGGGAGGATGATGGGGAATGAGAGGTGGATTTATGACTTCCCTTTTCAGAGCACAATATGGAAGGTTGACCTGGCAGTGACTGACACGATTCTGGAGGGAATGTTCAATTACTCAGATGGAGGCTTTTCAAAGATAGATTAGGATAGTTGGAGGTAAAATCTTGGAAATACAAGATGAATGCGACAAATGGAGGGGGTGATACATTTTAACATGACTTGATGGGGCTATAAATAGAATCCACAGGATATAAGGGCGACTCATCTCTAATGCTTTGAACAAGGGTGACTCAATGATGTTGCCACAGAGGAGAGGCCCAAAGGGGACCATAAAAACATGAGTTAAAAGTGGTTACTCATGATTAAACTTGAAACATAAGTCATCATGTGTGAATACAAAGTGGTTCCAAAGTAAAAGCAAAAATATGAAGAGAGTCGATGTCAAAAGGCAGTAAAGTGAGACCTCATGGAAAAACTGGCTCACGAGTGAAGTGTCAAATTACCAAAAATTAAGAGAAACCCATTAGCGATTTTAGAGAAATATTTCCAATGGTTCATATGGTTCATCAAATAAAGTTATGGTGAGCTCGTAATGGCCAAAGGAAAAACTAGGTTTCTCTTATAAAAGGGCTTCTTTCCCCCAATTCAAATTCATTTGTGCATTTAACTATTGGTGAATTTGGAGAAGAGGAGAGAGCCCTATAACTTGGAAAGCTAATAGCAGACAAAATAATAGGTGTATTTTGGATCTGTGACTTTCCGTTAGGTGGTCATACTTATCTAAAAATGGCCTTAATGCTTCTTGGAAGTATGGTTCCTGGTGAAGAATTAAGGAAAGAAGAATGAGGGAATGAACTATTAGAGGGTTCTAGAGTCATACCCACCCACCAAGTCAAACATGGGGACTAGCTAGTAAGTATGACATCACATAGAGTAGAATGTTTCCATATGTGGTATCAATCATCTATGATATGTGATGTGTATATAGCTCGTCTAAGAGACTGGTAGGACAAACTATCCAAGGAATGAAAGGATAATCTACCATACCTAGATCATTAGGGTCTAGGTCTAGGTTGATATTAATCAAGTGAGAAGGTGGTCTAGGGGTCCATCATGCCCCCAAGCATGAGATATTTCCCCCTAACATATGATGATCGAGGGGATTGATTGGATATGCAAAAATGGGAATGACGCCCCTTGTTGGAGGTGTATGTAGCATGTGATGGACATGCCGGATGTATTAGAATAATGGATTCCAAACACTTGTATGGATGTACATAATATGGTTATGAAATTTTTTGTGTCTTTTCTATTTTTTTTTGTGATGTTAATATTGTCTTCTTATGGGAAGAATGGATGAATAAAATGAGAAAATGTAATGGTTGATCATCAATCTCCCTTGGAACTTCATATGTTGGTCAAACAGATGATTTTTTTTGGTCTGCATACATGGTGTCACCATTAAAAAGAGTGGCTTCAGATATAATGAATTGATTCTCACCTATACGAAATTTTGGTTAAACAACAATGTCGGAGGGAGTAGGTTGTTGAGGTAAGATATAGGAATGATTAAGTGGATCATCCCTAGGGCGATTTGGAGTGATATGGGAATTTATAATTCCTTTGTAATGGGGAAGAATAGTGGTTCTAAAGTCTACATTACCATATGCAATAGGAGGGTTGAGCATAATTTCTTATTATGGACCCTCAAAAGTGGATGCCCCTTTACCCAAACATTTGGTGGTAACGCAATGGCCACAAGGTGGATGTGGTTTGAATTCCTGGATTGGAAGTAAGGGGTGATTGAACCAATCATCATCATGGAAGACAAGGTTCACATACGCAAGATATTCTAAGGGAGACTAATGACAAGTGGATTCAAAGTCTGTCGATGTTGAGAGTAAGGTAACTTCATAAGGTGATTCTAAACAATGTACTCAGACACTCCTGAAGAGTCTGAAGATGTTAATGTTGTAGATGATGACAGGTAAAGGATTGGTATGAATTTTTCCATAATTTCAACATTAGGAGGAGGAATCACACATTGGGTTGATTATATTCCTTCCCCGACGATGAATAATTTCCGGGGTTTGCAGGTAGAGAAGGGGAAGTGTCACCATGAGAAACATCCATCTCGCGAAGAACTGTAAGGGAATCACAAAAATAGTAAAGATGGGGAAATCAATGAGAATAGTGTGTGTACTTATCACACAAAGCGAAAGCGTGATTTATGTAGATAGACTTGTTCTTCTTGGATGATTCAGGTAAGGTGACTTGTACCTCAGGGACATCATGGTCTTGTTGAAAATTTGTCCTTAGAAATCACACTTTTTAGACGAGGAAGATTAGGGAAATTGTTGGTGGCATGACCATGAATATTTCACAAAGCGCATGGAGGATTAGGCTTAGGTGTTGCAGATGGAGTGGTTGCCACCTAGGTTTCCTTATCCTTGCCCCCATTTTCCAGGATTTCCCCCCTCACCAGTTGCTTTTGCAACAGGAATAGATTCTTGTTGAGGTCGTAGTGGAATTAAAGCAATGGTAGGGGCGGTGGGAATCAGTTGTACCAATGTCAAATCCACAAAATTTTTGAGTTGATCAGGTGGATTGTTTACAAGAGGATCAATATACCAAATTTAGAAATGCAAAGTAAAGTCAGGTAAACTCAGTATAGCCATCATAGGATTGGAGACTATTTCGGGTAGCGAGAAGAAGAAAGAAATTTGGCCAAATGGATGGTGTCCAAGAAGAAATCCTCTTGAGGTACCAGTTGAGTTTGAATTATTAGTTTATTGTTGAGTTGGCCGTTGGGAAGATGTACCCAAATTTTTAGCATCCCGTGACACTTGGAGCATGCAAACACTGGAAGAGATAGGCTCAGTGGGAACAAGTGGTGGGTTGTAATATGCCCCTAGTAATGAGGAATATTTATAGACTCTTGGGCTTATTTGTGTCAAGGAAGGCATGGAATTACTACCCGCCATCGAAGAAATGATGTTCTAAGGTGATGTCTTAGGTTGAGGATGAAATTAAGTCAATTGACCAATGGTGAAAATATCCCCACTATGAGGGAATATCATGGTATGAAATATGAAAGAGGCAACTACTTTCATAGCATATACATGAAACTATGACCAAGAAAGAGGTTTATAATTTAGACATGCATCAATTAATTGAACATAAATCATGACCTTCTTGCCTGTAACAGTGATGGGACAATTTTGCAGGAGATCGACAAGTTGCGAGGGGCGGCCATCGTATGCACAAAGAGTGATAGTGGAAATTATGGTGAAAGTTCGAGGGAACCAAGTTTCTTCCATACATTAGCAAACATCACACATGCAAATGTGCCTTCGTCAATGATACACTATTGGAAAACAACATTCTTGATGGAGACTAGTATCTGAAAGTCAACAGAGTGATGAAGGCGAGGATATTCTGATTTGTTAACGTCAAAGACAATCATGTGATCATTTGAAGGGTCCAAAATGCCTAAAGAAGATAGTAGAGCTTTTATCTGATATGGGAACATCTGGAGAAATTATAACACTAACATAGTTGTGGGATATTGTGCTAAGTCATATACTATGTTGTAAGTGTGGGCGGCTTGGGAATTGGCAGGATTTCGATGTAATGGAACTTTGGCAATATTTGAAAGAACCTCTACCTCAAGTGGAGGGATATTTAAGTTACCATTGGGTGACAAAAGATGATTTTTGTATACTTTTGGTTATGCATCAGTGTATTACTTCTCAGAGAGTGAATCATATTGGCACGATTGAGTTTGGAGGTTAAATTCTTCGAAGATCATCATAAGGATTTGGTAAGACCCATTCCTCGGTTGATGAGAGGGGGTAAATGGAGGATCCTCACGATTTCGGGTGGCCACATGCCCTTGGTGATGAAAGGGGTTCTTGATAATTGTTGGTTATGTAGACGTGGCATAGACGAAGGATTGGATGGGGCGATAGGATGCTTCCCTCGAGAGGAAACTTTTTAATCTTACCAAGCTTTGTGCATATGAGGGTGAAAAGGATAATCATGCGTATAGTGTCCATGGGTACTGCAACAAGAACATGGTTTGTTTTTTCAAATGAAATTTTATTGTTTGGGTTGTTCCCCCTATTACTGTGTTGCAGTATTATACTGGTCACCCTTATTGGGAATAGGTTGGTGACCTTGTGTTGATAAATCGAGGGGTAGCTAAATTAAGTGATTTCTCTTACTTTGATAACTTCTTCTGATGTTTTACTAAACTTGATGTTATTTATATTAGCATCTTCTTTCACTTGATTATTATTATGTTCTTATCATCAAACAACTACCAAACAATAAAGATCAAAGAAAAAAGAGGACACAAAATGTAGGTTGCAATCAAGGGCCAAAGCCTCTCCTCTTGAGAGGAAAACCCACAAGAATTCTTCTCTTCTTATAGAATATTCAGATGACGAATTCCAAGGCCTATGACACTTGACAAAGACCCCTCAAAGACCAATTCAAATTGTTCCTTGATAAACTTCCTTCAGCCCAAGTCAAACTTTCCTCATAGCTAATGTAACTTCTCCTTTGACCAATATTTCAAACCTACAACTCGTCCTTACTGCAAAAACCCTAGGTGAGAATATGGTGAAATAGTAATTATTTCTTCTTCACTTAGTGAGTTGATTCTTCTTAAATAATTCATCTTTTAAGATGATACATTTATTTCTTTATTTTAGCCTTCTATAATTACTATGATTTTTCGGTCTTACTGCAATAAAGGTTGCCCTAATCCTTTTGCACGTGTGGGAACTTTAGCCCTTAAATATTCCCTTCTAAACTCAATTTTTTTCTCTCTTTTTTGTCCTTTTTTTCGATCACCTTTTAGGTCTTTCTCTTGTCTTCCATGAACTTCTTATATTCCCTTCAAATGATATTGATGTATTCTTATATATATTCTTCCTTAGAGGTCGAGTCGTTGTCCATGAGGCCGATTTTTCCTGCTTGTAGGACAAATTCTCTTAATGTAGGCTGACTTGTCTTGGACTTGGTCTTTTGACTCACAAAAAAAAAAAAAATTGAAATGATAAAATATTCCCAATAGGGTATTTTACAAATTACAATGACTCTTTGACTTATTGACTTCATAAAAAATTCCTAGAATCACTCAATGGGTGCTTGACCTATAGATAAAATTTACTTGGGCATGAAACCCATGCTACAAAATAATAATAATATTTTTTTTCTCTTTAAATCAAATACATAAATCATGATTACATTAGACATTATGAAGACCGAACCTACTTACAAATTTCAATGCTCACTCTTAACTAGGGAGGTATTTATTATCCATACAAGGTACTTAGACATTCTCCTACTAAAAAATTATCATAGGAAGAGTCAGATTGGTAAGACATCTCATAAGCTATTTATTCAGATTACATTAACGCATCTCATCATGTCAACCAACATTGTCATATAGGAAGGCCTTTAATAACACCTCTATCTGTCCAGAAGAATCAATCACAATGTTGGGGAGACAATGACTTATAGACACCTCAAGGCTGTAATATTCCTTTTTTGGGAATTTCTGCTATAGGCTCCTCAAGGACGTTGTATAAGGAAGGCAGTGTAAAAAAAAGTTAAACTAGTACTTGGATCCCTCTGTTTACCCTTCATACATTACTCTCCCAGAAGATAAGCTCAAAGAAATAGGCCTAGAGGGCTTATACAGATCTCCCCTAACTAGATCTCTCAGAAAATGCTCAATGAGAGAGCTTACAGCAACATATGAACAAAATCATAAAAATCTGCAAAGCTATATGCAATATAAGATGAAATATATTACAACCATCATGTACATGAATTTATCAGCAACAATATACAGAAATATCATGAGGAATAAACCCCTCATGCAATGGGAATCAACCTCCAAAGATTAACACATGAAATACAAGAGATGCAGCAACTGCATAAAATGTCAAAAAGCAGTGACAGCGCTGTCTCTAGGAGTGTAGTTGTTGCTAAAGAAGTGCATACATGAAATATGATTGAAATATACAAGAAATTCCCAAGAATAGAAGAACGGGCTCCAATACAAGATTTCTAACCAATCTAGGAGAGATTGCTAGAAATGCCGAAAAATGTACAATGTGACAAATAACTTTTCACTGCAACTGAAACAAATGAGAATGAGGATGTAGCAAATCTGATATAATAATGCCCTCCTCTGATAGTGAATCTAAGAAAAAGGTCGATCCCTTTACTTAGAAACAACTCCTCCTAATAACCACAAATGGCTCTCCCAACAACTGCCTCTGAAAATAACACAGTTTCTGCCCTAGACTGCGCTATGAGAGATGGTGAGTGCTTGGCCTGATGCCAAAGATCTGAAATGAAGCTTGGGAGTCTCCTCTGCTTCTCCTCCAAATAATAGACAAGATCTCCACTAAAGAACAAGCCAAAGAATGACTCTATGAGTTCCTCTGTTACTGCACCTAGCAACACAACGTTTTCTGCTGCATAAATAACGTTGTAGCTAAAGGGATAAGCTTGGCCAAATGCCAGAATGAGGAAATGTAGCTCCAATCCTCTCCTTCCTTGAGGATGAGGTAGGTATTCCTTACCGAGAACACGCTTGGGTGAAGAACACTACAAACCCTGCTAAACAGCCCGGGGATGCAAGTCTTTGCAGACCCTACGAAAATAATAAGCCAATGCATAATCAAAATGGGCTGCCATCTCCTCCTTATAAAGCAAATGAACTCTTCTCACCATGGGTCCCATTCACACTTGCTTCTAGCTCAAGCAAGTGGAGCCTCCACTAAAACTGCGTTGTCCAAGTAGGTTCAATGTATCTAGACAGTTTTAGTTGACTTGGTCAAAATGACTAGATCAAGCATGAT
This sequence comes from Pinus albicaulis, assembly GCA_034641835.2. Classification (NCBI taxonomy): domain Eukaryota; kingdom Viridiplantae; phylum Streptophyta; class Pinopsida; order Pinales; family Pinaceae; genus Pinus; species Pinus albicaulis. Next base: position 730,495,357 of record CM076573.1, on the reverse strand, counting down.
CCAATCTTGTTCACACCATGTGGTGCTCAATTCAGCTGCTTTATTATTCCTCCTTTCACACAAGGAGTGTTATTTCTCCATCAAAAGGGGTTAAGGTGTCTCCTTACCCATTTTATTAAACAAAATGAAAATATGCAAACTATAATGTTCCTTTTAGCTTGAGGCTAAAAATTGGGAACATTACAATCCTCCCCTCCCACATGTTGCTTGTCCTCAAGCAACTGCATAGAGAGAAAAAAATTCCTCCCCCTTCTTCTCTTGTGGCCTCCTCATCAACAATCTCCACCAGTGCTCAAGATATGCTACAATAAATCTGTCCTCTATGTATCCCTCCAAGTGTGTAAAACCAAAGTATACATTATGAGATAATAGAAGATGCAAGTGGAAATCTCCTTGCGGTTCAATGGCCTCCTCAAGGTAGGAGTGATGAAAAACATGGGAATTCTTATTCCCAATGAGTGACTCCTTCACCCATGCAATCATCCAAATGAAATGAGCCACACTAAGTAGTTCAACCAAGCAATTCTCAACCCCAGATCTATGCAACATGTTGGGCTGAATGGAGAGTTTAGATTTTTCCATCCAAGTAGTTTCTCCCTCCATTTATGATAAGTGTGAGGGGGTTGCTGATATTGGGCTGAAATGTCATGGCCTCTACAATTTGCCCAAGCCTCCCCACAAAATGAATCAACCATGAAGTGCCTCCTCCAATAACGCATTCTCTCCCAATAGCTCCTCCTACATGGAGAGAAAAGTAGTGACATGGCAATCATGGTGTGCCCATTGTTTCTCCTGAAACATGCAACATGTGAAAAGTGGATAATCATACTCCCAATGGGAATCTTCATCTCCAAGCCCTCTCTCCAAGCAAAGCCTCCCATGAGTATACAGACATCAGCAACATATGGAGGCAAAATACAATGAAAACAAGTTGCCACATGGCAAACGGAGAGTGAATCATAGTTCCACATGAGGAACCAGTGCAGTACACCTTTGGCCTGCGTCAAAACAGAAATTAGCAAATTCTCTTCCAGCCACTTGTTTGCTGCCACAAACATCTCATAAGATGGAAACATGAAAGTAAAAATTGGTGCCAATGATACACACTGAGAAATATGTGGCTTCCCCCACAAACCACCATTAAGGTAGCCAAAATCAATGCTACAAGTAGCTTCAAGTACATCATACAAAATTCAAGAAGGGATGATCCTCCTTGATACAATATGCTACTCATATAAATTAAAGAAGTACAAAACATAATGTTAAGTTATACCTTCTCTACCATGTACTTGAGACCTTGAGCTGAAACGGCTCATTTGAATGTTCTCCCTCACCTCCAATGAGTAGGGAAATGGTTGTGCCAACCTCTCAAAAATCATCCAGGCTATGCATCTGTCCATATGCTAATATAGATCATGTTGAATGCCCTCCGAAGAGAACTCCTCTAGCAAATCAAAGTATGCATCCAAGTGCATAGCTAGAAGGTCCTCATGTGTTGCATGCAATAATTTCTCCTTGAGACTAGAAGCTCTAGTCAAGAAGATCACGCCATCAGTATAGATGACCAGTACATCAATCATGTATCTGTCATCTATGTCGAGGTCATCAAGAGTCATGCATGCATCTAGATCCTGGGAGTACTCTACCAAGAGCTGAGTCCTCCATCCTGGATCAATCCTCCACATAGACAGCGTTGGTAATCTGCAATGTGATGCTCCCCTCATGTTGATGCCTGCTACTTTGACATCCCCCATGCCAAATTCATCCTCCAAAATGTTTCCATGCCCATCATGCAGCTACTCATGCTCAAATAATAGTGGTGATCCTGGGAAGTTAGCTTCCCATGAGAAGCTGTCATCCAAAAGGGATCTCCCAATCCTAGTCAGTGTAGGCATGAGTAACCTCCATCTACTCCCATGTGTGAAAGAGTCCTTCCTCAAATGAAGTATCCTCTTCCTCTCCAAATTTTTGGAGCAATCAACCTACATCATGAAGATGCAATCCTCCATCCCTGCAGAAAACTTTGTCAGCGCGGTATAACTGATGAGAGTGGGTAATACTGAAAATGAGAGAATGTCTCTCTCCTCCTTGGGTTTACCCCAAACTCTCTGCGCTGTGTTGGACTCCTCCAATGTCTTCACCTCTCCAGAATCTAAGAGTGGTGAACTAAATGACAAGATGTCCCTCATCAATGCTAGATGAGGTGGCCTTCTAGGTGGAATGCCTCCATATAGTGAGACATCAAGATCAGAAGTGGACTGCATGTATAAGAGGATTGTTTTGTTCCTCTCTCCACTGTGCTGTACAGTCTTATTTTGTTTTGCAAACATCTTCTGGCATGGATAAGGGTGTATCAACCCTTGATGTTGATCCTTCTCTTCCTCCTCCATCTCACAATCCCCAATAGCTACTACATATGACTCCGGAATTGTGCCATGGTTCCCACATGTTAAAATATTTGGAATCCCTTGCATAGAAACAAGGACTCCTCCTATGGAAGCAATGGCTCCCCTTTCACCTTCATGTGGTGATGCATCTCCTCCCAGTATGACAGTGCTGTTAGATCTCTCATGCTCATCCTCTCCATCAATAAGTGAGATTACCTCATCATCAAGGAGTGACCTTAGATCTTGGTCATGTCTTGAAGGAAGTACCTCCATGTCTTCACAAATGGAAGAGGGCCCTTCACACAATAGGGGTCTTGCCTTTAGCAAGCCATCATCCATGTTTTCATCCCCTTCATAAATATGGAATTGAGTTTGTTTCATGGTTTCCTTCAATGCATGCAAAGTGTTAGATGTTTTGATACATAGAGATTCACGGTGATTCTCATCAAATTTTCTCATCAACCCTTTAGTGAATCCATCATATGATTCTATATTTGAATGATAACATGAAATAGATTTTTCGAACCATAAACCATGAGCCATACCTTTGAGTTGCAGCGCTGCTCCTCCAATGGCCTCATCTTCTTCCTCCATTCTTCCGGCAGTGCAAGTGGGCAATGGACTGCACTGTGGATCTACATGTGTGGCTGAATGCTCACACCCATCATAATAATAGTTAGGGCTTGCTTCATCTTCAAACCCTCTTAGAAAATATTTCCAATTTTCCCTTTCTTTCTCCTCAAGATCTTCAATGATACCCTCCAGGGTCTAGAAAAGAAGAAGGGAAACCTCCTCTTCCGTCATTCCTCTTTTTCTGTACATCTCCTCTTCTAAATGAAGAGCTTCTCCTTCTAATGGCATTTTATCTTGGGCTGAATAGCTATAAATTTCCCTTCTCAAAAATATCAAAATTCTATTCCAGAGATTGATTGCAGGGGCATTTACTGGATATGTCACCTTTGAAAAAAAGATGAGATCCAGAGGCTACCTGGTCATCTGCAGACTCTGTCTATAGAGATTCAAATATTCCCCTTCAGGGATTCAGCACTTTGGCTAGAAGCCACAGGCTGAGCCAAAGATCATGCTTCGATACCAGTGTAATATTCCTTTTTCGGGAATTTCTGCTATAGGGTCCTCAAGGACGTTGTATAAGGAAGGCAGTGTAAAAACAAGTTAAAATGGGACTTGTATCCCTCTGTTTACCCTTCATAAATTACTCTCCCATAATATAAGCTCAAAGAAATAATCCTAGAGGGCTTATACAGATCTCCCCTAACTAGATCTCTCAGAGAATGCTCAATGAGAGAGCTTACAGCAATATATGAACACAATCATAAGACTCTGCAAAGTTGTATGCAACATAAGATGAAATATATTACAGACATCATGTACATGAATGTATCAGCAACAATATACAGAAATATCATGAGGAATAAACCCCTCATGCAATGGGAATCAACCACCAAATATTAACACATGAAATACAAGAGATGCAGCAACTGCATAAAATGTCGGAAAGCAGTGACAACGCTGTCTCTAGGAGTGCAGCTGCTGCTAAAGAAGTGCATATATGAAATATGACTGAAATATACAAGAAATGCCCAAGAATAGAAGAATTGGCTCCAATACAATATTTCTAGCCAATCTAGGAGAGATTGCTAGAAATGCCGGAAAATGTACAATGTGACAAATAACTTGTCACTACAACTGAAACAAAATGAGAATGAGGTTGTAGCAGATCTGATATAATAATGCCCTCCTCTGATAGTGAATCTAATAAAAAGGTTGATCCCTTTACTTAGAAACAACTCCTCCTGATAAGCACAAATGGCTCTCCCAACAACTGCCTCTGAAAATAATGCAGTTTCTGCCCTAGACTGTGTTGTGAGAGATGGTGAGTGCTTGGCTTGATGCCAAAGATCTGAAATGAAGCCCGAGAGTCTCCTCTGATGCTCCTCCAAAGAATAGACAAGATCTCCACTGAACAACAAGCCAAAGAATGACTTTATGAGTTCCTTTGTTGCTGCACCCAGCAACAGAACGTTTTCTGCTGCAGAAATAACGTTGTACCTGAAGGGATAAGCTTGGCAAAATGCCGGAATGAGGAAATTTAGCTTCAATCCTCTCCTTCCTTGAGGATGAGGTAGGGATTCCCGACCGGGAACACCCTTGGGTGAAGAACACTACAAACCCTGCTAAACAGCCCGGGGATGCAAGTCTTTGCAGACCCTACAAAAATAATAAGCCAATGCATAATCAAAATGGGTTGTCATCTCCTCCTTATAAAGCAAATGAACTCTTCTCACCATGGGTCCCGTTCACACTTGCTTCTAGCTCAAGAAAGTGGAGCCTCCACTAAAAATGCGCTGTCCAAGTAGGTTCAATGTATCTAGACAGTTTTAGTTGACTTGGTCAAAATGACTAGATCAATCATGATCCAATCCTGTTCACACCATGTGGTGCTCAATTCAGCTGCTTTATTATTCCTCCTTTCACAAAAGGAGTTTTATTTCTCCATCAAAATGGTTTAAGGTGTCTCCTTACCCATTTTATTAAACAAAATTAAAATATGCAAACTTTAATGTTCCTTTTAGCTTGAGGCTAAAAATTGGGAACATTACAAAGGCACATACCCCATCTGGATGTTCACAAGGTATGTCCTTCTAGGACCATTACCATCTTGGATTAACACATCCTCATGGAATTTCCTCTTTGACTACTCTTTCCTATTGGATGCCCTACCTCATCCTCAAAGAGTATTGGAATAAATCTTAGATACCTACCCAATCCTCCATTATTTCTTCATAACATGAAGACAATAATGATGTGTCTATCTCTCCCTCTTAACCATGGAGGATCTACTCATTCCTATAAAATGAATATACCCAATCTCCATCTTAACAAGGGACTACCAATATAAACTCTCTTCAATGGAGATCATGGTACTACCATCTGCCTAGAGGCTCCTTTTTGCATCATGTCACAAACTTCAACTTCTTCATCGTGGAGCCTTCTTCTTTTCTGTAGCACATTGCCCATCTTCTTCATCACTTCCCTTCAACGAAACATCGTATAAAACCAATATTCATGTCATCCTTTTGTTCATTGGATAGTGATCTATTAGTCCACATCTGGCTTTCCTTCATATAGATACCTGTTCCAAGTCATCATTCTTTCAGTATATTCCATCCAATATTATGAATGCTTAGTTATAGGTGATTTCTACAACCCTTTTTCTATAGCCTTGTTTTAACCCAACCAGGTGTTTTTCTCAAAAATAAAAATGAACATTAAATCAAAGTTATCTCTTTATGATGGCCTTTCGTCATGACACTAGATTCTTGCAACATCATCATCCTACACATGCATGAATCCATCTCCAAGACATACATTACCAAGGTATTTCCTTTTCCAACATATCAGGGTCTTCATGCCTTCTTCACGGAGATTTCATATCTAATCCTTCTTGATATCAAATGTCGATTACTTACATTATCTTTCTCACGAACTCTTCTTTCATATTCCTTCACATATTTCTTCCTTAGGATCATCTATACATAGTTCCTTCATCATAGGAACCATAATTTCTAAACTTCTCATATTCTCCATGAGGTCATATTATGTTGATTTCATCTTGCCAATATGTACAAGAGTTCAAGGCACATTGTCTACGTGCCTTCATGCATCATTCTAGTGAAAGAGTTTCTTCTTCTTTCATCATGCTCATGATATAGAGAATTTTATCCTTTATAGTTGCAATTATATGATGACATTTCTTTATTTATCTATTACCAAATATATATATACCTATTCCTTCATGTGGTCATCTAGATTTCATTCCAGCAGCTTCCTTGCTTGAAGATGAAAATATTTGAACCAACTTGACATGTTGCACATATTTTCCACCATACCTTCATTCTTCTAACTAATGGATCCCACACAAGGTGGAATGTGGACTTTCTGTGAGACACTTACTTCTTCTAAGTAGAGGTGAACCTTCTGATGAAGATTCCAATGGAGGACCTTGATGATCCTCACTATGCAAATGCTTGTTCCTAATGATGATGGAGTATGATAATTTTTTTATATTCTATATATTTAGATGACTTTCTCCAACCATATATATTTCTACTTCAGTTGTATTTATATGCTTCCAATGAAGATGCCATGAGTTATTTCCTTTCTATCATGATGATTGCTTCAACCATGTAGACTTCTACTTCAGTTATCCTTTCATGATTCTATGATGATGCCATCTATATCTTTGCTAAAATGCATCCTATTATATTTGTGATGCTTTCCATCATGACTTCTAACTTCTATATGTCGAAATAGACTAAGTGAAGGAGGTTATCTTAGTCATAATAGAGATATTTAACTTCCTCGTTCTTTGATTTCTTCTTTCTTGATTCTTTTTCTACTTCTTCGGTGACATGGGCTTCATTTTTTTCCTTTCTCTTCTTCTTTCCCTTCTTGAGTTTAGGACAATTCTTTTTTAAATTCCCACATTCAATACACTCACAACATTGGATCTTTGACGTCCACGGGCTCTTGGATAGACGGTGATCGGGTGCGTTGTTAAGGCACTCTTTGATGTGAAGTCACCGGTTCAATTCCCTGCCTCGATCAGGGTGATGTATTTGGACATTATGATGAAGATGTATTCCTACCCAGCTTACAAAAAAAATATTGGATCTTTGACATGTCGATTATCTTTTAAAATTTATTTCGGAGCTCAAAATTCTAAAATTTTTATTTCTTCCTTGTTGATGCTTCAAATTCTTTTGTTTGTTTATTTGACCTAACATCTTTCTTTGCTTTTAATTTGTAAGATCCCTAGGTTAAAAATCCATGTAATAAAGTTAATAAAGGAAAAATAAGACCAATCTCATTAGACACGTATTCCAAGATTAATTTTGGGAAAAACATCTTGAGTGGGTGTTCATTTGGTTCAATATGGATAAGGGAAATTGGAAAAGGAAATGGCAAAGGCTTCGAAAAGGCAAAGAGGCATTAATTGGCATTTTATTTATGAAAATAATGGAAAATAGGAGAAAAGGAAGGTGAAAGGTCACATGTTGCATTTGAGGAGGAAAATGAAGGAAAAAGAATGAAAATAATGGAAAATGAAGAAAATAGAGGCCTCATTAATAAAAAGTATTTTGAGGATCAATTCATGGCTTTTGTCAGTTGAAGCTTTTTTCAATTCAATTTTGATCTCTCTCTATTCTCTCTACTCTCTCTTACTCTTGCACACTTAAAGCATTCTTGGAGCACTCTAGCATAGGATCAAGGAAAGCAAAGGAAGGAAAAATAAGGCAAAGGAACGCAAAGTTCAAGCAAGGAAGAGTTGGATCAAGATGCTACAATGGGATATTTTGCAAGTATCAATTTGCATGTATGATTTCCTTTCTAGTTTTGGAATGCATGGTACATGCATGTGTGTATTTGGTTCTCTTGTTGTCATTGGATGGGTGTTGCCATATGTGACAGTGGTTTTCAGCCAGTGGAGTGGTCTTAAGAGGAAACACGAGGCCTAAGAATACCTTGACTGGTAATGGAGGGATACACTGTAAATCCTAGTTGTGGATACCCTCGTTAGTCCTAGGAATCCCTTGAATGGTTATGGCGGGATGCATGGTAAATCGTAGAGGTGTATACCCTCGTTGGGCCTAGGAATCCTCAACCAATGAATTACGGGATACAAGGTAAATCCTAGAGGGTTGAGACGAACATATTCCTCATGTTTTAGGTGGAGAAATCTAGAGGCATCCATGCTTGTTAGGGCATGGTGATCCCTTGACTGGTATATGGCAGGATTGTGGTAAATCTTGGTAGTTATGTTTCTTGCTTCGGCCTAGGAATCCCTTGGTGGATTGCGGTAAAGCTTGAGGAAGCCTTGGTGGGTTTTGTTGTGGTTCCCACATTCATGCTTGAAATATGGCATGAATGTGATTGCTTGAAAGAAATATTTGGTTCATCCCAATCTATGGTCAAGTGGTACGTGGAAGTCCCTGAACTCGTTGCATTTTTCATATATTAATAAGAGCTCTTTTCCTCTAGTGTATTATGTGTAAATGTGCTTGTTATTATGTGATCTTAATTATTGTTCTATCATTCTTATTATGTTGGTTATAAGCATGGTTTATGATAGACATGAGTTATGGATCTCATCACGTTTTGATTAGTAAATGAAATTTTAATGAATGCATGACCTAATAGATGATATTGTTGCTATTATAAGAGGGCATCAAACCTTTTTGACTAATCTCGGATAAGTATGAAGTCCCTATGCTCAGATGTGTTTATATGATCTGTGGATTACATGTTCATGGTGTGTTTAACAAAATATCTATCATGGCTTGGCCTTATGGGTCAAGTCCTTGTTCAAGTTTTACATTAGAGACCTTTTCATCTTGTTATTTATCATTTCTGAAAGTTTCATCAATTTTTGGGCAAAGGCCTGAGTCCTGGCCTTGAAAAAGTGGCTCCGAATCTGGGGTTGCAGGCACAAAACTGCCTAAAAAATTTTGTAGCCGCATGGATTCCCATGATATGCATGTGACTAGAGAGTTTCAATGACATGGAAGCCTTTTCATGGGTGCAACTGGGGCTCTAGTTCAGTCAAAAAGCAGGTTAACTCGGGGGGTTTCGCACCTGGAGTGGTTAGTTAGCCCCTGGGGGTCCTATAGCTTTTGAGGAAGGTCAATTGAGTTTTGGTTTTTTTATTACACTTCCTTAATTGTGCTTGGGGATTTGAATCATATCGTAGTAACTCTTTGTCACATGTTTACTCCAGTGGTCCAGTTAGCTTGGTTAAACTTGGGAGAAGGGTGTTACAGGGTGGTATCAGAGTGTGTTTCATTCTCTTTGGGTGATGTTTGTTTTTTGTTCTCTTTGGGTGTTATATGATACCATGGGGTGGTATCATAGCATGGTTCAACCCTTGGACGGGATGGGAGAAATGTGGTTGTCATGCATGCATGTAAGTTGTATATGTGCTTGTTATGTATGCATGGTGATGGTCATTGTTACAGTTGTGTTGTCATGTATAAGTTGATGATGTTGATGTTGGGATGTGTTTTTCATGAATGCATGTTGGATGTATATGCATTTGTTATGCATGTCAGTTTCTATATGTTTTTATGCATGCATTGTCATGTTTATGGTTATGCATGCATGGTAGGTCATGCATGAATAGTGGTGGTCATTATGTAGTTTGTGTCATCATGATTTTGTTGGTATGTTATGATGTTAATGTGTTGGCTGAGATAGAGCAGGATAAGAAAATTATAAGAGTGACGTTGCAGCATTGGACCTCAAGGTAAGAGCAGATCGTCAAACAAGTTTGTATGTTGGGCATGTAGGTATGTTGACTAATGGTTGTTAAATGCATTATGGTTAATTATATGCTTTTCATTCTATTTTTATTTTGGTTACAGATGTTAGTTACTCAGTGAGGTCATATGCACATGTATCAGTTAGTCATGCATGGTAGTAACTCGTTGTTAATGCATTGTGGTCATACACATGATGATTATGGTCATTGTATTTAAGATCTTGATGTTATATGTATCATTCTAATTTGGATTGGTCTATGTAGATGGTTATGGCTATGATAATTAGGTATGAGTTGATATACTTGTGATATTGTATCATACTAATCATGAATGAATATGCAAATGTGATAGCCTCCCCTAAGATACACTAGGTATGAGTTTGATTATGTTTCCTATTTGGTTTCCTTAACATGGTATGTTTACAGGTTGTTTAAATATTTAATTAATTGCATGATATGTATTATCTCTAAATTGGTACTGATGGGCTACTCCACCAGACAACTTAGAGTAACTCTTTCAAACCAACTTCTAACTGAGAATTAACCTCTTCAGCCTGAGAGGGCTCTCTCAACTTATCAAAGGATTTACTCAATTAGGTATTAAAACAGATGGCTAACTCTGTGAGTGTCTTAATGTATGTGATTGCAAGTGAAAAATGGGAAAGATTCAACTACCATTGGGCTCATGGAGCCAATAAAAGGAATTCAATAACAAGAATTTCTACTTATGGAAATTGAGGTTTTTTTTGTTTCAATGATAGAACAGCATTAACACATGGGAATAATCAATAACTCAATGCTAAAAGGAAGTCATAGCATGCATAACATGAATTATGAGTAATTTAACATCAAGAATATTGGAAGCGGGATATAAAAGAAACACATAAACTCATTGAAACATCTCAAGAATCACAGGTGAAGCAGGAAATAGTCACTGTATGTCTATTACTGATATGAAAAATTTACAATAGTAGTTGTGTCAAAAGCATTCTCAAACCATTTCTCATTCAATTTCCTGTTTATAAATAGACCCTTTTTTCTTACATAGGATCTTCCCAGCTAGCTAGATCATTGAACCATCACTTTGACACCTAATCATAACTGAAAACTACATTTCTGGAACATAAAAAGACACCTAGTCATTTAAGAACATTTATTTCATCCACTTCTCTAATAGTGGGACAATTACATATATAAATATAAGATGCTCGAGTAGCATTTCTCCATGACCAAGACATGAATGTACCCCCAAGAATTTAGAAGCAATTGTCCTATTTTTTAGGAAAGGATTAACATTATCTAGAACTTTGTCTTCATGTTGATTTGTATGAAAGACACACATGCCAAGTAATGGATGTCTGTTGGGATGGCCCACTGTCTGTTTGGATGCCTCCAAGTGGCTAGCTGGCCTTCCATATTCCATTCAAACCTTCAAAAACTCTTTAAAAATACCTCGCTGTAAAACATAGTATCTTTAGACAGTTTCGTAGCAAAATTTTGTAGCGTGCCCATTTCTGCCTTTTAAACTTCTCTTATGCCACCTTTGTTGATCAAAAAGTGTTTGTCTGGTCAAAATAACTAAATACCATCAAACTCCCTCCTTGAATCTCCATAAAACTGATCTTTTTGATTAAAAAAATTCTTCAAAAATTTCATAGTGAATTTCGTCCCTCAAGCCTAGAGCTCACTACGAAACTGCCTGATATGGATGAAACTGCAGATTTGGTAGTTTTCTTCAAAAATTAACCTTCTAACCCAAAATTGGTGTCACCTGCAAGCAGTAAACTTAAACAAAAATGTTTTAGATCAACTTCTCAGTCTTTGGGTGCTTCATCTTCACTAACAACAGGTCATACCTCAGGTTCATCTACCAAATTCATTTTCAGACCTCTTTTCTTCAGTTCTTCCTGAATCATGTCCATTTGGTCTTCCAACTCTTTGACCTGTCCTTTGAGCTTCTTGCTGTCAGACTGTAACCGCAAATTCCTTTTTCTTGTGTTTTTTACCACCCTCCTCAAGGGAAGCCTTCTCTTCAGCATATTTTTGGCATTTGACAAAGTCTTATCATACTTATCCAGCTGCTCCTTCATCTCTTTCTCAAAATCGGCCATTAATTTTCTGTCCACCCTGGCTTCTTTTAATTCCATCTTCACTTCAACTACCTCTTCCCTAGCCTCTCTTAATTTTTCTTGTAGAGTTTGTACTTCAGTCTTTTCTTCAACATGTTCTTTCCCTTTTCTTTGTACAAATACTTCTTCTGCTGCTAGGGATATATCTATGATGTTCTCTGGCTGCTTACCTTCACTGGCCTTTTTTTCTCCTTTTATTTCCATGGCATCCTTTACAATATGTGACCTGGTCATTGGCATCCTTGGTTGGAAAATGAAGCCAGCATCCTCTCCTGCAAAATCCAACTTCTTGACAAACTTACCTTTCTTCAATTTTCTTCTATCTCCTTCCATGTCTTATGCCTATACAATTGGGGATTCTTCAATATCCATTGCCTGGAGGATGTCTTCCAAGTTTCCTTTGGAAAAATTTTGGCTTCTTGTTACCCTCCTGTTGCTTTGTTTATTAACTCTCTATTTTTGTCTTGTAGGTGATGGCTGAGAGATATTAGTCTCTTGCAAAGGTTCAACTTCAATGTCCATTGGTTCTATAGGAGGTTGTCCTCCTTCTTCATCAATCTCTTCTATTACAGCTGGAGATGGAGTAATTTTTTGTTTTGAAACTTTCTTTGGTGTCACTGCATCTACTTCATATCCACTCATAAAAAGAAAAGAGTTCCAATCCCTATTTAACCTTTTCAATTCCTCCAGTACTAACAATTTGATCAGACCATGGTGAAATACTGATGTTTCACTATCCTCTACCTTGACCTGGACTTTATCTGACATCTTCCCCAAACTTATATATAAAAAAAAGGTAGGTCAAGTGGTTTCTTACCAACAAAATGCAGACAGAGTCTAAAATGATAAGAATAAACCATGTGGAATCTCCCTTCGCAGGTGAAGTATTTCTGGACCACCAACAGCAGTTTTGCATAATTTTCTTTCATATAACCCCTGGGGATGCCTTTTTTCATGTCAACTCCTTTGTGCTCCTATTTGAGAAATTATTCACAGCTTTGCATTCTGAATTTTGTGCCTTTGAACCATTCTTCACCACCTCTGGGTATTTTTGTAGCTTGGGAGATAGCATCTGGTGACACTGTGAGGTTCAAAACTCCAACTTTTGAGGTTGTTCCTGTAAAATTTGCTGCAAAGTCTTTGGATACCTAGACATGGAAACCCTGCAGTTTTTGACAAAACTGTAGGCAACCTACCTTCGTGAAGGCCTCCATATCACTGGGATCTTAATTTAAAAACTTCAAATCCATAGGTTCATACCTCACAAAATAACCACCCTTGTTTTCTTTCTTCTTCGATGCCATTAATCCTTTATACTTCTTGTTACTTCCTTGCTTATGACACCTGTAGAATCAAAACAGAACAACAACCTGCTTTGCGTGGTGAACCAGCTCTCGAACAGTGACACTGAGATGCTTTACATGCAAGAATTGGACAATGAATGACAAAGATCAGCATGGGGGCAAGGTTTAAAAAGTAATTTGACAACTCGAGGGGAAAATATTACACATGTGACCATAAGAGGCAATGATTACAAAAGATACAACCTTGCATGATTGAGAATTATGATAACTAACTCGCATGACCTCACCTTTGTCTTAATCCATCAAAATTTGACATCTCACACTGCTCTGTCAATCTCTGCAAGAAAAAACCCAGTTTCATAGCAAAAACAGTAAAACTACTGACATATTCACTACAGAACTGTCACGCAATTTCGTAGCGAAATCTGTTGATTTGCAACATAATTCGCTACGAAATTGCGTAACACTGACAAGTGGATTATCTTTTTAATTTAAAATCAAGGGAATTAAAAATAAATTATATGAGGTGGACTTGACTGATATGACAAGGGTCGAGGTGGGTTTAGACTTAGGGTAGACATCACCAGATGTAATTTATTTCAAAAAAATCATGAAACTAACTATGAGACAACATGAACCTAGGTGGATGACATGTAAAACCCTATCAATGAAAGTGTTAAGACTAATGAGTGATAAAAATATGAGTATGTTTCTATAAGATTACATGAAGGAATGATCTTGTTTTAAGATGGTTTTACTGACATAATATGTGCTGAGATAGTTGATATGTACTTGAGTGTAGGTGGGTGCTAGTTGTAGTAGTATGACTAATGACTGTTAGTTTATTATGACATGGTTGTTAGTCTTAGTAAATGTTGATTTAAAATTAATAGATATGTTATCTTGATCTTTGGAACATGTAACTGACATGTGTGAACAGTTGCAGAGAAACATGCTTTCCATTAGAATGACAAGGTAACAGTTGATTTGCTTATATAACTAGCAATTGGGTGATGTGACAGGACATAATAAGACTCAATTGTAGTAAGGGAAAAAGTTAAAATAAAGGAATTGAGTGAGAATTCCTTTGGCCATGTTTGGAAACCACGATTCCAAATGAATGAGTGCTTTGCATACAGGAAATATTCTTAACCTTGATTTCGTCTAACATTGTGTGGATATGCGGTATATTCATGAACATGTGTTTGGCAGGTATATTAGCTATTTTCTAGTTATAGTTGGATTCGTCAAGGGAATTGGAGTCCCTTCAGATATGGTATGGATATGTTCAGTTATAAGTAAAAATTCTTAGCACAACAAGGTAAGATAATTGGTATGTTGTTATGTTTATTTATACACTAACATTTATGTTTTTATGGAAGTATGATGCAGGAGGTCGCATGGAAAAATAGAATGCCATGAAATCTTGAAGAAGGCTCGGGTTGAGATTTCCTTTGGAACCATGGGGATTGAGTCATGGTGTTTGTTTCTAGTCTTGTGCTTTTGGTCTTTTGTGATTTGTTTCACTTGATTGCAGATTTGTTTATGTATGGTGCATGATCATGCCACTTTGTTTATGGTGTCATATTTCTAATATTGTTTTTCATGGTTCTCTTCTTATTTTATCTTGTTCTTTCCTTTTATGTTTTGAGGGTCTTGGGAATTGGTTGGGAAAGAGGAAAGTTAATGGAGTTTGGGAATATTTTGATGAAACCCAACAGGTAATTTAAGACCGGGATGATTGGTGCATGTATAAGGGAAATTGAAAGCAAGAGTATGACAACTGGTTGAGTTGGTTGGGTCCATTGAGATAAATGGATGATGGAAGAAGAGTCATGAGAAAGGTAGTAGCAAAGGTAAAGTAAATGAGATTAAGAAAATTGATGCCTTGGCTAAGTTGGGAAATGTTGTTCTTAATGTTGTGCATGCTCTGCACGGATAAAGGGAGTTCTCTTAACCTTAACCTTAACCTTATGATATCTGGCAATTATTTTGTGATTATGATGATGATGATGTCTATATATGTATGTATGTATGTATGTATGTTGTCTAACAAGGTTGTCAGGGATCATGATCGTTTTATGATGGAATTTATATGTATGTATGTATATATGTATGTATGTCATTATCTAACAAGGTCATCAAGAATCATTCTTATGGAGGAATGATTGCTTATGTAGGTGAATGGCATGAAGAGGTTCTTGGTTTATGAGGAATCAAGTGGGAAGAGTAACCCTGACATATCTACAAGGTCGGTATCATGTGGATATTAATTTATATTATATGTTTGTACTATGCCTATGTTTATGTTATGGACATGTAATGTGAAGGGATACATCAACAGAATGAAATCAGTATGATCTACGACATGCTAGGACAAGCATGGATGGTGGAAATACACTGAAAGCAAGGTTTCCACGTAGAGTTAGTGTGTGGTCTATGTATGTGCAGTATTATTGTTGTGTATATGTTGTACATGTTGCACATGTTGTACTTGCGATGTAGTGTACATGTGGTGTTGTGTATATATGTTGATATGTACATCTTATATATGTGATGTTTTGTATGCATGATGCTATGTCCATGTTGTTTATGCAATGTTATGTATAGATGGTGTTGTGTACATGTTTTTAATGCAATTTTGTGTACAGATGATGTTGTGCGCATGTTGGATATGCGGTATTGTTTACATATGGTGTTGTGCACATGTTGAATATGTGGTGTGGTGTACATATGGTTTTGTGTGCATGTTGGATATGCGGTATTGTGTACATATGGTGTTGTGCGCATGTTGGATATGGGGTATTCTGCACATATGGTGTTGTGCGCATGTTGAATATGTGGTGCAGTGTACATATGGTGTTGTGCGCATGTTGGATATGCAGTGTTGTGTACATATGGTGCTTTGCGCATGTTACATATGTGGTTTTATGTACATATGGCGTGGTGTGTATGATTTTACATGTTATACATGGGGTGTTATGTGCAGGTGGTGTTGTGTACATGCCGTGCATGTGGTGTTTTGTACATATGGTGTGGTGTACATGTTGTGCATGTGGTGATGTGTACATGTGGTGTTGTGTACACATTGTGCAGGTGTTGTTGTGGACATGTGGTGTTGTGTACACATTTTGTAGGTGGTGTTGTGTACATGTTGTGCAACTACTATTATGTATAAGTGATACAGTGTACATGTTGTACATGTGGTATTATGTGGATGTCACACATGTTGTGTTGTGCACATGTAGTATTGTGTGCATGTCATACATGTTGTTTTGTATACATGTGGCACTATGTTATGTGTATTGCATAGTCATTGTATCTTGACATGTGTATTCATTGTGTTGTATGCCAAATTTAGGTGTATGTGTTGTGTTGGATGTCAGGTGTAACTGCATGTATTGTATGGTGTTGTATGTCGTGTATGGTTATATGTATGTGATGCGCACTATGTGTATGTGTACGTGGTTAAAGAGAAGGCAATGGGTGTTTTTTGAATGCGGCAACCAATCCAATGTGTGTACAGAAAGGACAAAGGATAAAGGTATAAGATAAGGATCAATTAAAGGATAAGTAACAATATTATATTTTAGTTTTGATTATGCATATGATCGATGATTTTGAGTTATGATGGTTATGTGTAATCTAAGATTATAATTTATGATGGTTGTGTTTTGAGCTAATCGGATGTGATATGTTTATTCATGACAATTTGATCAAACAACTAGTTTGACTTGTTTTGACAAGAAGTAAACATAACTGCAAGTGTACCTTATTGATGAGCTACCAATGAGGTATGATTTGAATTTATTTCAATTTGTTTTGAATCTAATGGAAATTATATGCTTGGTACAGGAAAGCTTGGTTGAAATGCTCGGTTTGGGGTGGTTGAAATTTACTACAAGAATTAGTAACAACAGCAAAAGGAATTAGAACATGCAGCAGTATGTTGGTAAAGCACTTCAGGAGCACGGTCATTATGGGACACTATTACCCAATAGTGTCCATTGATTTCCATGAGCATGATATGGATGATATGATGGTTTTGAGGTAGGTATATGTCTTGGTAGTTTTACCTTCCGATGTGAGGAAGCCTTGCCAAAGGATGGATCGCCCAGGAAAGGGGATGTCGGGGAACTTGTAAGGTGAGTGACTGCACGGAAAGGGGTGACTGAATTTTCCAAGGGACTATGTAGAAGAGAAAGGAAGGTCAGCGATGGATTTTTATTGGTCATTAGCATTGTTAAATGGAATCAGATGCACATTGGGAGTATGCCCTAGAATAATGAGTTGATAACTATTTGTTGAGAGAAAAAGTGGTGCAAGATTGTAGCACTGGACATTGGATGCAAATTTGACTTTGTCAAAGGGTTCTGGACTTCCTAGGAAGGAGGTGAATCTTGGTACTACTTTTGAGGGTGGAGGTGTGAGCCTTTGGATTCCCTTGTTGATGATGCAAGCATCTTATCCTTTTACTTTTCGATTGAGAAAATGTGCATATGTGCATATTATTGTAAATATTGTATCAAGTTGGATTTATAAAGCTCCATAAACAATATGGTTATTTGTTGGTTGAAGAAAATGTGCAAGAGTATATGTGGTTGTTATAGTAAATATCATAGCGGGTTGTGTTATAAGGCTCCAGTAAACAGTATCATTCTCAAGTTTTCAGTAGGATGTCATTGTAAATACTGCAACGAGTTGTATTATAAAGCTCCATGGGAAATATGTTTTGTTTTCAACAAATTTTTGGCTTATAGGTGTCATTGAACACTGAGGATGGTGTTCCCCAAAGAGGGAGGGGTTTGTAACAATCTCGGGTTAAAATTTCATGTAATAAAGTTAATAAAGGAAAAATAAGGCCAAGGTCATGGGACACGTATTCCAAGCTAAATGTTGAGCAAAACATCCTAGTGGGTGTTCATTTGGTTTAATATGGCTAAGGGAAAACAGAAAAGGCAATGGAAAAGGATTTAGAAAGGCAAAGATGCATTAATTGGCATTTTATTTATGAAAATAATGGAAAATAGGAGAAAATGAAGGTGAAAGGCCATAGGTTGCATGTGAGGAGGAAAATGAAGGAAAATAATGGAAAATGAAGAAAATAGAGGACTTATTACTAAAAAGGTTTATGAGGATCAGTTCATGGCTTTTGTCACTTTAGCTTTGAGCTCTCTCTTTATTCTCTCTACTCTCTCTTACTCTTGCACACTTAGAGAATTCTTGGAGCACTCTAGCATTGGATAAAGGAAATCAAAGGAAGGACAAAGAAGGAAAATGAAAGCAAAAATCAAGCAAGGAAGAGTTGGATCAAGCTACTACAGCGAGATTACTTGCAGGTATTGAGTTGCATGTATGATTTCCTTGCTATTTTTTTCATGCATGGTACATGCATGTGTGTATTTGGTTCTCTTGTTGTCATTAGAATGGGTGTTGCCAGGTGTGGTAGTGGTTTTTAGTCTTGCCTTTCCATTTCCAGATAGCCATGGTGTGGTGGATTTCTCTTATTTGGTTGAGATATATTTTTGGGTGGCTTCGAAACTGAGTGGGGTGGTCTCAGGAGGAAACACAAGGCCTAGGAATCCCTTGACTGGTAATGGTGGGATACACGGTAAATTATCATTGTGGATACCCTCGTTAGGACTAGGAATCCCTTGGTTGGTTATGGCAGGATACATGGTAAAGACTAGAGGTGTATACCCTCGTTGGGCCTAATAATCCTCAACCGGTGAATGGCGAGATACACGGTAAATCCCAGAGGGTGGAAACAGAAAAATTCCTCACGGTTAAGGTGGAGAAATTTGGAGGCATCCATGATTATTACGGCCTAGTGATCCCTTGACTAGTATATGGAGGGATGACGGTAAAGTATGGTAATGTATGCTTCTTGCTTGGGCTTAGGAATCCCTCAGTGGATTGCGGTAAATCCCGAGGAAGCCCTGGTGGGTTCTTTTGTGAGTCCCACATTCATGCTTGGAATATGTGACGAGTGTGACTGGCTAAAAGAAATATTTGGTTCAGCCCAATCTATGTTCAGGTGGTATGTGGATGTCCCTGACTTGGTTGCATTTTGCTTATGTTAATTTTACCTCTTGTGTATTACGTGATCTGAATTTATGAAGGAACGCAATAAAATACAGAAATAGACATAAACATAGAGATGCAGCGAAATAATACTTCATTTCATTAATATCAAATAACATAAATGTGCTTACAGACATAATGAAAATAAACTAGCTAGGGTGTTGGCAGCCTATCTCTAAGAAGAGATGTGGTGGCTACAGGCCTCTAAATTGTGTTACAATGAGGCTCGAAGGCATATTTATTGTTGAGAAACAATGGAAAACCCTAAACATCCAAAACCTAACCCTAGGTCATGGATGCACTGCTACAGCAAATGAGTACAAAAAATATCATGGGCTGATATATGCCTCAAAATATACTATACATACAAATCTAGGCTCTATACAAACTCCAATGAAGAACCCCAAAAGCGTTTTCATCAATACGCCAAGATACAAGATGGGAATCAAAGCCCTGGGGCTGAAGATTCACTACAACACATACACTGGAAAGATGGGGCTGATATGATATGCCAAATAATGCAGCCTCCTCCATTAGATCCTCTATATGAAAGTCTGATCCCTTCACTAGAAAACCTCCTCCCCAAATGGTGTACTGAAACCACCCTGCAACTCCTCCCTCAAAGTAATGCAATCCAAGATAGAAACTTTGTTGTAGGGGCAAATAAATTATTGGACTGATGCCAAATGCTACAATAAGGCTCAAGGGCCTTCCTTACTATCCTCCCAATGGAAAGTAACCCTTCTCCACTGAAAATGAGCACTGAAGTGACCCAAATATGTTCTCCATTGTTGCAACCTGCAACACAACACAACCCTTAACAGGATCTGCACTATAGATGAAAGATGAAGCTTGGCCTAAAGCCTAATTTTGGAATGGTAGTGCACTGCTCTTCCTATGAGGCCTCTCAAGGATAGAGGTGGGATTCCCGATCAGGAACACCCTGTGCTAAACAGCACTGCAATCTTAGCTAAACAGTTGAAGAAAACTATATGTCTAAAGAGACCATATATTCAGAAATATAAAATACCAAAACATAACCAAATATGGTTGCCATCCTCTTCCTTATATAAGTGATGAGCTTCCTAAACCTAAGCCCCACTCATTTACGACACTACTTCCATGAAAAGAGTCTCCAACTAAAACTGTGTTGTCCCATAATGAATGCCACTCCTCCATGACAGCGTTGTTGATTTGGTCAAAGTTGACCCAGTCTATGTGTTCCAGCCCCTTTTCACACCTAAGGGTTCTCAATTAAGCTGCCAAAATTTCCTCCTTTCACATTGGAATTGATTTTATTCATATTAAAGAGATTTATTGATCTCCATATCCTCTTATTCACCAAACAAGAAAGCAAAAACAAAAATTAATATTCCAACTAGCTCATGGCTAATTTAGGAATATTACAATCCTCCCCTCCCAAATGTTTCTTGTCCCCAAGAAACTACAAGGACAGAACTAAAAATGTGGGGAACCTTTATTCCCATATGGAGCTCCAATCTCCAAGCTATCATTCATACAAAATGAATCACCCTCCATAGTGGTAATTCATAGAAAAACTCCTCCCATCTGCTTATGAGAGGCACCTCCCAAGTGCTCAAGTTACCCAAATGGATCATCCCATAAGGAAACAAGAGACCCAATGTAGCAATCATGGATGATCCAATGCTCTTCCAGAAATATAAAACATACGAACCATGGAGAATCTCTCTCCCAAAGGGCACATCCAATCCTTCCATCCTCCCTCCAATAATTCCCATAAAAATAATAGGGACATAATCAATATATGGGATCAAAACCAGTGATACATAAACAACCAAATGCAATAATGGAGGTGGATCATAGTCCCACATGTGGAACCAGCGCAGTATATCTCCTCACTAACTCAAACCATGATATGGTAAGTGGTTTCCCCACCACTTACTTGCTGCCATATTCTTCTCACATGCTTTGAGAAGGTGAGTTATGTTCGGTGCCTTTGGTGCACACTCGGAATGATATATCATCTCCCTATATCCTCCTAAGGAGTGGCCATGCTCAAAAAATTTTATGGCCCAAATTTTACCATGAAGTTTATAAAGAAGAATTCTCCCCCTTGGAACAATGGCCTGCACATGCATGGTAAAGGAATGCAAATATTCAACATATAAATCATTATGCATAAGAACAAGATCTTTACCATATACTTTGCTCACATAAATGGAGTGGTCCATAGATAAATCCACTCTCATTCCAAAAGAGGAAAGGGGTGGTTGTGATAACTCCTTTATAGAGTTATGTATCTCTTCCATCTCCACATGATCCATGCATCTCCTCAAATTCTGATATATCTCCTCTTAAAGGCCTTCCCAAGTGTATCCCTCCATGATGGTGTTGTAGGCTCTCATGGAATAAGTGTGCCTGAAGATAAAATCTTCATGTTCTCTTTGTAGTAAATTTTCCTTGAGCTTGGAAGCTCTAGATAAGAATATCCTACCATGATATTAGATGACCTCATCTCTAACTAAATATCCATCGTCTTGAAGTTGGTCATCAAGTATCATGCAAGTAAAAATATCCTTGGAATAATCCACCAACAGCTGGGATTTCCAATATGGATCTACTCTCCAAAGTGACAATGTTGATGATCTATCATATAAAGCATTTGTCATATGGTTGTCCTCCTCTTTGACATCTCCCATGCCAAAGTCACATGTTGGAAGGCTGCTATCCTTCTTCTGCTGCTCCTTTCTCAGTGCAGAATCAGAAATGAGAGTGGGTAATGATGATGTTGGGAGAATGTCTCCCTCCTCCTTGAATCTACCCAAGATTCTCAGTGCTATACAATGACCTCCCACTATTCCCACTCCTCCTGGATCTATGAGTGGTGCAACATGTTGAGATAAATCTTTGATCCTCTTCCAATCAGGGGGTATCCCTGGTGGAATGCCTCCATGTAATGAAACATCAAGGCCTAGAGCAGGTTTTATATGTGAGTGGATTGATTTGTCCCTACTCTCACTATGAAAATCATCCTCCTGCTTCTGTGCATAAACCTCCTGAAAAGTATGGGTATATATGTTCCCAATCATTTGGT
Source organism: Pinus albicaulis (assembly GCA_034641835.2). Classification (NCBI taxonomy): domain Eukaryota; kingdom Viridiplantae; phylum Streptophyta; class Pinopsida; order Pinales; family Pinaceae; genus Pinus; species Pinus albicaulis. The sequence goes on along the minus strand of CM076573.1, from coordinate 730,473,038 downwards.
GCTGACCCTCCTTCTCATTTCCTCCTACCTTCTACAAGATCTCATAGTCTAAGGTGTATTCTTCAAATGTAATCAATCCATGTACTCTCAACATCTCATTGGTGTCAAAATTCTTGATCACAAGGGAATGATCTATCATAGGGTCTGTCCTCAAGACTGTATTCAATGTTGGAACACACTTCCTCCATTGTTTTGTCTCATTTTCTATCAACATAGACACATGTTGCTTCTGATCTTCATATGTAAGATCTTTTGTAACTTCTTGCAAAGATACAAGAGCTCCTCTTGTTTAAGCAATTTCTTCCTCTCCATCTCCAAATAGAAGTAGATCTCTTCCTGCTATCACAACCTTGGAGGATCTTTCAAGGTCTTCCTCTTCCTTCTCCCCATAATTGGAGAATACCTCATCATTAATATATCCTTTGGCTTGATCTCCTCTTGAAGGAGGAATCCTCATGTCTTCTTCTTGAGAAGAAATTTCTTGCTGAAGTGGGGCTTTTTCCCTTGGCAAAGCATGTTGCAGATCTTTAACCCTCTCAACAATGTTATGAAATTGAGTTTCCTTCATGGATCCTTCCAACTCATGCAAAGGTTATGATTTTTTGGGTTTGGCTAGCTCCCCCAAAGAAGTTTCAGATTGTTTTAGATCAAATATTATCACTAATCTCCTAGTGAAATTTGCATAAGTAGATATATTTACATTATTCAATGAATAAGATTCATAAAACCACCAGGCATAAGCCTTACCTTCAAGATGCAGCACTGCAACTCTAATGGCTTCCTCTTTTGAAACTTGATGCAGCTGAAAATATGTGTCTAGTTTCTGTACCCAAGCCTTGGTTGTGCTCTTGGGTGACCCATCAAAATTAGGTAGAAAGAATCCACCCAAAGTGTGTTGCATGCACCCTCTTCTTCTATTGCGGTTGTTGGGTCTTCTATCTTCTTTGAGTTGACAAAACCCTTGGAAGTTTAGATGCTCCTTGAATCTTCTAGACTAAGATTCATATTCTTGGAGATAGTCACCAAGAGTCTCCTCCTTTGGTGTGTCTCCTTCCTCTTCTTCTCTTGCCAAGAATGTAGGCATGGTACCACGTTGTAGATATGATGGTGTAGCTAAATGCTTACACCCATAAGGTGAACAACTGGAGCTTTCTTTATGTACAAGCTCTCTTGGAGAATATTTATATCTCTCCATCCTCATCTCTATGATGTCTTCGTTAATGCCCTGCATAGTTTGGAAAAGTAGTCTTAAGAACTCCTTCTCCTCATCTGTATAATCATACTTCTAGTTTCTTTTGAGATACCTCTTCTCTCTATCTGTGAGAGTATCTCCTTCTTCTGATGACATATTGGCTTTTATGATGCACAGGCTGAGCCAAGATTATGCTCTGATACCACTGTAATATTCCCAAATGGGAAAAGAAGGAATATAGTGCAAAATGTTGGAATAGCAGTGTAAAACATCATAGAAAAACATGAGGCCATTATGGAGACCTTACATTCATCATAATAGTAGCATATATGTATAAAATAATGGGCCACAAAACATATAACAAGATAGAACAAGCCTCAAATGAGTAAACCCTCAAGAATGAGGTGCTGCTACTATATCAAAAATGTCGAAAGACTACTACAGTGCAATCATGGATGCACTGCTACAACAAATGAGTACACAAAAAATCATGGGCTGATATATGCCTCAAAATATACTATACATACAGATCTAGGCTCTATACAACCTCCAATGAAAAACCCCAAAAGGGTTTTCAGCAATACACCAAGATACAAGATGGGAATTAAAGCCCTACGGTTGAAGATTCACTGCAACACATATACTGGAAAGATGGGCCTAATCTGATATGCCAAATAATGCAGCCTCCTCCAATAGATCCTCTAAATTAAAGGCTGACCCCTTCACTAGAAAACCTCCTCCCCAAATGGTGTATTGAAACCACCCTGCAACTCCTCCCCAAATGGTGTATTGAAACCACCCTGCAACTCCTCCCTCAAAATAACGCAGTCCAAGACATAAATTGCATTGTAGGGGAAAATAAATAAGTGGCTTGATGCCAAATGCTGCAATAAGGCTCAAGGGCCTTCCTAAATATCCTCCCAATGTAAAGGAACCCTTCTCCACTGAAAATGAGCACCGAAGTTGACGCAAATATGTTCTCCATTGTTGCAACCTGCAACACAACACAACCCTCAACAGGATCTGTGCTATAGATGAAAGATGCAGCTTGGCCTAAATATTGATTGTGGAATGGTAGTTCAATGCTCTTCCTATGAGGCCTCTCAAGGAGAGAGGTTGGATTTGCGATCAGGAACACCCTGTGCTAAACAGCACTGAAATCTTAGCTAAATAGCTTAAGAAAGCTATATGTCTAAATAGACGATATATTCAGAAATATCAAAAAACAAAACATAACCAAATATGGTTGCCATCCTCTTCCTTATATAAGTGATGAGCTTCCTAACCTTAAGCCCCACTCATTTAAGACACTACTTCCATGCAAAGAGTCTCCAACTAAAACTAAGTTGTCCCATAATGAATGCCATTCCTCCATGACAGCGCTGTTGATTTGGTCAAAGTTGACCCAGTCTATGTGTTCCATCCCCTTTCCACACCTAAGGGTGCTCAATGAAGCTACCAAAATTTCCTCCTTTCAAATTGGCATTGATTTTATTCATATTAAAGAGATTTATGGATCTCCATATCCTCTTATTCATCAAACAAGAAAGCAAAAATAAAAATTAATATTCCAACTATCTCATGGCTAATTTAGGAATATTACACCATTTTTCCCAAAAAATGTCATTTAGGGCCTCAAAACGGATCCAAAAGTTCATGACCCGAAAAAATACTAAAAATAGTAAACTATGCTGAAACTGAAAAACTTAAAGAAACGATGGTGGGGGTCCAAGTGGAATAGGTGGGTGGCCACCAATATCCACCTCTACTGAAATGAGGTTCTTTTGGCTTCCACTATCGACAAGGAATTGGAGTGGATAAACCTTCACCCATATCTACGAATAGAAGAGGTGCTCCCCCTCCTCTAGATCCTCACACTTCAGGGGCGCCTTTCCCTGGCTTCGGATTCGTGGATCCAAAGTTTCGCTTCTTTTTCTTAAATTTATGTTCGATCTTGGAGGCATCGCGATATGCCATGCCAAGCGAGGTAATTTCGAGGAACTCCATTTCCTCCTAAATGTATATGTGCAAACAACTATGATACTTCAGCACCAAATTTCTCTCTGAATCTTTAATACCCAACTTTGTGCGCAGGGTATGGAAAAAATTTGTCAGTTCATGCACATCTTGATCCCTTTGTTGCCGCAACATGGTCCATTGGATGTACTTGTCCTCATAGCTCCCCATAGGGTAATATTTTTCCATTCCATCTCAGAACGAATTCCAAGTGGGTGCGGTCGAGAACAGAGAGGTTTCCCTCCCATCCTTTTGCTCACAGTAGGTTTCCCACCAGTATTTGACATGGGGGCAACTTTGAGGAGTGCAAAAGTAATCTTTTCTCGGTCGGAGAAATCATGAACTGAGAAGTACCCTTCCAAAAAATTCAGCCATCTATCTATAGCGTTTGCATCTATCTGGCCTTCAAATACAGGAATGTTGAATTTGGCCTATACCTTGAAATGAGTGGCGCCTCCAGAGTGGTTGTTGGATGTATATGCGCCGTCGGTGGGCAGTCTTTGAAGGATCTGGGAAAATTTATCCATCATCGTGTTCCTTTGTTTCTCAAGGGCCTCCTCAAGAAATAATTTGATAGTATCTCATGCTCCCTCATCTTTCTTTTCTTCTGCCATGGGAGGTTGTCGAGGTTTGCGATGCTGATCTTGCAAGGGTTCAACCAGATCAAGCCATAACTCCTTATACCTTGACCTTGTTGGGGACATGCAAAGAAAAATAGATAAAGAGCATACCACTCTGATACCATTGATCTGAATTTATTTAGGAACGTAATAAAATATAGAAATAGACATAAAAATAGAGATGCAGTGGAAATAATACTTCATTTCATTAATATTAACAGAAATATGCTTACAAACATAATGAAAATAAGCTAGCTAGGGCACTGTTAGCTTATCTCTGAGAATATATGTGGTGACTACAGGCCTATGAAAAATGTTACAATGAGACTTGAAGGCCTATTCATTGTTTAGAAATAATGGAAAACCCTAAACATCCAAAAACCTAACCCTAGGAGATGAAGCGCCAAAACTATGGGCCCTGTTTGGATAATTTGGTACATCAACTTCCCGGGGACGTAACTTTGGCATATGATCTCTGTTTAACGCGCTCAATACCTCGTTAGAAATATATATCTGAGGACTACAAATTTTGAGTGATAAAAATCAAAGGAATTTCCATGTTGCTCTCGATTTTCCCAAAAAACGTTGTTTAGGGCCTCAAAACAGCTCCAGAAGTTCAGGACCCAAAAAACTACTAAAAATGGTAAATTGTGCTGAAACTGAAAAACTAAAAGAAACGATGGTGGCGGTCCAAGTGGAATAGGTGGGTGGCCAAAAATATCCACCTGGATCATTATGTCTAAATGTGATTGTTATTATGTGACCTTAATGGTTGTTCTATAATTTTTATTTTGTTGGTTATAAGCATGGTTTACGACAGACTTGAGTTATGGCTCTCATAAATTTTTGATTAGTAAATGAAATTTTAATGAATACATGACCTAATAGATAATATTGAATCTATTATGAGAGGGAACCAGACCTTCTTGACAAATCTCAGATAAGTATGAAGTCTCTATGCTCAGATGTGTTTATATGACCTGTGGATTACATGTTCATGATGTGTTTGACAGAATGTTTTTCATGGCTAGGCCTTGTTAGGTCAGGTCCTTGTTCATGTTTTACATTAGAGGCCTTGTCATATTTTTATTTGTCGATTCTTGGAGTTTCATCAAGTTTCGGGCAAAGGCTTGAGTCCTGGCCCTGAAAAAATGGCTCAGAATTTAGGGTCACTAGCACAGAACTACCTGAAAAATTTTGCAGTCGCATGGATTCCCATGCTAAGCATGTGAATGGATGGTTTCATCCACATGGATGGTTTTTCATGGGTGCAACTAGGGCTCTAGTTCAGTTAAAAATCATGTTCACTCAGGGGTTTGTCTCCTGGAGTGGTTGGTTAGCCCTTGGGGATCCTATAGCTTCTGAGGAAGGTCAGTTGGGTTTTGGTTTGTCGATTCCACTTCCTTAACTGTATTTGGGGATTTGAACCACATCATAGTAACTCTTTGTCACATGTTTACCTCGGTGGTTGGGTTATCATGGGTAAATGTGGGATGAGGGTGTTACATAATCTAGTTTATTCAAAGACCATAGATCGTTGAATGGAGTGGTTTCCTTCTTCCCATAAACTCTTGACGTAAAGTTTCCCCATTCATTGGGTAGTGCATTGAGAACAATGGTGGTCATCTCACAATTAGACATTACTTCTCCAACTTGTTGTCGTTGGTCTCTAATTTTAGATACATTCATGAAACACAAAGTTATATCTTCTTCCCTTGATATTTTCATCTTGTATAGTTTGGTTCTTAAAGATATTATTTCTCCTGCAGTGCTTACAAAAAATAGCTCCATGAATTTGTCATATATTTGTTGTTTCGTCATCAAATTTGCAACATAAAGGATGAGAGGATATTTGATTGAATCTATGAGGATCCTTTGAGCCCTTATCTCTCCTTTCATGTACTTTTATAGTGCTTTAGATTTCTCTTAATATGGTTTGGTGATGGATCCCTTTACATACTCAGTAACTTCATTCTTCATGAGAATTAAATCAATTCTCTTCTTCCATGCAAGGTAGTTCGAGGTCCCAACCAATTTATTATTTTCATTGTTGAATGAAGTCATTTTGTTTGTAGATTAAGACATACAAATATAGAACACTTACTTGTCAAATGAAGATGCTCCTTTGAATATGATATATTCAACTTGATGCCTTCTTTGATGATGATGTCTTCCTTTTTCAAAGATGACAGTGTTTCTTTTTCAAGAGAGGGAGATTTCCTTGTTGCCTTGATCCCTTTGATTATGACGTGTTCTTCTTGCTTCCTTTCGATGATGATTGTAGAATGTGTGAGCTTCCCAAGAAATATTCAAGTGTTGAGTCCTTATTTTAATGGAGCTGGGGTCTTCTTCTTCTACCATAGGTTGTGATGATGTGTCCTTGTGATGTGATGTATATTCCTCATTGATGATTTTGATGATTTGATGTCCTTGATGCTTCCTAGTTATCCTTGATGATCCCCTTGAGCTTAGCCCTTATGTATGCTTCTTCAATGGGGTGATCTTCACGCTGACTCTTCTTCTTGTTGTAGTCATCTTAACTCTCATACCATGTTGAGAAATCTAGGGGCAGCTAGATTAAGTTATTTTTATTAATTTGATAACTGATTCTGATGTTATTTTACTTAAATTGATGTTCTTGTTATTATCTTATTCTTTCACTTGATTATTATTATGTTCATATCTTCAAACAGATACCAAAAAATGAAGATCAAAGAGACAAGAGGACACAAAATGTAGGTTGTAAGCAAGGGACAAAACCTCTCCTCTTGAGAGGAAAACCCAAAATAATTCTTCTCTTCTTCTAGAATGCTCAGATGATGAATTCCAAGACCTATGACACTTGACAAAGACCCCTCCAAGTCCAATTCCAATTGTTCCTTGATAAAATTCCTTCAACCTAAGTCAAACTTGTCTCATATTTGATGTAACTTCTCCTTTGACTAATATTTTGGACCTGCAACTTCTTGACTGCAACTCGTCCTTACTGTAGAAACCCTAGGTGATCTTATGGTGAAATATTCCTTCTTTCGTCTTCGCTTAGTGATTTTATTCTTCTTCATTTATTCATCTTGCAAGATAATCCCTTTGTTACTTAATTTCGGCCTTATAGAATGACTGATTTTTTAGTCTTGCTGCAATAACGGTTACCCTAATCCTTTCGCATGTTTGGGAAATATAACCCTAAAATATTCCCTTTCAAACTCGGTTTCTTTCCCTATTTTTCATCCTATTTTTTGCTCACATTTTAGTTATTTTTCTTATCTTCCATGAACTTCTTAGATTCCCTTCAAATGAGGTTGATCTATCCATATATATAGTCTTCCTTAGAGGTTGAGTAGTTGTCCATGAGGCTAACTTGTCCTTCTTGTAGGCCAACTTCTCTTAATTTAAGCCAAATTGTCTTGGAGGGGGTATTTTGACTCACAAAAATTCTTTTGACATGATACAATATGCCCAATAGGCTCTTTTACAAATCACAATGACTCTTTGACTACTTTACTTCATGACAAATTCCTAGAAGCACTCAATGGGTACTTGACCTTTAAATAAAATTGACTTGAGCGTGAAACACATGCTATAAAATAATAATAATAATAAATTTATTTTTCTCTTTACATTAAATATGTAAAATCATGATTACATTAGACATTATGAAGATCAAACCTAGTTACACATTTGAAAACCTTGGTTTCCTTTGCTTCCCTGAGATGGTTTGTTTTGGTTACCTACCCCTCATTCTTCCTCTTAGGGTTAGGGGGAGGGTAGGAAACATTCTACTGAGCATATACCTACCCTTTAGGTGCTCATGGTTATTTCAGTAGAGGGGGTTGATGCATGGGGGGTTGAGGTGTTGGTGCCATTGAGGCTGAAGAACTAGGTGGCGCATAGGGATAACATGGATTTGTGGTAACTCTTTGATAACCTAGTTGAGTATTATTTTTCCTTGGAATCGATTGATGTGGATGGGAAAATTCATAATATGTACTTGTGCCTTGGTAGGAGTTAACTTGTGAAGGACCAAGGTGAGGATAAGTGTAGATGGAACTAGATCCCCCTTCAGGTTGGTCGTAACCCATGGATCCTTGCAGATATGGAGAAGTTTGAGGGTGAGATATTGGTCCAATTACACCATCAACGACATGAGATGCCCCCAGTGCAGAAGAAGCACTATTCCTAGGAAAGTCAGGGAGGAAAATATAGACATAACCTGATTGGGCATAAATCAAATAAAACTTCAAAGTCGTCTAGATGGCTTATTCTTCGATTTGAGGGAAATGAGACATGACATATTTACCAATAAGAGTGAGGAGGGATTGCGAGAATCAATCCATGTAAACACGATCTTAAAATTCTAGAGCTTTGCATAAGATCTACCTTATTTTTCATTCTTGAACATGATTAGAAAGGCAGGTGGCAGAAGTTTGGAAGAGTGAGGTCAAGATTTCGGTACTATTATCGTAACTGATGAGTAATTGGAAGTAAGATAAGAAGACATTGGAAAGGGTCGCAAACATTGAATGAGATGCACAAGGTTGGTCTCATAAAATTTTGCGGCAACACTGGTGAGGGTGCATTAAAAAAGGTGTAGATGTATGGAATCCTTTGTAATAGAGTTAGAGGATCACCACATCTGAAACAAGTGTAAATGATTAGTGGGATCCTCTCCATATTTCCCTTCAAATTTTGGTATATCGGATGGGAACTTGGTTGACATAGGTGGCCAATTCGGAACATGGTGAAGAGGATCATTGATAAGCTAGTTCAAATCAAGAAGACTTAAACTGGTTGTATAGGGAAGCAACAGTTGATTGAAAACCATTCCTTATGAGGTTCCAATGTTACCTATAATAGGGGTAGCCTAAGTATTACCAATGTTACCGTGAACATTTCCTCTGTTATTGATGCATGCATTGTGGTTGGCATTACCGCTAGCTTTGGAACCTGACCTGGTAGAGGCTTGGGGATGAGAGGACTCAAAATCAGAGGATAAACTGGATGAATCATAAATACTAGAATCTAAAGGTGGACTACGGATAGGGACCTTGAATCGTCGAGAAGGTTTTAATGGATGTCCAAACAGGAACTGAGGGTTTAGACCACGAAGTCTCCGTGAAAAATTCCCAAGGTCCATAATGATGTAAGGACAAAGAAAACAGTAAAAATTAAAGGAAAATGTTGAAGAAAAAGAACAATAGAGAGCACTCAAACATTAAGTGCAGATGTACAAAGTGGAAGCTAACTATTATGTAGTGTTATTATAATTCAAGCAAGCTCATCCTATAAAGATAAAAGTGAATCCTAGCCTAAAGGTTAACTACACCTAAAACAAATCCTAGAATTAATTTTCCGATGGCCTTCCAAATAACTTCTTACTTGTGGGACCTGATATCCACAAGAAAAGTTGTCGAGTGAAAGGTAGGGTAAGAGGGATGGTTTCTTCCCAAAAACAACCCTATATGGTTTTTTTATCCTAGGAATGGAAACTAAGTTTACTTATATCCAAAAGAGGTGAGAAAAATTTAACTTCTAGGTGTCGGGTTTAGACCTAGATTCTCGACGATGGAGGGGGAAGTTCCAAGGAGAATCGCCAGTATCCTCAGCCTAGGCCTTACCCCCTCTAATAGGTTTTTGTCTCAAGCATCAGTTTTTAGCGTTGGATGATGGAGGATTTTAAAGCTCCTTAATTGAACAACCACTATGTCTCAATGTAAAGTGATTAGTGGGCAATATTGGGATGCCTACCCCACCTACCCTACCTTATCTAAAATATTACTTCGCTTAGGTGCCCAAGTGTGCTTAAATCTATGTGTGTTGAGCTTAAGTGTTTGTTTTTAGAAGTCTTGGATTTGAGGTGCTAACCAAGTGCTCAATTTCTCAAGGTGTGTAATGTGTGTGCAAATGTGTGAAGTGTCCCTATTTTTCATTTAACATAAATTGTGTTGCTGAAAAGTAGATTGTAGAAATGAAAATTGAACTGAAATGAACAAAAAATTAAAAAAATTCAAACACACCTACTTCCCACCCAAGGACATGTAAAAACAACACAAGAAGAGAAAAAGAAGACAATTCAATAGATACAACAATATTAAGGACCAAAGGGGTTGGGATCTATGGCCAAAATGGTCTACTTTGTGCAGAAAGAATCAACATAGAAGGACTAAATTATAGGCTCAAAGGGAATCAAATCACTAACTAATGAAAAGGCACCTAAAGGGAACTTTGAGGGGTAATTCAACAAATTCCAAAGAGGGGCTCAATTGTAATTTCAAAGCCTCAGAAAAAAAAATTGGAACAGAAGATCTAACTTGTTAAAAAAACAGTGGTAAACAACTCTAAAATAGTAGACTACCAACTTAGCAAAATAGCTTAAAATGTGGTTAATCTAGAGAGATCAAGGCCTACAGTGATGTGACAGGATGCGGTAAAACCCTCCTAATGGGTAGACATAATTGAACTTTCAGAAGAAAAAAAACAAAAAAATATGAAAAAAAAAGAAGGTAACACATGTTTCTGACTTGTTCTTCATTTATAACGCAGATTGTCACATGTTTTCTGAGCTGGAAACCACGGGTTTTGCCCCAAAAAGTGTGTTGGATGAGTTGGATCTTCTTCTTCTAGGGTTTTTCAGATCCTATCGTATCCAATGCAGCTGGAAATTGTGACTTGCGAAACACAAACCGAAACTGAAAAAAAAAAAATGAAAGTTTTTTTCCAAAAAGTACCTATAATAAACAAAAATAGAAAGAAAAATTAAAGAGAGAAAAAACACGAGAATATAATAATAGTCACCACGGATCTGAATAATTAATTTGGTGGAGTTTCCATTTTTTAGGTGTAAATTTTCGATCAGATGTGCTAAAAATATATTTTTACAATTGGTGATAATTCTGCCTGATAACAAAGAAAACAAAGAAGAAACATGCTGCAAAAATTTTATAATCTTCAGGAAGGCTTTCAGATCTGCAAGGAAAATGTTAGAGAAAACATACAAAAGAGCTCACGAATCCTGAAAAATCAAGGCAAAAATCATAACAAGAAACCCAATGGAAATAACTCAAATTTTATTAACAATAACACCTGGTGGAGTAGAACATAGACTTGAGTATTTGATGTCTTCCATGGGAGGGTCCTTTTGAGTCCCTAGGCTTCCTTGTAGTTGTTTTCTCTCTCTCTTCCTGGTTGCAAGTGGGAAAAGAAGAAGGTTGGTTGAACTCAAGGTGGAGAGCTCGTGAGTAATGAGAACATAGTGACCATGATGATAATGATAATGTGTAGAGTGAGGGAAAAACCTCTCTATTTATAATAAAATGCTAGGATAGATATAGATCTTGTCAAACAACAAAATATTATTAGACCAAATCAAGATCTAATTGTTAGGAGTATTTTATTGTATTTAAGAGAATAAAATATTAATGAAATGGTCAAAAATATTTCTTTAGTGAACTAACTCAAAAAAATAATGATTAGTTGAGTTAATTAAGAAAAGTGGTTAAATTAATTAGTAAATAAAAATAATTTATTAATTACTTTAAGGAGATATGGTCGTGGAGAGTTCAATGTATACTAAATAGTGATTTAATAATGATTTCATAGTAGAAATGTGTGAAGATTAAGGAATAATAAATGGTTTATTTAATTATTCCTCGGTAATATGGTCAATAGGGGTTAGAAATAATTACTAAATAATGATTTAATAACTATCTCAAAGGAGAGAGGTTAAATAATTAAGGAATAATAAATAAATAAATATTTATTTAATTATTTCTATGGATGGGTGAAAATAACATGAAATTAATTTAATGAATTTTTGGGATATTTCCAAGTGGGTAAACAAAAATAATTTAGTAAAAGTGGTTCTCCAAATTATTTCCTAAGGTGAAAGTAGGTTTTTATGTGTAAACCCATACTAAATGGTGTATTTCGATCATCCCAGTGGAAAATGACTAAGTGATCAATTTTTAGGTGATAACACTAGTAGTAGAAATTTTTTGGTTTATATAATCCTCATTTGACGTAATGCAAAGTGCCTAACTTCAAAAAAAAACAAGTTTATGATCATGGTATCCCATATCCATTGGGATGGGTAAATAAGGATGTGGAAATTAGGGTAACAAACAATGTAGAATAGAATTTGTTATATTGACTTTATTAATGAAGCAGAATTGGATGTAGTTCCACTTGATGTATGTGGAGTTGTGTTAGGGAGTTCCTACATGGATATGTAGGATGTAACCTTCATGTGGAGAACCAACTGGTATTTCCTCATGAAGGATGGGAAATCATTCATCATCAATGTGCACATATGCATGTCCAAGGTTTCATTGGTAAGTGTCAATCAAGCCCAAAAATTGATCTATCCTAGCAAGAAATATGTTTGTTGTTTTTAAGAGAAAATTATTCTACTAAGGAGTCAATAAGGGTAAAGCATACTTAGAGGAGTTTAGTAAAGATCCAAAACATCTATCGGAAACATTGTTATAGGCATACATGTGAGTGTTCTAGGAGCCTAAATGGATACCATCCAAGAGGGAAGTGGGGCATGAAATCTAGTTATTGTCGACCTCTCCATTACTAAAACTTGGGCTATATATATAGTTAGTTTTGGAAGCAAGTGAAGTGAAGAAGCCATTGGAGTAGGGTGTGATTTGACGAAGTACCTCACCTTTTGGGTGTTCCATGATAAGCGTTAAAGAAGGATGGGTCTTGGAAAATTTTCACCAATAATAAAGCAATTAACAATATTCCGCTTAACAATTGGTACCCCCTACCTACAATTTATGATCTATTAGATCAGTTGCAACAAGAGAAATATGTCACCATGCTATATTTAAAATTAGGGTATCACTAGGTTTGAGTCAAAGAAGAAGGCACCTGGAAGACTGTCTTTAGAACCAGAAAAGGTTTTGTATAGGTAGTTATTCATGCCATTTCGTAAATCCAATGCACTAGATATGTTCATTAGACTAATGAATGATATAGTGTGCCTTTATATAGATTCATTTGATATTGTTTATTTGGACTATATACTAGTTTAAAGTGCTACCTGGAAGGATCACATCTCACACATGATGTAGACGCTAGATAATTTGAAGAAGTTCCAGCTACTGGAAAATGTGAGTTTATGCAATAGTCTTTGGTGTATTAAGGTTATGTGATTGGAGGAAGGGAGTTTAAGATAGATCCTACAAATATGGAGGTCATAATGATGTGGTTAGTGATTACAAATGTCTTTTAAGTTGGGATTTTATTAGAGTGACATGGTACCTAGGAAAATTCATAGCTTCATTTTCAACAATAGCTACACCATTCCACACCATAACAACAAGTGGAAAGAGTTCCTAGTGAGGGAAGGGTCAGCAAAATGCCTTTGAATATTTGAAGAAAAAGTCATCTAAGCACTAGTTCATGCATTAAAAAACTTGTAGTAGTCCTTTGAAGTGGAGACAAATGTGACTGGGTATGCCATGGGAGTAGTCTTGACGAAAGGAGGAAGGCTTGTATGCTAGCATTTTGAAGTATTTTATGGGGAAATACTTAACTACCCTACCTATAACAAGGAGATATATGCCCTAGTACAAAATGTAAAAAAATTGAAACACTATATGATGGGGAAGGAGACCGTCATCCACACAGATTACCAACCACTATAGTACTTGCATGCTCGGAGTAAGATACATCATAAAATGTTGGTTGACATGCTTTCAAGGCCTCCCACATAAAAAATTACAACTTTGGAAACTTTGATGCACGTGGATCCTTTCACCCTTTTGATGCATACAAAGAGACATATACAAAGTATAAGGACTTCAATAAGATGTTTCAACAATTGTAGAGTCGTAGTCATCTAGATGATGATGATGACATTGTTGAATATCGTCTCCATAATGGATTACTCTATAGGTTGGAAAAGCTTTGTGTTCCTAAAGGTGAGTAACTCCAACTAATCAGAGCACACCTCCAATGTTGCTATTAAATTTGGTGTAGGGAAGACAACAACCAACTTATATAGGTATGTGTATTATCCCAGATTACAAGAATATGTAGTAAGATTCATTAGAGGATTTATGATTTATTATACTAGCAAGCCTAGTAACAAGAAATAGGGTATATTCCATCCTTTACTTGTACCCACTCACCCTTGGGAAAGCATTTCCATGGGCTTTGTGGGAGTTTTACCAACAACCAATAAGGGACATGACTACTTTTTCATGGTATTTGATAGGTTCAGTAAGCTATGCATACTAATTCCAAGTAAAAATACCATTAAAGGGTGACAAGCAACAAACTTGTTCTTTGAATAAGTCTAGGTATAATTTAGGATACCAAGTATCATTTCAGAGAGGGAAAAAATATTTCTTAGTGCATTTTTTACTACATTGTGGAAGAAGATGGGCACCATCTTAAAGAGGTCTACAACATTCCATCCATATATAGATGAGAAAAAAAAAGTACTTAAGAGGAATTTGGTGCAGATTTTGAGGAGTTGCAATTAGAAGCATCCAAAGATCTGGGACGAAAATTTGGTCTATTGGATATTTTCCACCTTCACGGACGGATGTTATATGCAGATAACAAAGAGTAGTGAAGGAGGATATTATAAGAGATGCATTAAGAGTAGAAAAAATTGTAGAGAATATTAGGGAGATCCATTTGCAAGTATAGGAGACGCTAAAGAAGTCACAAGAAAATAAAAGGCCAAGCATGGTAAAGACAGAACAAAGAAGTCTTTTAGATTGGGAGTTAGATTATTATTATAGTTGAACAAGGAAATACTATAGGTTCCTAAGAAGAGCATCAAGGCTCTCTGATATGGTCCTTTTGAGATATAAAAAAAAATGTGGGATATAATGCCTACAGACTCGATCTACCCCCATACATGCACATTTACTTTGTGGTGAATGTAGAAAATATCAAACTCTATGAGCCTTCCTTGTTGGATTAGGAGGAAGGAAGGTCCTACTTTGCACAGAGGACTTAGCAAAAGATGCTCAAGAAAATTTGGTAAGGACATATTTTTTCAGAAGAAGTCCAAAACTACAACACAGGGATAGCATGACCTTTGGTAGATTGGATTGAAAGGACAACTTCCAGGAAAAACAAAATGGTGCTCGAAGGAGAAGCTAGAAGAAAAATTTCCTCACCTCATCTAATAAAATATTTTGGTTGCCAAAATGGGGAGGTATGATCCTAATCAATAATTATATTATTTTTCATCCATCTCAATGCTTTTAGAGTGGAAAATTTTAGAGGAACCATTTTACAATTCACTTCTACTATCAAGTTCCAGTTTAGAGAATTGTTGTCTCAAAACCTTACAAGGCCATTTTGAGGCATTAAATGACATTTTTTGGGATCAAAAATATATTTCTTAAGCTTCAAACATTGAGACAATTTTCTACACTTAGATACATTTCCAATAGTGTAAGAGTAGCATCAACTACAATTCATATGCAAAATTTATGCCTCCTACAAGTTAACCTATCGTGATTGACAACCATGATTTGAGAGGATGCCGCATCAACCCTAGTTACTCATGAAAAAATGGCTATCCATGTGTGGAATATGAAGAATACTCTATAAGGGCCAAAGTTGCAACTCTAGTTGAGATTAAGAGTCAAACTTGACCCTTAGTTGGCTATTGGTCTATGTCATAACTAGGCCACTAGGAGGAAAATGGGTTCCATTCTATCCATTTGTATCTTGTTCTATAGTATAACATAGCAACTATGAGCGTGAGTTAGAAAGAATAAAAGAGGTATTTAGTGTTCTGTAACATCCTAACAAGCCATAGGTCTTAGGTAACTTCATAGAGGGTGACTTCTCCTTTGTACTTACATTATTTCCATACAAGACAATCCTGAGCAAAGTAACCTCACCTTCCAGCTAGATTTTCTCTTGTAAAAGTTTCCCAGAATAAACAATTTTTCTCTTTGTAGTTGGTGTGTGATTCTATTCGTTATTATCTATTTTCTGCATTTCATTGTTTCATGCATAAGTATAAAATCAGTAATTAACAAAAATTTGAAATCTATAGGAATTTAACCCTCGTAAAACATATTCCAATTTATTTTGTTAGATTTGTTGTGATGCATCGTATATTTTATTAAATTTGTTGTGATGAACTGTATATTTTATTAAATTTGTTGTGATGAAGTGTCCAATAAAATATCCAAAACAATTTATAAATCATTTACAAATATACATAACCACAAAGTCGTACAACATTTATACACATATAATAAGATCATCACTCACAAATATTTATAAAGGTATTAGAACTTAAAAAGTTTACACACCATAACACTTGCATATATATTGATAAAATTATTTGAAATGGAGAGTTATTAAGCCATAACACATGCAGCGAGATTTTTTTAAACATCCACAATGCTCACTAGATTATGTGATTACATTAAGAGTGTTTGATGGACTATAAAAGTATTTGAAATAGAGAGTTCTTAAGATATATAACACATGCACCGAGATTTTATTTAAACATCCACAAGGCTAACTAGACTATGTGATTATCTTAGGAGGGTTTAATGGAATTAAGTTCTTAAGGTTTAATATTTAATGTGAGGTATAATTAATTATAAAATGTTCTTGCTACTTATATTTATATTGTGAATGTATTTTGCTAAAATTTGTAACAGCCCTGGTAAAAATCCATGTAAAAATATATAAGCACGTTAGATGGGACACGTATTCCAAGCTGAATGGTGGGAAAAACATCCTAACGGGTCTTCATTATGTTTATTATGGCTAAAGGAAATTGGAAAAGGAATTGGAAAGGCATGAGGCATTAATTGGAATTTTATTTATGAAAATAATGGAAATTAGGAGAAAAGGAAGGTGAAATGTCGCAGGTTGAATGTGAGGAGGAAATTGAAGGAAAATAATGGAAAATGAAGAAAATAGAGGCCTCATAAATAAAAAATGATTATGAGGATCAGTTGGTAAGATTTTGGCTCAAGTTTTTGGTCAGTGCATTTTTGGAACTCTCTCATTATTCTCTCTCTCTCTCTCTCTCTCTCTCTCTCTCTCTCTCTCTCTCTCGTACTCTTGGATACTTAGAGTTTTCTTGCAGAACTCTTGGAGATTGTGGAATACTTGGAGATTTGGGTAAAGAAGGCAAATGACGAGAAGGAAAGCACAAGAGGACATTGGGATCAACATCTACGGCAAGTTCTGAGTGCAGTTACTGAGTTGCATGTATGTTTTCCTCACTAGATTCAGCATGCATGGTGTATGCATGTGGATTTCCTAGCCTACCCATTTCCTGGACAGTCATGGTATTGTGTGTTTATTTCCATTGATTGTTTTTTGGTTGGTTTTCATGATTCTTTTAGTTGTGGGTTGAGTTATTAGTTCCTGGAAACCTTGGTTGGACAAACGCTCTGGGAGCCCGGCGGACAACTGTGGGTTGAGTTACTACTCCTGAAATCCTTGGTTGGAAAAATGCTCTGGAAGCCCTAAGTGGGTTGAGTTACTAGTCTTGGAAGCCCTAGTTGGACAAACGATCTAGAAGCCCTGGTTGGAACAAACACTCTGGAGCCCTAGAACAGCTTGGATAGAGATCAATCTATGATGGTTAGTGATGTCTGACCGTGAGGTGGAATCACTGGTTTTGGGTTGAGACGATTTGGTCTGTGGAGCCCTATTTTGGTGTTGGTTGATGTGTTTGATAAATTCCCACATTCATGCTTGGAATATGGCACTGGGGTGATTGGTTGAAGTGAGACTTGGCTCAGCCAATCTATGGTCAAGTGGAACGTGGAAGTCCCATCTCCAGTTGGTTTTTACATTCATTAATGAAGAGATCGTTTCCTCTAGTATTCGGTATGCAAATGTATTGGTTTATGTATGGATTTATTTGTTGTTATATCCATTGTATTTGTGTTGTTATTATGTTGGTTATAAGCATGTATTTTATTAGTGATGATGTACGGCTATATCTATGTTTTTACCTGTAAATTAATGCATAATGTATTTATGGTAAAATACATTGTATTGTAGCTTATGATGTAGGGGATCAATTCTTCTTATCTATTCTCATATTTGTAAGAGACCCCCATGTTTAAATCTGTTGTTTATACATGTAGATGCAATGTTTGTGACATGTTTAACGAAATTCCTGTCATGGATAGGAGAGTCCAGATGAGTTCTTGATGACGTGATTACTTTCGTACCTTTGTTTTAATGTTATTTAACCTCTCTTAAATTTTCATGAATTTATGGGTAGTGACCTAGGCTCGGGGGATAAAAATGTGGCATGAATCCCAAAGCTACATGTATAGAATTGACCTTTTGGGGCCCTAGTCGCGGCCTTGCCAATGCATGCTCGCGGATATAGGTTGCTAGTCTCTCCCTTACCATTACATTCCCATGTCTAAGGATTAAATTAGTCAAAAATGAGTTCCCCTTCAGGGTTCAGGGGTCTGAGAAGTTGGATTACCTCCCAGAGGTGTTGTGTAATATTCCCAAATGGGAAAATCAGGAATATAGAACAAATGCAGCATTCCAAATAAAGCAAAACAAGGATATAGCACTAAGATCTAGAAAATGTCGGAAATATACTACAACTGAAATTTACACCATGACATTATAACTATGAGCAAAAACAGCTGAGTCATATCATTATAAAAAACAACAAATATTAATGTACACAGTGCTCCAAAAGGAATGCACTCAAGCCACAAGATGGCTGAAATACACTAAAGAAACCAAGCAATGGAAATGTTGTGCTGCTACTACCACTGAGGAGAAGAACCATGTGCGGAAGGCTATTAGAGTGCTCAGAATACTCCGGTATTTTAACCACGGATTCTACTCCAAAAACCCAGAAAAAAAAAAAAAAAAAACCCAGAAATGGTTTGGCCAGATTTTAACTTTGGATTTTCTGTCATTTTTGGGTTGCCCACTGCAACAACTCACTATAACAACACAGTCATGGACTGGAACTACGTTGTAGGGGATAAAAATACTATGACCCGATGCCAAATGTGTCAATAGAGCTCTATGGCCTTCTTTACTAGCCTCCCAAGAGAAAGGAACCTCCCTCCAATGAGATCTAGCTCAGAAATATCCCAAATCAAACCTCCACAACTTCTGCCCTACAACACAACACAACCTCTCAACAGAAAATTTTGTTGTACATTAAGACTGAAGCTTTGGCCAAATTCCTGATAGTGGAATGTAGTTCAAACTCTTCCAAGAGGCCTCTCAAGGAAAGAGGTGGGATTCCCGATTAGGAACACCCTGTGCTAAACAACACTGCAATCTTAGCTAAACAGCCAAAGAAAGCTATATGTCTAAACAGACCATATATTCAGAAATATAAAATACCAATACATGATGAATATGGCTGCCATCCTCTTCCTTTTATAATAAATTAGCTTCCAAACCCTAAGCCCCATCCATTAATGACACTACTTCCATGCAATGTGTCTCCATCTAAAACTGTGTTGTCTCTCCATAAATGTCCACTCCTCCACGACTGCGCTGTTGATTTGGTCAAAATTGACCCAATCCACATACTCTAGCCCCTGTTCACACCTTAGGGTGCTTTATTAAGCTGAAAATATGATCCACTTTCACATGAGAAGTGGTTTTATTCCTAATAAAGATATTTATGGGTCTCCGTACCCTCTTATTCATCAAACAAGAAAGCAAAATTAGATTTTATTATTCCAATTAGCTGCATGCTAATTTAGGAATATTACATGTTTTTGATGCAGTGTAAGGTATGTTTGTCAGGTTTCTGTTGGTTCCACTTCCTCAAGGTCATCTAGGAGGTTGAATCTCATATTAGTAGCCTCTCCTTGCATGTTTGCCTCGGTTGGCCGATTACTTGGGTAGATGTGGGAAGAGGGTGTTATAGAGTGGTATCAAAGCATGGTTCAACTCTCGGACTAGATGGGTGGTGTGTTTATCATGCATTTGTGGTGGTTGCATGCATGTGTAGTATGCTTGTGGTCTATATGTGCTTGTTTCATCCATGTTTTGTTGGCCATGGAAGTGTTGATGGTGTTGTTGTAAACATGTTGTCATGAGTGTATGACTGGTTATGTGTTATTCTTGCTTATGTATTGCCAGTGCATGCTTTCTTACATGTTGCCACACATTGTATATGATTTTCTTGTTTATGCAAGGTCACATATTGGTCATGCTTGTGTGTTGGCCATGTATGCTTTCTTATGTGATGCTAGATGTTAAACATGCATTGGTCATTCATGACTGGTTATACATGTTAAGTGGGTGCATATGGTCAAGTTTGCATTGGTTTGATTGAGGTTGTTGTGCATAAGGTAATTGTATGTAATTAGGTCATCGTGATGATATTGGTATGTTATGATGCTAATCTATTGGCTAATATAGAGTAGGATATGCAGATCATTAAAGTGACGTTGCAACAATGGACTTTGGGGTAAGAGAAGATCGTCATACAAGTTTGTATGCTTGGCATGCAGGTATGTGATTCGTGGTTTTTGTAAGCATTAGGGTTATTTGTATGTTTGACATTATATTGTTATTATGGTTACATGTATGATAAATGTTGGTTGATCAGTGTAGTCAAATGCATTATGGTTATGTGTATGCCTCACATTCTATTGATGTTATGATAGACGTTAGTTGATTAGTGTGATCATATGTAAATGCATTAAATAGTCATGTTAGATAGTAAATTGTTGTTATATGCATTTTCATTGATGCTATATGATATTCAACTTGATGAGTATGTTATATGTCGTTGATGAGTATGTTGTAGGTTAACTTGTTGTTATATGTTAGTTAACTTGTTGATTAGGGTTATTGCATTAATATATTGATGTTATATGTATCATATTTCTTTGGATTGGCTTATGCAGATGGTTAGGGTTATTGCATTCATGTATGAGTCGATATATATAATCTAGGTTGATTATGCATATGTGATTGTTATGCATGAATGGCAATTGTTTATGAGTTTATGATTTGAACATGTTAGTTAGTTAATTTTATGGATATCCTGATCTTATTTATGTTGAGTTGAGGTGTTGTGAAGTTATATTGTGCTAATCAATATTGATTTTGAAGACAAGATAGCCTCCCCTGAGATACACTGAGGTATGATTTTGCTTATGTTGTATACTTGGTGATTGACTGTCTTGAGTGTTTGGTGTCAATTATGTCGTCTAGCTGATTTATCTAACATGGTACGTTTATAGTTTGTTTGAATGTTTGACTAATCACATGATATGATTATGTGTTTATAAGACTACATGAATTAATGGTCTTGTTTTAAGATGGTTGTGATAACACATATGTGCTAAGATAGTCGGTATGTACTTAAGTGTAAGTAGGTGATAGTTGTAGCATTATGTATTATGACCGATGAGTGTGAGTTGATTCTTGGTTATTACATGGTTGTTAGTCTTGGTAAAAGTTTGTTTCGAATTGATAGATGTGTTTTCTTGATGTTTGGTACATATGGGTGACATGTGTGTTCAGTTACAGGTCAGCGTGCTTGGCACAACAAGGTAAGGTAAATAGCATGTTGTATGTTTATTTATGCACTGGAAGTTATGTGTTTATGGAAGTATGAAGTAGGGGATTGCATGGAAAAAGAGACTGCCATGAAATATTGAAGAAGGCTCGAGTTGAGCTTCCTTTGGACGTATTGGGAATCGTGGGGATTGAGCCACGGTGTTTATTGCCAGTCTTGTGCTTTCAATATTATGATTTGTTGTGCTTGATTTACGGTCTTGATTGCGTCAGTGCATGGCCATGCCATTTTTTTGCGGTGTCATATTGCTTTTGGTTTTTCATGGTCTTCTTCTTGGTTTTTCTTGTTCTTTACTTTTATGTTTTGAGAGTCTTGAGCATTGGTTAGGAAATAGGAAGTAATGGAGCTCGATGCATGATTAGGTGCAGCGGAAGGTAGGAATATGACAATCGGTTGGACTAGTTGGCTCCATTGTGGTAAATGGACGATGGAAGAACAATCATGAGAAAGGTAAAGTGAATGGATCTTAGGTGTTATATGCCTTGGCTATGTTGGGAATTTTTGTTCTCAATGTTGTGCATATTGTGCATGCATAAAGGGAGTTCTCCTAACCTAGACCTTATGACATATAGCAATTGTGTTGTCATCATGATAATGTTGATGTTTATATATGTATACATGTATGTATATATGTCATGTCTGACAGGGTCGTCATGGATCATGATTGTTTAATGTTAATGTTTATATGTGTATGTATGTCATTTTCTGGCAAGATGACGAATGTTTTATGCTAATGATTATATATGTATGTATCTATGTATCTATGTTACTGTCTGACAGGGTTGTCAAGGATAATTCTTTTGGAGGAACGATTGCTTATGTAGGTGAATGGCATGAAGAGGTTCTTGGTATTATGAGGAATCAAGTGGGAAGAGTAACTTTGACAGATATATGAGGTCAATATCATGTGGACATGAATTGATATTATATGCTTGTATTATGCATATGTTTATGTTATGGACAGGTAATATTGAGGGGTACATCAGTGAAGTGAAATTAGTGTGATCTGCGGCATGCTAGGATAAGCATGGATAATGGAAAGACACTAGAAGCAAGGTTGATTTGTGGAGTCAGTGTGTGATCTATGGATGTGCAGTGCTACTGTTGTGTATGTGTTGTGCTTGTTGTATATTCAGTGATTGTATTTATGGTGATGTGTACATGTAACATATGTAGTATTGTGAATATATGATGTTGTATGCATGTTGTTTATATGGTGTTGTGTGTATAGTGCATATGCAGTGCTAGGTAGAGATGGTGTTATGTACATGTTGGATATGCGGTGTTGTGTACATATCGTATTGTGTGCATGTTGGATATGCGGTGTTGTGTACATATGATGTTATGTACATGTTTAATATGCAGTGCTATGTACATATGGTGTTGTGTGTGTAATGTACATATGGTGTTATGTACATTTGGTGTGGTATCCATGATTGTACATGTGGTGTTGTGTGCATGTGGTGATGTGTACATGTTGTACAAGTGGTGCTATGTGTAGGTGGTGTTGTGTACATGTCGTTCATGTAGTGTTGTGTACATGTGGTGTCGAGTACATGTCGTGCATGTGGTGTTGTGTACATGTGGTATTGTGTACACATTGTACAGGTGGTGCGGTGTACATTTATCATTGTTTACATGTTGTGCAGATGGTTTCGTGTACATGTGATGTTGTGCACACATTGTGTAGGTAGTGTTCTGTACATGTGGTACTGTCTACATGTTATGCATATGGTACTAGTATACATGTGGTATTGTGTGCATGTCGTACATGTTATGTTGAGGGCATGTGGTATTATGTATGTGCATGGTGTAGTCATGGTATCGTGACATGTGTATTCGTTGTGTTGTATTTTGTATATGTATATGTATGTGTTGTGGTGTACACTGGATGTAGGTGTATGTGTTGTGTTGTATTGTACACCTGGTGTAGGTGTATGTGTTGTATGCAAGTGTAGGCATATGTATTGTACACCAAGTGTAGGTGTATGTGTTGTATGTCGATGTGGGTGTATGTATTGTATGGTGTTGTATTTCGTATGTGTGTGTGTGTGTTGTGATGTACACTGCGTGTATGTGTATGTGATTGAGTAGAAGGTACTGGGTTCTTATCGGGTGTGGCAACCAATCCGGTGTGTATACAGAAAGAACAAAGGCGAAAGTAAGGATTGATGAAGGATAAATATCGATATTTTATTGTAGTTTTATTATGCATATGATCAACGTTCTAAATTATGATGGTTACATGTGATTTATGATTATGATTCATGATGATTTCATGTGATTCATGATTTTGACCTATGATGGTTTTGTTTTGAGCTAACTAGATGTGATATGTTTATACATGATGATTTGATCAAACAACTAGTTTGAATTGTGTGACAGGAAGTGAACAGGATTGCAAGTGTACCTTATTGACGAGCTGCCAATGAGTTATGATGTGAATTTATTTAAATTTATTTTGAACCTAATGGAAATTATGTGCTTGGTACATGAAGCATAGAAAATTCCCGGTTGGGTGGTTGAAACTACTGATTGCAAGCAGTAGCAGCAAAAACAAAAGGAATTGGAACATGCAACAGTATGTTGGTAAAGCATTTCAGGAGTAGGGCCACTATGGGACACTAGTACCCAATAGTGTCCATTGATTTCCATGAGCATGCTATGACCAGTATGATGGTTTTGAGCCAGGTATATACCTTGGTTTTTTGTATCTTTCAATGCGAGGAAGCCTTGCCAAGGGATGGACTACTAGAGATGGGGGTGCCAGTGGAACTTGGAAGGTGAGTGACTGCATGGAAGGGGGTGACTAAATTTCCCAAGGTACTGTGTAACAGAGAAGGGAAGGTCGGGGATGGATTTGTTTTGGTCATTAGCATTTCTAGATGGAATCAAATACACATTGGGAGTGTTCCCTCGAATAATGAGTTGGTAACTTTTCACTGAGAGGACAAGTGGCGCAGGATTGTAGCGTTGGACATTAGATCAGCTATGACTTTGACAGTGCATTTTGGACTTCCTGAGAAGGAGGTGAATCCTGGTACTACTTTTGAGGGTAGAGGTGTGAGCCTTTGGATTCCCTTGATTGATTGATATAGGCATCGTATCCTTTTATTTGTTGGTTGAGAAAATGTGTATATGTGTATATTATTATAAATATTATATCGAGTTGGTTTATAAAGCTCCATAAACATTATGGTTATTTCGTGGTTGAAGCAAATGTGCTTAAGTATATGTGGTTGTTGTTGTAAATATCGTAATGAGTTGTGTTATAAAGCTCTAGTAAATGGTATGCTTGTCATTTTTTAGCAGTGGTCATTGTAAATATTGCAATGAGCAGTGTTATAAAGCTCCATAGGCAGTATGTTATGTTTTCAATAGTATTGTTGGTTATAGGTGTCATTGAACACCGAGGACAGTGTTCCCCCAAAGGGGAGGGTTCTGTAACATCCTTGGTAAAAATCCATGTAAAAATATATAATATCACTATTGATGGGACATGTATTCCAAGTTGAATGGTGGGAAAAAAATCCTAGCGTGTGTTCATTCGGTTTATTTCGGCTAAAGGAAATTAGCAAAGGAAATGGAAAAGGAATTGGAAAGGCATGAGGCATTAATTAGAATTTTATTTATGAAAATAATGGAAATTAGGAGAAAAGGAAGGTGAAAGGTCCCAATTTGCATGTGAGGAGTAAATTGAAGGAAAATAATGGAAAATGAAGAAAATAGAGGCCTCATTAATAAAAAGTATTATGAGGATCAGTTGGTAAGTTTGGCTCAAGTTTTTGGTTAGTGCATTTTTTTAGCTCTCTCATTATTCTCTCTCTCTCTCTCATACACTTGGATACTTAGGGTTTTCTTGGAGCACTTTTGGAGAGCGTGGTATACTTGGAGATTTGGATCAAAAAGGCAAAGGAAGAGCAGGAAAGTGCAAGAGGACATCGGGATCAACATCTACAGCAGGTTCTGAGTGCAGGTACCGAGTTGCATGTATGTTTTCCTTACTAGATTCAACATGCATGGTGTATGCATGTGGATTGCCTAGCCTTACCATTTCTTGGACAACCATGGTATTGTGGGTTTATTTCCTTTGATTGTTTTCTAGTTGGTTCTCATGGTTCCTTTAGTTGTGGGTTGAGTTATTAGTTCCTAGAAGCCTTGGTTGGAAAAACACTCTGGAAGCCCGGCAGACAACTGTAGGTTGAGTTAATAGTCTTGGAAACCTTGGTTGGAAAAATGCTCTGGAAGCCATAGGTGGGTTGAGTTACTAGTCCTGGAAACCCTGGTTGGACAAACACTCTAGAAGCCCTGTAATGGTTAGGGTTGAGTTACTAGTCCTGGAAGCCCTATAACAGTTGGGGTTGAGT
The DNA here is from genome assembly GCA_034641835.2 of Pinus albicaulis. NCBI lineage: Eukaryota > Viridiplantae > Streptophyta > Pinopsida > Pinales > Pinaceae > Pinus > Pinus albicaulis. The sequence continues at coordinate 730,447,295 of CM076573.1, read as the reverse complement.
TACTAGTCCTGGAAGCCCCGGTTGGAACAAACACTCTAGAGCCCTGGAACAGATTGGATAGAGATAAATATGTGATGGTTAGTGATGTCCAACCATGAGGTCGAATCACTGGTTTTGGGTTGAGATGGTTTGGTCTCTAGAGCCCTCGTTTGGTGTTGATTGATATGTTTGATAAAGTCCCACATTCATGCTTGGAATATGGCATGGGGGTGATTGGATGAAGTGAGACTTGGCTCAGCAAATCTATGGTCGGGTGGAACGTGGAAGTCCCATCTCTGGTTGGTTTTTACATTCAATAATAAAGATCTCATTCCTCTTGTATTTGGTATGCAGATGTATTGGTTTATGTATGGATTTATTTGTTGTTATATCCATTGTATTTTTTTTATTATTATGTTGGTTATAAACATGTATTTGATCATTGATGATGTATGGCTCTATCAATGTTTTTACATTTCAATGAATGCGCAATGTATCTATGGTCAAATAGACTATATTGTATCTTATTATGTATGGGAGCAATGCTTCTTAGCTATTCTCATATTTGTAAGAGACCCCCGTGTTTAAATCTGTTGTTTATACTTGTAGATGCAATTTTTGTGACATGTTTGATGAAATTCCTATCATGGCTAGGAGATTCCAGATGAGTTCTTGATGATGTGATTGCTTTCATACCTTTATTTTAATGTATTTTAACCTCTCTTAAAGTCTCATGAAGTTCTAGGCACTGACCTGGGCTTGGGGGCTAAAAATGTGGCACGAATACCAGATTTTCAGGCACAAAATTGACCATTTGGGGTCTTGGCCGTGTCTAATCCATATTTATGCAGGAACGTGATTTATGCAGGAATGCAACAGAATACACATATAGCCATAGATACAGAGATGCAGCGGAAATAATGCTTCATTTTATTAATAAAAGAATGACTGAAATAGGCTTACAAACATAATGGAAACAAGCTAGGGCGCTGGTAGCGTATCTCTGAGAAGAGATGTGGCATATGCATGCCTCTGAACTATGTTACATTGAGGCTCGAAGCCCTATTACAGACATAATGGAAATAGATGAGCTAGGGTACTGGCAGCGTATCCCTACGAAGAGATGTGACGACTACCAGTCCCTAAATTATGTTACAATAAGGCTCGAGGACCTATTTATCGTTGAGAAACAATGTAGAATCCAAAACGTCCAAAAACCTAACCCTAGGAGATGAAGCGCCAAAACTGTGGGCCCCGTTTGGGTAAATTGGTGTTTCAACTTCCCAGGGACATAACTTTGGCATCCGATCTCCGTTTGACGCGGTCAATAGCTCGTTAGAAAGATCTATCCAAGGAGTAAAAATTTTGGTGCAAGAAATATAGGCTTGGTCACTCTCATTTTTCCCAAAAAAACGTCGTTTAGGGCCTCAAAACGGCTTCGGAAGTTCAGGACCTGAAAAACTGCTAAAAATAGTAAGTTGCGTTGAAACTTGAAAATGGAAAGCACTGATGGTGGGGGTTCAAATGGAATAGGTGGGTGGCCACCAATATCCACCTGGAACATTAATGCCCCAAAATGGCTTCGGGCGTGCAGGACCTGAAAACTTGCTAAAAATAGTAAGTTGCTGGAAGTGAAAAGCTACAAGAATTGATGTTGCGGGTCCAAATGGAATAGGTGGGCGGCCACCGATATCCACCTGGATCAGTGTCCTTGCCAAGGCATGCATGTGGGTGTAGGTTTCTAACCACTCCCTTTCCCTTACATGCCCACGATTAAGGCTTAAATTGGTCAAAAATCAGTTCCCCTTTAGGGTTCAGTGGTCTAAGATGTTGGGTTACCTCCTGGAGGTGTTGTTGATGCAGTGTAAGTTTTGTCTGTCAAGTTTCTGTCAGTCCCATTTCCTTAGGGTCATCTACGAGGTTGAATATATTATTAGTAGCCTCTTGTCGCATGTTTACCCCGGTTGGTTGGTTACTTGGGTAGATGTGGGAAGAGGGTGTTACAAAATTATTGCAGTGAGAGGGATTCTAATACCTTAGCATGTGGTCATCAACCTTCACACACCACTCACCTTATGAGAATCAAATCAAAGTGAAGCCACCTAACATTGGGGTTGCTACCTTTTGCATTAGTCATTAGTGTGTTCCTCTAGTGATACATGAATGTATATCACTTATATGTTGATCTTCCTAATGATATAGAAATGTGTATCGCACATAATTTGATTTGGCCAATATTTCAAACTTGGTTGTTTTGCAAGAAAACAATGTTTCATGCTAGAGGGCGGTGAGCCCTGGTATTGTACCAAGAGTGCTGCAACTCCCAGGGGCTTCCCGACTTTACTTTATCAACCCGGGGTTCATAAAAACTTGGAGGTGACAGTGTTATATACACAACAGATGCATTATGCTCATGTCATCCTTTTATGCTTTATGAAAGGGTGCTATTTCTTAAACTATGATAAGAACTGGAAATTAAATTGCTGGAAGGAAATGACAGAAAGGAAAACTGAACTGTTGAAAAGGAATGATAGGAATGAAACTAATTTAATTTGCAGAAAAGGAAATGACTGAAAAGAAACTAAACTATATTGCTAAAAAGAAATGACTGGAAAGAAACTAAACTAAGCTGCAGAAAGGAAACTTATTTAAACCACACTTAACTTGGCCAATCGGCTAAACACACCCTACTTATTTTATGCTCTATATACCATGCTTCTACCCATGCAGCTAAACTATCCATGACTTAATTCTGATTGAGAAAATGTTGATTTGCAGTTTGGAGGAGAAAAGGGGTAAAAGGTGCTAAGGGAGGGCTTAACACATGAAATGGGGCTTAGAGGTGGAAATATGGGGGTTTGAACTTTATTATAGCACAAAAATGGCTTTGGAGCAAAATAATTCGAAAATGCAATGGAGGAGATGCAGTGGAGAAAAATTCGCGGAGTGCGAAGTGCGATGGATTAACAGCTACGACGAGAAAAATGCAAAATACGAACAGGAAAGAGTTGCGATGTGCAAAATGCGCTGAGTGACGTGGCAGTGGGACCAGCGATGGAGCGCCATTGCAATATCTCAATCGGTGTTTGGAAGCGATAAGTCTAAAATAAAGAAAAAAAGGAAAATGTGCGAAGTGTGATTGTGATGGGTGACGTGGTGGTGGGACCGGTGGCAGAGCATGATCGCAATATCGCATTCGACAGATGGGAGTGGTAAGTGTTAACGGAAGGAACTAAACATTTCGATTTGCGATTTGTGATGTACGGTAGCATGAAGTTCGAAGAGTAAGGGCAAAAGGTCGAATTTCGATGCTTTTCAAGCTTTTGCGTTAGAAAGGGTAAGGCAACCATGAATGATAAGTCTTGAATGGAAGAGGAAAACGGTGCGACATGCGATTGCGATGGGTGACATGGCAGTGGGACTGGCAGCGGTGCGTGATCGCAATGTCGCAATTGGCATATGGGAGCAGTAAGTGTTAACGAAACCAAATGAAAACTACGATCTACAATGAGCGAAGTACGATAGCGGGGATTTCGAGGAGAAAAGGTGGAGGTCAACTTTGATGGTTTTTCCAACATTTTTGCATTAAAACGAGTAAGGAAATCATAACCAATAGAAACAGAGGGATAAGGCGGCTGAAGGTTTAAGTGTTGTTATTGAAAATAGGTGGGTGCAGCAGTTAAAATAAGCGGAGAACAAAAGGGAATGGAGGCGTAAAAGCAAGGTTTAGAGGCATAACACAGAGATGGAAATAGTGAATAGAAATCATTTTTTTTGGTATGTGGGAAGGTTTACCCTCCTCGAGCTCTATCAACAGAGATGAGAAGGGAATTCTAGATCCACATCTTTTAGAGTTTTATCCTCTATTTTACTACTCACAAGAAAATGAAAAACTACAATAGCAAACTGAAAGCAAATACTAAGCAACAATGAAACTATGAGAATCAGAACTAACTAAATGACAAAAAGAAAACTAGCTTAATGGCTGAGAGGAAAATATAGTAAAAACAAAGAAGCTAAGGTGCATGGATTGGGCCCTAACCCATGAGCCTAGCTCTTTGAAACTTAAATCAGTCGAATGAAATCAGTCTGTTCATTTCATAAAAAAATAACCTCATACATCTCTAAAAGTTTGATTACTGAGTAAAATATAAAAATCTCAATAGCTTGCAACGAAGTTTCAACTAGAATCAACTCACTGACTACCTCTTCCTAGCTCTAGCTCTGCTCTATTTATTCTACAAGGCAGCTACCAACAACTCCCTAGAAAATGGTGATTGAGTCCACTTGACTCCCAGTAAAAAAATATTTGGTGCACTCCTCTTGAGTTGCTTGGCTACCTCTAGAATTCTAATTCCTGGAGAGAATCCTTAGGGATCCTTTGGCTGCCTTTGGGGTTCGAATTGTTGGAGAGACTTTTTTGGGATTCTTCGGCTGCCTTTGAGAGTTAAGGAGTGTGGAAAATCCTCCTATAATTTCTCTTTGTTGTCTCCTCCAAGTCTTTATGATAAAATCCTTATAAAAATGTTGATAATTCATGATTTTCTGCACTCAACCTCATATTAGGCACTCAGAGTATGTTAGCCTTAATCACCACCTATACTAGCATCATAAAACCAAATAATAATAAAAATTCAAGAAAAATAGATCTAAGAAGGAAAAAAGGTGACCATTAACCCCTCCAAATATGTCTAATGATGGAGCTCATCATCACCCCCCTACTGAATGGTTTCTCATCCTCTTAGCAACTAATTCTCCTCCTGCATTTCCTTCAAAGCTTTGATAGCCCCCCTAATTTCCTGAGGAAGAAGTGTGGGAGTTTCCCCAAGGGGGTAAAAACCATTATTCATTTCTGCATTCTCCTATTCTCTATCTTATGCATCTGTTTCCTTTTCATCATTCAGCCCTAGCAGAAAAGGTGGGTTGAGCTTTAGTCCTAACCATTGGATCGTTTTGGCTTGAATGGTCAGTGTGAAAAAAGGTCTGATATCCAGTTACATAATGCCTGAATTTGTTTAAGGCATGGACAATGGATAACATATCCTTCTCAGTAACACTATAATTCAGCTCGGCCTTGGACAAGTTCTTGCCGATGAAATAAATGGCATAAGGGATTTTTTCCTCTAATTTTCCTAATGTTGCCCCTACAGATTTTTCGGATGCATCAGTGTGGATGTGGAAAGGCAGAGTCCAATTTGGACCTTGGAGGATGGGGGCAGTAGTCAAATGTCTCTTAATGAGCTCGAAAGCCTCTTGACAAGGACCGGACCAAATAAACTCATAATCTTTGGCCAATAACCTAAATAGTGGTGAAGCCATCTTGCTAAAATATTTGATGAATCTTCTATAGTAACCATCTAAGCCTAAGAAACTCCTGACATATTTCTACTTTTGAGGAGCAGGTACCCTTTTTATGATAGTGATTTTGTTCAGGTCTACCTGAATTCCTGCTTGGGATATGGAGTGTCCTAATACAACCCCTGCTTTCTTCAGGAATTCACACTTTTCTGGGCTAAAGGAGAGATGCATCTTAATGCACCTTCTTAGTACTTTCCCCAAATTGGAGAGAGCTTCCTGAAATTCATCCCCATATGGTGTGAAATCATCCATGTATATTTCGACAAAGTCATGGACTAACTTAGAAAATATGCTTAGGACAACTCTTTGGAAGGTAGCTGGGGCATTGCACAACCCAAAGGGTAGGACTCTATAAGCAAAGGTACCCCAAGGGCAGGTGAAATTATTCTTATCCTGGTCTACAGGGCTGATTTGAATCTGATTGTACCCACTGAACTCATCTAAGAATGAAAAGGACTTCTTCCCCACAAGGCCATCCCAGACTTGGTTTATAAAGGGCAAAGGGAAATGGTCTTTCTTGGTGGCTTTGTTAAAGTTCTCGATAATCAACACAAATTCGCCACTTCCCATTCTTCTTTGGGACTAAGACAAGAGGAGATACCCACTCACTGTCGTATATAGGATATATGAACCCTACATCCAATAGTTTCTGCATCTCTTCTTTGACTATGTCCTTCAAAACCAGGTTCATCCTTCTTTGGGGTTGTCTTACGAGCTTGCATCCTTCTTTGATGTAAATATGATGTTGTAACACTAAAGGATGCACCCCTTTCATGTCTTAGTAATCCCAAGAAAATGCATCCAGATTCTCTTTCAAATGCTGGCACAACTGCTTCTCTTCTTCATTTGAGAGATTTGGGTTGATTTTCAGAGATCTGGATGGGCCAAACTCAATATCCTTGGTGGATTTAGAGGTTGACTCAACTGAGTGCACTTCCATCCAAGGTTAGCTTTCAGACTCTTTGACTAAGGTTTCGAGAGGAATGTTAGTGGAGGACTAGTTTTGAATGGCATTGTCGATGAGTTCATCTTCATCAAGCTGCCCCCCTTTAAGAATAGCATCTATGGTACACATAGGGGCAGTTTTATATACCTCATCTTCTTCATCCTCCAACTATATAGGGAGATCATGATCAATGGAAGGTTGGGCTGGAGGATATAACACTAGTTGTTTAGACAAAGGCCCATTTTTTATAGTCATGTTTCTGGCCCGAAAACTAATATAAGCATCTTCAGTGGCTAACCAAGGTCTCCCTAAGATGAGAGGATAACCATTAAACTTGGTTTTTGGTTGCAGGACAAGGAAATTTGTAGGATACTCCCAAGAGTAAATGGTAACTATGACATCCTCAACAATTCCTTCTGGAGTTATTGTGGACTGATCTACAAGTTGCAAAACTGTTGTGGTTTTCCTCAAAGTCCCTTGGAGATTAAGTTTCAACATAGTTTCCTTGGTCATGAAGTTGATGGCAGCCCCTAGATCAATCAGAGTTTTGGGGACTATGACACCATTTACATGCACATAAAAAACTGGACTACCAGGGTCCAGGTACTTTGGAAATATCACCCTTCCCAGCATTAGGTCAGACAGTTGTCCTACCACATTGATGGTGGGGGCATCTCTCTTCCTTCTCCCAGGTTTCTTGAAGCACTTTTATTTGATGAGCCTATTGTAGATAGGGACATCCTTAATGGCCTGGAGAAGCGGTATCTTTACACACAAATTTTCCAATTCTCCCAGGATTTTAGTCTCCTCTGGGGTGTGCTGACTAGGGTGGGTCAAGCGCTCAGGAAAAAGAGATTTTTGGATCTGAGTGTTACCTTCTTCCTTTTCCTCCTCAACCTCTACAAGTGGGGATGGAGGATGGTTGTCTAGGAGTACTCTTCCCGACCTAATATTAACCTCCTGTATCTCCACAGCATAAGTTGGATAGGATGTTTCTCCACTAGAAGCCTGCTATGTCAGTTTGTTGTTCAGGTTCGGATTGGGCTATGCAGGTATAGGTAGCCTAGGTGGAGCAGCATGAGTAAGATGAGGTTGAGGTTGGGGTGGAGGCATTAGAGTGGGTGGTTTATTTTGTTGAGGCCTCCACCCTTGGGATGGATTTTTCCACTGAGGTTGTTGTAGAGCATACTACTGAAATGGTTGGTTTACTGGTTCAAGATGATATGAAGAGTTGTAAGGCCAAGTAGTAGGTGTAGACCATGATGAGGAGTCGGGGTGTACCAAGGTTTCACAGGTGTGCTCTGATTGTTGTGATATTGAGAGTAAGGTGCACCTTGCATACCTTATTGATATGTCCGAGGGCCTTGAGGCCTTCTCTGGTTGATGAAACCGAGTTGCTCTGGCATTGCTTCCCCACCTTGATATACAGCTTTAAGTCTAGGTAAGGAGGGACACTTTTCTGTAGCATGATTCTCTTCACAGACTAAGCAAACCGCTATGACATTCAGTGGACATTCATTTCTTGGGTGTTTCCAGGTACATCTAGGAAAACATATGGCCAGGGCTCTCTTTGCTTCCTCTTGCTTCCTCTTGACCTGCATTGTGTCCATATGCAAAGAAAAGGTGTGCAGCATGTCACTCTTGAAGTCCTCTAGCATGTTTCCAATCTCATGTTTTATGAAGGTGGAAGGGGAATGTGTATGGAATTTACTTTGGCTAGCTCTGCCCTTCTTCCTAAATGCCCTAGAATGGTTCCGGAAGACATTTTTGATTGATTCATAGGGTCATTGGTAGATATATCCTCCTGATAGCATATTCAAGGTTTCTATCATCTCTTCACTGATCCCTCGAAGAAGTAAAAGTTTAAGTGATGCAGGTCAAGGGTACAGATGTCTCTTATAGTTTAATTGAAACCTCTCTTCATAGTCCTCTATGGATTCATCGGGTCCTAGAGTCATCCTAAATATTTCATCCTTAGTTTCCTTGGACCTACAGTAGTCTCTGTATTTTTTTTTTAAGGTCTCTTCCATCTATGCCTAGGTATTGATGCTATCCCCAGGCAGACCAATGAACCAGCACAAGGTTGCATCCTTAAGGGTGGATGGGAATAGCTTCAACTTTTGATCATCATAGGTGTAGTCATAAGTCCTACAAACAACAGCAAACTCAAACATGAATGTGTCAGGGTCCTCAGAGGTAAGTCCATGGAAGTGTGGAAGAGATGAGGGGCTAATGTTTTTCATCTTATTTTCCCCATCTACCTCTCTTATGGGAAAGGCTCTCTAGATCCCAGCCATGATTAAGATAGGTGAAGCAGGTCCCTCAGTTGAAACAAGGTTTTCTTCTTTTTCCCCAATATGATCCTCAAAATATTTAGAAGGCTCTCCTATAAGGGGTTCAATCTCACTACCACTGAAGAAGAGTCAAGGGTGGCTAGGAGGTGATGTGGGGGTTTTAGGTAGGGTTGTCTTTGAGTATTCCTAGTCCTAATAGGCATGAAAATCAAGTCTTTTTGTATTTTTTCAATATTTCTTAAATGACATGAAAAGAAAGGAAGCGGAAAAGAATGCTAAAAACAAAATCAAATCATCTACTAGACACTTCCCTGGCAACGACGCCAAAAAATGGTGAGCCCTGGTATTGCACCAAGAGTGTTGCAACTCCCAGGGGCTGCCCTACTTTACTTTATCAACTCGGGGTTCATAAAAAATTGGAGGTGACAGTGCTATATACACAGCAGAAGCATCATGCTCATGTCATCCTCTTCTGCTTTATGAAAGGGTGATATTTCTTAAACTATGATAAGAACTAGAAAGTAAATTGCTGGAAGGAAATGACAGAAAGGAAAATTGAATTGTTTAAAAGGAATGACACGAATGAAACTAATTTAATTTGCAGAAAATGAAATGACTGAAAATAAACTAAACTATATTGTTGAAAAGAAATGACTGGAAAGAAACTAAACTAAGTTGTAGAAAGGAAACTAATTTAAACCACACTTAACTTGCCCAATCGGCTAAAGACACCCAACTTATCTTATGCTCTATCTACCATGCTTCTACCCATGCAGCTAAACTATCCATGACTTAATTCTGATTGAGAAAATGTATATTTGCAGTTTGGAGGAGAAAAGTGGTAAAAGGTGTTAATGGAGGGCTTAACACATGAAATGGGGCTTAGAGGGGGAAAAAGGGGGGTTTGAACTTTATTATAGTGAAAAAAATGCTTTGGAGCAGAATAATTCAAAAAGTGCAATGGCAGAGATGAGATGGAGCAAAAGTCGCGAAGTGCAAAGTGCGACGAGTTAACAGCTGCGACGAGCGAAATGCGTGCGAAATGCGAACAGGAAAGACTTTCGATGTGCGAAATGCGCTGAGGGACGTGGCGGTGGGACCGGAGCCAGAGTGCGATCGCAATATTGCAATCAGTGTTTAGAAGCGGTAATTCTAAAAGAAAGAAAAAAGGAAAATGTGTGAAGTGCGATTACGATGGGTGACGTGGCGGTGGGACCGACGGCGGAGCATGATTGCAATATCGCAATTGGCAGATGGGAGCGGTAAGTGTTAACGGAAGGAACTAAACATTGCGATTTGCGATGTACAGTAGTGGGAAGTTCGAGGAGTAAGGGAGGAAGGTCAAATTTCGATGGTTTTTAAGTGTTTTTCGTTAGAAAGGGTAAGGCAACCGTGAATGATAAGTCCTGAAGGGAAGAGGAAAATGGTGCGATGTGCGATTGTGATGGGTGACATGGCAGTGGGACCGGCGGCAGAGCGCGATCGCAATGTTGCAATCGACAGATGGGAGCAATAAGAGTTAACAAAACCACATGAAAACTGCGATCTGCGATGAGCGATGTACAGTAGCGGGGATTTCGAGGAGGAAAGGCAGAGGTCAACTTTGATGGTTTTTCCAACATTTTTGCGTTAAAATGAGTAAGGCAACCGTAACCAATAGAAACAAAGGAATAAGGCAGTTGAAGGGTTTAAAGTGTTGTTAGGGAAAAAAGGTGGGTGCAGCAGTTAAAATAAGTAGAAAACAGGAGGGAATGGAGGCGTAAAAGCAAGGTTTAGAGGCATAACGTGGAGATGGAGATAGTGAACAGAAATTAATGTTTTTGGTATGTGGGAAGGTTTACCCTCCTCGAGCTCTATCGACAAAGATGAGAAGGGAAGTCTAGATCCATAGCTTTTAGAGTTTTATCCTCTATTCTACTACTCACAAGCAAATGAAAAACTACAACAGCAAACTGAAATCAAAGACTAAGTAGCAATGAAACTATGAGAAGAAAAACTAACTGAATGACAGAAAGAAAACTAGCTTAATGGAAGAAGGGAAAAGATAGTAACAACAGAGACGTTGAGGGGCATGGATTGGGTCCTAACCCACGAGCCTAGGTCTCTAAAACTTAAATCAGTCGAATGAAATCAGTCTGCTCATTTCATAAAATAATAACCTCATACATCTCTGAAATTTTGATTACTGAGTAAAATAATAAAAAGCTCAATAGCTTGCAATGAAGTTTCAACTAGAATCGACTCACTGACTAACTCTTCCTAGCTCTATCTCTACTCTATTTATTCTACAGGGAAGCTACCAACAACGGGCCCTAGAAAATGGTGATTGAGTCCACTTGACTCCCAGTAAACAAAGATTGGGTGCACTCCTCTTTAGTTGCTTGGATGCCTCTAAATTTGAATTGCTGGAGAGAATCCTTGGGGATCCTTTGGCTGCCTTTGGAGTTCGAATTGCTGGAGAGAATATTTGGGGTCCTTCAGATGCCTTTGAGAGTTAAGGAGGGTGGAAAATCCTCCTATAATTTCTCTTTGTTGTCTCCTCTAATTCTTTATGATAAAATCCTTATAAAAATGCTAATAATTCATGATTTTATACACTCAACCTCATATTAGGCACTCATAGTATTTTAGCCTTAATCACCACCTATACTAGCATAATAAAACCAAATAATAATAAAAATGCAAGAAAAAGAGATCTAAGAAGGAAAAAAGGTGACCATTCACCCCTCCAAATATGTCTAATGATGGAGCTCATCGGAGGGGATTAAGCACTCTTGGTTCATTATCCACCATTTTATCCTTGTGGCATCACAGTGACCTCATTGTTGTCAATTTAAAATCTTAACTCTCTATTAGGTTGTGATTTACTTATATCTAGACCTAAATTGATACTTCTATAGGGACGGTGGAGAAACACATTAAATGTAAGTGATGAAGGATTTGGTTATCCAGGGGATTCTTTTATGGGGATTGAATCCATTTGGTTAAAATAATGGCTAAGTTACACTTAGTGTCAAGACATTCCAATTAATAGTTAGAGGAAATAAATGGTGCATCATGCAAATATTATGACATCTACTTGTAAATTGGATAGGGAGGCTCCTACTTCTCTTCCATTGCTAGAAATTTGAATATGATTTCTAGGCATTTATATAATTATAGAGGGAACGACATATATTTGGCTTTGGCTTCTGAGTATATCACCATTGTTAATGTGTGCATAGCCATATGGTGTCTAGTCTAAAACCTCAATGCAAACTGGAAAGGAGAATAAAGATATTGGTGGACATTTTTCATTATACTATCAAATGTGACTAAAACTTATAGAGCCATCACTGTTGAAAATGGAAGCAAGAAATATTGAAAATGGCACCGAGAATTGGCACCCAAGGGGGCTTTTGATTTAATTTTCCCTTAATTAAATTGGAAGAGAAATTGTAATTTCATCTCATGACAGCTTGTATTAGTTAACTGAGTCAGGAAGACTTAGTTAGATTAGGAAATTCGAGTTGGAGGTAAGAGAGGAAGCATGTAGAGTTCTCCCTTGATTTTAGGGGGTCCAGTTACAGTTATTTGCGAGTTGTAATTAGTTAACTCAAATAATTGAGTTAAAATCAGTTTAACTAGTTTTAACTAAAATATGAGCTAGTGATAGATCTAGTGAATTCAATCTGATTTAATTCATAAGTAGTGATCAATCAATTAACCAATAATTTTCTATAAATAGTTGTTTCACTTCAGTTCTAAGGAAGGCCCAATTGAGATTCAGGTTAAAGGGAAGAGATCTATCAGTTTTACTATCATAATATTGTACAGGTCATGCATAAGGTCATCGGGAAGGCCTTGAAGGATTGCACAATCATTAATTGGTATTTTCCTAATTATTAGGCGCTCAATTAGCCCAAGAATTCATAAGGAAGGTAGGCTAGACAAAGGCAAGAAAAAGGTTAAATACTTGACCGATTTTTCTTAGTGAGTAAGCCAAATTCAAGCAGGATCAGAGTGAGGCATTCAGCAAAGTGCAGGAATTTTCTCAGTGGAGAAAGAGCATTGTATTGTTTTACGATCTTGACTTTATGAAATATACATATAGCGTGGTTTTGAGCAGTTGCTTTCGCAGATACATCTTGTGTTGTGTGAATGATTGTCTCTTTCTCTTACTTATTATGTGATTGTGCGATCGTGTTTTGTTTCCGCAAATTGTAGAAGGATTCAGTATCTTGTTTTAGTACATTATAATATCATTTTGAATCTTGTTGTTAGATTTTATACATGGTATCATAGCAGTAGGAGTCACAATAGAAGAGAATAACATAGTTTTGTCTTGAATAGGTTTGAATTTGAATATTTATTCTTTAGGATCCAGCAGTAGATCAACATGTCTTTCAATGGCTTGAGACTCGAATATTCTCTTGAGGGAAATTATAGTTACATAGCATGGAAGGACGGGATGGAGGTAATGCTCGAGGACAACGGATTGAAGGAATTCAAAGACAGTGATATTCCCCAATCCGCAGCAGCAGATGCTCAAATTCTTGATGCATGGAAGAAGAAGGTAGAAAAGGTGAGAAGGATCTTGTTAGAGGGAGTTCGAGATAATATTGTCTCGAGTCTCCATGGGAAGGAAACTCCATATGCTATGTGGAAGGCCTTGACAGATCTGTTTTAGAATAGCAGTTGTTACACCATTTTTTGGTCATCTAACCTATTGTTATTAGATGGACCTAAGTACACCATGTAAGACCAATTTTACCCTAAGTAAAATTGCATTCATTATGAAAAATAACTTAGTAAACCACCTTTATTAAGTTGTTTATGGTCTAAACATGAAACCCCATGAGAAAATATTAAATAAATCTACATTTGTTTGATTCTCCTCAAGGAATAATTAGTTAAACAACAATTTAATTAATATTCCTGGTTATATTTAACCCAAAACAGGGAAATTAACTAGATAAATCATTATTTATCTTATTATTTCCTAAGAATAATTATTTAAACCTTATTTAAATAATATTCTTTGTTTAATATGACTAAATCACCCTTAAATAATTAAATAAATCATTATTTATTTCTCAACCACATCCTTAAAATGATAAATAAATCATTTATTTATTTATTATTTACAAATAAAGGGATTTGACCCAAGTCAAATTCCTTTTCCCTCCAACAAATATAATAAAATATTCCATAAAGTTGGATCTTGATTTGGTTAATAATATTTTAATTATGGATCAATATCTAGACCAAATCAATATTTTGTTATAACAGAAGGGTTTTCCTTTTCACTTTACCACCTTTTGCTGTCTAAAGATCACTCTCCTACACTAAAGATCACTCTGGATCTATGCTTTTAGTCTGACTATTGATCCACCATCATAGTCATATTTTGCTACCATTTTTGTCTAGGTTTTCTACACCATCAAGAGAGAGAAATTTTAGATCTGAAGTGCTGAAGACTACAAGAACCCATCCCATTGAGGAGAACAGGGAACACCTTCTTGTGTTTTCTTCCCAGGTGCCATTAATACAAAATTCATTCAACATATTCTTGTCTTGTCTATTGGATCCATGGAGTAACTCTTGTTTTTTCTATTGCTTAATGTCTTCTAATGCATAGATCTAGATTTTTCCAGCATTTATCTTGATCACCTAACTGCAGATCTGAAGATATTGGCAGTCATCTTTGCTATTAGGGTTGTTTTTTATGCGCAGCTAAAGTGGTATTTTTCGTACGCTTGGAATTAAGATTCATACTAACAACTGGCGACTCCACACGGGTTTACGATTACGACCGCTGTCATTTTTTTGTTCCTTGCATATCCAGCTACTTCAAACCCTAGGATTTCTCTTCAGCCCCTTGTTTTTTCTTTCCTTGATGTTTTTTTAACCTATAAAACCCTAAAACGATAAAAATTCTAACTTTCGTGTGTTTTCGGACCTATTGCGCAGGTGATAGACATCAGCCCCAGTTGAGACGACAATTTTTTCTGAAATATGCTGCCGAGAGTGCCGGAAGTGTAGGTCGCACTTTTTGGCCCAAAAACTACGACCTGGACCCTCAGGATGCACCTTTCAGCCCAAAAACTGCGACCTTTGCTGAAAACAGGTCAGAAACTATGACCTGGACTTTGTGCAGGGATTTTTCTGAAAGTTTTCAGGGTTTTTCTGAGCCTCTGTTCAGGGTTGTCTGACCTCCGTCTCCGTCCATTTTGAACCTGTAATTGTTCTTTTTTGCTCAACTAAGTGGTAACCTAGCCCCCTAGGGCTTCAGTACCCTCCAATTTTTGTGTAAGAGTTTTTGTTGTTGCAGGTTGTCTGAAATTTCAAAGTCTTCAGCCATTTTTCAGATATGATACCTCACCTTTAGATCCGCTTCAGATCCACTTCAAATCGGCTTGTTATCCATCCAAATCACCTCACTTAGATTTGTTTGGGTTTTCCTCTAGTGTTCACTCCATTTCTCTCCAGGAGATAGCCTTTCGCCACCTCTTTTACAGCAATTTTTCCTCTGATTTGTTGATGTTTTCTGCACCACTTTCCAGCAGATCTTGTCCTTTAGATCCCTGTCCCTCTTGACCTTAGGTCTCTTGGCTTTTTTAGTGTGTTTTGATTATTTTTTTACTCACCTATAGACTAGTTGTTGAGATACCCACCTCCTTGGGTTTAGATTATTGCATTATTAGCTGTTTATTTTCTGTTTTTGCAGGCTTATATACTGTCATTTGCAGGTTTATTTACAGCTATACAGCACATTTTTTATTTTTCTCTACAAACGTATGGGTTTAAAAATTAAAATTTACACACTTTTGCACACACACCATAAGCAAAAAAGGGCTTGGTTAACACCGCCAAGAAAAGACTCTAAAACATTGAAATCAATTGATCATGCACCTCTCTTCCCTTGTTTCGACATTGTAATCAGTTGATCCTGCACCTCCCTGCCCTTGTCGGTCTCTTTTTCCATTATGCCATGTTTGTGTCATCATCATTGCGTCACCAAGGCATTTATCCCAGACACTTCTTGGCCTTCATCCTTAGTTTCCGGTAGGAAGACTTACTCCTCCACGTAGGATTCGAGTTATCCCTCCATCGAGTCCGCACACCGACTCTTCTTCTAGTCCTTTGGGTTCTCCTTCTCATTTCGCCTTCAGTTCTCCCCTTGACATCTTCACCATGTCTAGTGCAGGACCTAATGCTGGTGGTAACCTTGGCCCTCATGCTAGGAATACCACCAGTGGGACCGTAACGAACACTACCCCGCCTGCGCCCTTGCTCCCCTTCATGGCAAGCCTCGCCCTCCCCGATTTTGACCAGTTGATAAATGACCCTATACACCATGATGCTAGTTGGCCTGATATTCTGACAAAGCTCCCTTTCGACATCCCAAAATTTGAAGGCCTTGTTGGAGAAGATCCTTCAAATCATGTTTGATCTTTCCACATGTAGTGTTCATTTAACTCCTTTACCGATGACTCTGTCCGTCTTCAGTTGTTCCAACGAACACTTACAGGCGAAGCTTCTAAGTGGTATGTTGATCAGGCCCCTTCCTCTCATACCACCTTTGCGACTCTTACCCAGGATTTTCTGTCTTACTTCCAGCTTCCCCTTCATTACGACACTAGTACTGAACTCTTGACTTCTTTTCGTTAATCGTCTGCGACCCGCCTATCCGACCATGGCCAGGAATGGAAAATAAGAAAGAGCCTATGTCGAGACCCTACCTTCGAAGATCGTGTCTACATGGAATGGCTCCTTAGATCTCTCTTTCCGCCTAGCGGGAAAGATGTCGCATCGCACTTTCCTCAAACCGAAGAAGCCGCTCTCCAAATTACGTTAAAATATGACCTGATCTACACTCAGTCGGGTTATGTTTATACCGTTCTCCCTGATCTTCCCAGACCCGGTGGTACCAATGAACCGGGGGAATCTCACGTCGCTGAAGGTATCATTGGAACTCTCTCTAATCCATATGCTCAACCTCCTATGGGCTATGGTTTTCCTCAGGTGGGGCCAGCACCTCCTGCACTTTTCCCCCTCCCGGTAGCACGTATCCAGGATACGGCATGCCTCCTATTTTTTCCCATCCTCCTATTTACCACATTGTTACCCAACCTCCTTATTATCTGTATCCACAACCTGGTGCTCCATCTCCCCCAACATTAGCACCTCCTCCTCCCTTGCCTTCTCAACCCCCGCAACAGCAACCACCGCCCCCTCAGGGGCAGGTGTATGCACAGCAGAGCGCGACTAATCCTCCTCCCTCAAAAAAGAAGAGGAAAGGAACTCAAAATCAAGCTACCCCTGGTAATCTTGGACCTAATCAAGGTAATGCTCCTAACACTACGAACCAGCAATAGGGCACTCAGCCCAAGCGGGACAGGCCTGTTCGCACGAACAAGCCCTATTCTTGTTGTAGTGTTTATGGTCATTATACGCATGATTGTCCTCTTTTTCCATATATGCGGCAACTATGGGAGTCTCAAGCAACATTGAGAGGACAGCAAGCCGTCCCTTCCATTCCTCCCATTCCTGCACCTGGTCAACCGGCTGTGCTTACCGATCCTTTCCCTCAGCAAGGATTTGTGCCTACCTAACCACCTTGTTGAGGAGGTAAATCCCCTCTACGGACAAAGGCGATCCCTACTAGCCCAGATCGGGTCTAGCAACAATAAAACACGCTACAGTGCAGGTTCCTAATTGTAAATAAACCGACTTGCGAGGAAGGCTTACCTGGAATCCAACGCTGTCGTTTGTAGAAGAGGTGGTGCTCCCGTTCCTTCGCCCTGGCAGATCACAGCCCTCACGATCTCCATGATCGGACACCTGCACATGCAAGAAACAACACAAACGCAAGCATAAAATCTAGTATATACAACTATATGTCAGTCGAAGAGGACATAACTCATGAACATGATCAAGAACAAGAGTGGAACCATAACCAATAGTCGCTTAATATTAATGAGTCAAAAGAAGAATACAACCAAAGCTTCGACGCCGAATTCTCCTTTAGCGGGTCACCAGCACAACATGTCTCGATAAAGCCTGTCAGGGATGGGACAAGCCTCTCTCTCCGGATACTTGGCAATAGTCTCCTTGCTTGGATTTGGCCTTAAGGGAATCAAGAAGGCTCTTACAGCATAAGGATGTGAAAGCTATTGGGAACTTGGAGATTCTGGAACTAGCTTGCAAGGGAAATGGGCAAGCTTTTTAGAAGGAGGAACGGAAGTTGGGATCCCTATAATTATGGGATTGGCCCTATCATCAAGGAAGCTTCCATGAGAGGTGGAAAACCACTTACTCTCCATGGAAATCCGTAGCCAAACCTCCCAACTCAAGATAGAAATCAGCCCAGTAATTTGTTAGGATGAAACTTCCGCCTTTTATTTTTTTAAAACACCTCTTAATATGGTTGGCGCGGGTGCGGCTCTATGACAAAGCGCCAATTGGCGTGCCCTCTTTGGAGGATTTCCCTCTTGGCGCGAGGGCTGAACTATGGAACCGCGCCAATGGAAAAAGAGCTATTTTTAGGGTTTTTTGCAGGGAGGTGTCTTTAGGGAAATTAAAGCTCATCTTCAGAGGGATGCAATGAAAGTATTTTCAAGCCTTAACTCTGCCCACAGGTCACGGAATGAGCCCTCCAATGTGCGGGATGGGGATTGCAGGGATGGTGACAAATTGTTGTGTAACAGATGCCCCCTAAAGCATGAGGCCCGAAAGAGAGAGAGAGGGGTGAAATGCTTTACGAGAACATGCCGACTGAAAACACCGCCATCGAAAAACCTGCGGAGCGAAGTACAACTGATGTATCAAATACATGATATATGTGCATGGTATGGGCGCAGCCATCCATAACAGAGTGTACAATAATCTAGATCCCAGGCATGGACGCAGCCATCCAATGAAGATCGATAAATAGACTCAGGTATGGTCGCAGCCATGCAATCAATGAGTCATGTAAATAATCATAATAATCCACAATATCGCAGCCTGGATTATAACAGACAAAATCCAGGGTCTTGCGCTCCATCTCGACCCGAACAAAGTACAAGTTCAAGCATGCGATTATGTGAGCTAAAGTCAAACATGCAAGAACATCGTCTGATTACCAGGCAATGATGAAAGTTGTTAACAGACGCGAGAGGAACCACCAATAATGACAATGGCCCTCAAGGTACTATAGGTACAATCTACGGCGTGTGAATCAATGAGCTGGTGTCGAACACCCGTAGAATCACTCGATCGGAGGCCAATGATGAAAACCTCACGTCGAATGCAACGAACCTGCCATTGAGGCATGCAGGCTCCAAGGTACCATGAAAGAGTCTCTAGACCATCTTCCTGGATAATGAGCTGAAGTCGACAGGAAGTGACCTTGATCGAAGGTGGGCCATAATGTTTCCCACATCATCGACACGAGATAGAGGAACATGATGTTTTTTGTGAATCAGGATCATATGAGAATCAAAGGAAGGTTGATACTTGCAGAGGTCAAATCTCTCTTGAACATATCGATCACACGACATAGTGGATTTGCGCATTTGACATTTGAAGATCGTGAGTCATAGTGTCAAGGACAACGAGTAAATGAGGTCAAGAGGGACCATCTCAAAACCACTGAGGAAAAAGGAAGAACGCAGATGAGATGTCCCCAACCCGGTCAATTTAATGCGTACAAGTGCCATGTTCAAGAGCGACATACCGCCGGTATGACGACAACGATATCGGTTCCATTTTCCCCCACATTTTTGGCTAGTACACCAATTATTTTTGATAACAAGCTTGAAGGGATAAGATATGCTAAGAGGAGTCCGCCTCTTCTCGCGAATCCATCCATCCCTATTTTAACGAGCCCTTGTGGAAGGAGAAACTCAAGAACGTCATTTCGATCGAACCGATGTCATCTGTGTTTTAACGAGTCCTGGGGAGGAAGAACTGCGTCTTTTCCAAAGCTTAGAGAGAGTTTGAAAAGACAGCAGAAAAGTAAACTCCACAGGTCCCTTTTCGTAAATAGTTCCTCAGATCCGAAAAGGTAGAAAACAATATCCGAGAAAATCTCCTAGTCGCGATAGGCTAGGGTATTCCTTTTTCGTAATCAATCCATCCCAGCCCGAAAAAGGGGTAAACGTATACTGGGTAGATGTCGATTCGTGTCCATTTTAACGAGATTGAAACGACAAGGGCCTCGGCAATCTTTTCATGTTTAGAGAGTCAGAAAAGAGCTGAAAGGTGACTCCTCCTAGAGGAACGAGTGGTATAAAGGGTAGCAACTGGTTCCTATGAATCAGAAACCGTGCTTCAAAACAAATTAAGGTCAAGAGGTCAAGCACAAGACCACCATCGCAATGTCAGGATTGGGTGAAACAACCAAGTGAAGGCATATGATCGGCCAAGAAAATAGTGACGATGGAGTGAGAAAACCAAGGTTCATCTGAAAAAAAACAGGCTGATAAAATGGAAATCACAAGAGGTAAAATGGGAAAGGTTTCATTTTTACACAAGCTTGAAATCGAAAAACTTTGCTTGAAGTTGGTTTCATTTTTACAAAAGCTTGAAACAAAGATAAACTATGCTTGAAACTGGTTTCATTTTTACACAAGCTTGAAATGGAAACAAACTATGCTTGAAAAAGTAAGCATGCCCCCCAGCATGGTGACTCAATTCGAGGTGCATGCCCCCCAAGATTTAGTCCATATGAAAGGCAGATGGAGTGAAGGTTCAAATTACGAGATCAAGAGAAAGACTCGACTGGGATTTTACGAGATCTTATCAGAGACTCGAATTGAACAGGAAACGTGTTTCATTGTTTTAACGAGGTTCACACATTAAAAGAACTATCCTCGGGACACCTTGTTTCATGGTTTAAGGAGCTTGGCACAAGACAAGGAACTCTGCTCCGACAACCTTGTTTCATTTTTTAAGGAGCTTGACACAAGAAAATGAACTGTGCTCCGACGGCCTTGTTTCATTTTTTAAGAAGCTTGACACAAGAAAATGAACTGTGCTCCGACAGACCCGGTTTCATTTTTTAAGGAGCTTGACACAGGAAAAGAACCATGCTCCGACGACCTTGTTTCATTTTTTAAGGAGCTTGACACAAGACAAGGAACTGTGCTCCGACGACAACTCATTATGATGAATAAGAAGTCATCGCTTCCAAGAGTTCCACTCCCGATGGAAGGAAAACATCCTGGAAGTCAGGACCCAATGCCCCCAGCACCTAATGCATGACGACATCATCACTAAGCACAGGCATGGGGTAGGTGGCCACATAGTTGACCTGCGATGGGGCAGATACAACGGGTGGATAAAAACCAGGAAGGGATGATGGCAGGCCAGCTGCCATATCAGGGCCAAAGAACGAAAGCTGATCAATGGTCACGATCTGTCCTTCATGTGGAAAACAGACCACACGAAAAAGGGAGGAGACAAGCGCTCCCATGGCATAGGTGTAATCGCACCCCAAAAGAAGATTGAAATCCAAGGGGCCTGGGACAACCATCACGTCCATATGGACGGTTTTACCTCCCAAAGTAACAGGTAACCTTGGAAGGATCCCCAACGGTTGACTCGTTCCTCTGTTAAATGCCAGCAGATTCTGCGTAACAGGCACAAGCGGTGGCGAACCAAAAGCTTGCCAAGTAGTCGAGGATAAAATACTAACAGACGTGCCTTCATCTATAATGGTGCTGGGTACGACCAGACCAAAAGCCTGTACCGTGATCTCAAAAGGCACATAAGACGGAAGGCGGTATCCTGCAAATCGACTCCAATCAAAGGAAGCGACCAAACTACTCAGAGGGGCTACCATCGAACTGCGAAGGTCTTCCCCTGATGTTACGGAAGAAGAAGGAGCATCCTCCACGACCTCCATCTCGAAGGTGGGAGGAGCATCCTCCGGGACCTCCGTCATGGGAGGTGGAGGAGCAACTTCTTGAGGTATAGGGACAGGAGAACTTTCTCCAAATCCGAGGAATCTGAAGAAACCAGAAGGACATGAGGGATGTGAGATCCACTCTCAACGGAACAGACCTGGTGCACCGCAGATGGGGCCAGCTCAACTGATCCCACGACCAATGGTTGGTCGGGGATGGATTCCTGAATTTGAATTTCCGGGGGAGCCGGATCGACCAAGGATGACTCTTGACCAATCGTGGCATCATCTGGTGGAAGACTCAAAGAAAGCTGCTTATAACCAACCGGAAGGCACGGCACAGAAACAGCTGAGTTGTCCAAAACTCACTTGGCTTCATCCATGTACGGGCAAAGGTGAATGGCATGGTGCCCTTCACACAACTTATAGGGATTGGTAATCTTACCCTGCTTCTTGGGAGCCTTACCAGCACCAGTTGAAGACATGCCCCCAACCTAACTCCCAGAAGCCAAAGGCAACGGCAGACGACCATTGGACCATACTTCAAGCACCTTGGGAATGCCAGGGCAATCTCGAAGAAGATGGTCTCCCGTGCACAACATGCAAGGGAACTTGACTTTCCGTGGAGGGTTGGAAGGTTTATCAAGAGGAGACTTCTTAGGCGCAATAGCCGCAGAGTTAGCCTCTCCTTTATCGGACTTCTTCTTCTTTGTCTTCTTCTTCTTCTTCTTAGCCACCTGGTTACTCGAATCCAGACTTTCACCGGGCGAAGTAGAAGAGGAGGACGCTGAAACAGGCGAAGAAGGGGGGAGGTCCACCTTGGAATCAACATGATTTTGTTCAGGCGGAGGAGACGGTAGAACAGAAGCCGAGACATTCGGGACCACAGAGGTTGAAAACAACCAAACAGGCAATCCAACAGTTAACCCAGGAAGGGACAACGTTGCCATGTAAGGAGTACCAACATTTCCAAAAGGAGGAAAAGGACCAGGATTCCCATCGGATGGGATTTGTTGGTTGGTGAACTCTGGAAAAATTGCCATCAAAAACGATCTTCAAAACAACACCCTAAGGAAACTAACTTTAACCAGGAATATTTCGTGGGCAGTTAATTTTTAAAACATTGAAACAAAACTCTACCGTTTCATCTTTTAAGAGTCGAGAAACAGGCAAAAGGTGACTCTATCGCTTTCATATTGGAAACAAGCGTGAAAGGACAAGCGCTTGATGACCTTTTCAAATTTAATGAGTCAGAAAAGATCAAATGACTACTCAGGAATACTAGGCAAAAGGGTGTACCAAATAACCGTGAACTGTAATATACACCTTGGTTTCAAAATGAAAGAGAAATCAACCAAGGACTTAACGTACGTGCAGGCAATCTCCCCGAATGCTGTGTTCGGTGTATCACGGGTATAGGGCGGCAGACTCGGCTTCCTATGGATAAAGGATTGAAACCTAGTGGGGTCTCCCTTTATATACGTGACGGTACGGGGAGCACAAGTCCGTACTAGCGTTGTCTAAAGCCAAGAGGCGAACGACAGCTACTAGGTTTAACGATGCCAGAACACGTCTCTAACCTAGACCTCTAAATGTGTTGTTAATGTTTCAATGCTTCCTTAGGTAAATTGAGTAAATTTTATGGTTGATCTTCAATTATGTTTCAGTTTCAAGGCCCTACCGTATGTCATATGACAATCTCCTATATGCAGCTATATGAGAAAATAAATCTTTCAATTCGATGAATGCTATCTAGTTAAGGGAAGAGCTCCAAACAATGATGCAAAAAACAGCAAAACTGAAAATGAAAATTTTCCAAACTAGATGACTTTCACTATCCAAAACTATTCTAAAACATTCAACGAAGCGAATTATGCAATGTAATCTATGCAAAATTCTTTCTTTCGAAAACTATGCAATTGTAATCTATGCACAATTTCCTTTTTCCTTTTCAAATAATAAGAATGCACTCAATGCATTTTTCGTTGAAATGAGAATCTACTTAATGCATGCTTTCAATGAAAGAGAATGCACTCAAAGCGATTTTTAGCTTTCAATCATTAAACAATGTGATCTAAGTTCAATGATAAATCTCAAAATACTTTTCAATGCAATGTGATCTAATGCATTTTAACAAAAAGAACACTTTGAGACAAAAACTAAATAAACGCAAATCTTCTTAATGAAGGATGAATGCAAAAGAGATGTAAACAAACACTAAGAATGCAATCGTTGTTTCAAACACTTTGTCACGAAATCCCTCAAAAGGCGACAAGACATATGAGGTCAAACACAAAGAGGACTTCCAAAGCAAGAGATCAAAACAAGGCATTCATTCCCTTTTACATCAGACAGTCATGGAGAGAAGACATTCCAAAGAATGAGCAATGTAATCTACACTCATACAGTGAAAAACCGGAAGGGAAAGATACACTGGTGAAGGATTTAGGGAACAAGTCTCAATTTTCATACACCCTGAAATTGGCTCAACTTGTACATGGACAACTAGCGCCAACTGGAGCGACTTGCACACTGACAACTAGCGCCAATGGCCAATTGGCGCGGGTTGCTAACTGACAACAAGCGCCAACGCCAGAAAATGAAAAAACAAATAATTTCTCCCAACCAAGACCAGACTCACCACTTCAATCAGAATCCAAAACAAACCCAGAAGCAAAGTACTGACCAAAAGAAGCTTCCGAACAAGGGTAAACCCTAGCACCTACAGGAAATGACGCGACTGTCTGGCTGTAATCCGCGCCAGACAGGGAATGGCGCGAGTGATGAACTGGCAAACTGTGCCAACTGGCGCGACTGTCGGGACTAAACTCGCGCCAATTAAGCCAACTATGAAAAGGTGAAAATTCGGAAAAGCAGAGGTCAGATCTGATCCTCTGGAGCTGAACCAAAAGCCAAACACCCAGAAAAGAGCCAATCAAGCAAGGAGAATCAAGAAACAACCGAAAAGACAAGACAGTACTCTAAGTGTTCAGGTCATAAACTAAACTGGAGATTGACCGAAGCAGCGTTGATCTACTCCACTAATGCAGAGCAAAAGCGTTTCGAAGGCTATCTGGCTGCACTTCAGGCTCCGTCTATAGCTTACAAATCAAACAACAAGCTGATTTCCCCAGTGGAGTCGCCAAATTGTTGAGGAGGTAAATCCCCTTTGCGGACAGAGGTGATCCCTACTAGCCCAGATTGGGTCTAGCAACAATCAAACATGCTACAGTGTAGGTTCCTAATTGTAAATAAACCGACTTGCGAGGAAGGCTTACCTGGAATCCGACGCTGTCGTTTGTAGAAGAGGTGGTGCTCCCGTTCCTTCGCCCTGGCAGATCACAGCCCTCACGATCTCCGTGATCGGACACCTGCACATGCAAGAAACAACACAAACGCAAGCATAAAATCCAGTATATACAACTATATGTCAATCGAAGAGGACATAACTCATGAACATGATCAAGAACAAGAGTGGAACCATAACCAATAGCCGCTTAATATTAATGAGTCAAAAGAAGAATACAACCAAAGCTTCAACGCCGAATTCTCCTTTAGCGGGTCGTCAGCACAACATGTCTCGATAAAGCCTATCAGGGATGGGACAAGCCTCTCTCTTCGGATACTTGGCAATAGTCTCCTTGCTTGGATTTGGCCTTAAGGGAATCAAGAAGGCTCTTACACAATAAGGATGTGAAAGCTCTTGGGAACTTGGAGATTCTGGAACTAGCTTGCAAGGGAAATGGGCAAGCTTTTATAGAAGGAGGAACGGAAGTTGGGATCCCTATAATTATGGGATTGGCCCTATCATCAAGGAAGCTTCCATGAGAGGTGGCAAACCACTTCCTCTCCATGGAAATCCATAGCCAAACCTCCCAACTCAAGATAGAAATCAGCCCAGTAATTTGTTAGAATGAAACTTCCGCCTTTTATTTTTTAAAAACACCTCTTAATATGGTTGGCGCGGGTGCGGCTCTATGACAGAGCGCCAATTGGCACGCCCTCTTTGGAGGATTTCCCTCTTGGCGCGAGGGCTAAACTATGGAACCACGCCAATGGAAAAAGAGATATTTTTAGGGTTTTTTGCAGGGAGATGTCTTTAGGGCAATTAAAGCTCATCTTCAAAGGGATGCAATGAAAGTATTTTCAAGCCTTAAATCTGCCCACGGGTCACGGAATGAGCCCTCCAATGTGCGGGATGGGGATTGCAGGGACGGTGACAAATTGCTATGTAACACACCTGAAGGACAAGTGGCCACTCAACCTCTTCCATCTGGTGCCTCCGATTACCAGATTCTCATGATGAAATCTGATCAAGCTTTAACCATAGACATCAATCTTCATACTCGGTCACATCAGTAAAACAAGCCTCCCGCTACGTCTATCCCCGAGCCGCCTTCTTCGGTCTCTACAGAGCCTCTTTCGACACGTAATGGTCCCTTACAGATCCCTCAGCCCAAGGCAAAGGTTCATACCATGATCCCTAAGCGACCACTACACCGAAATGCTACTTCCGGCAAAGCCACCCATTCGTATAGCATAGTAGATGATTTGGCACAATCCCCAGCTGCCATTTCAACGCTAAAACTCCTCCAGTCGTGCCCTTCACAACGAAAAGCTCCACTATATTCCATGAGCACGGTAGATCATTCCGAAGATTGATTGATTGTCTTTGATGTTGACTGGTCATAACATCTTCCTCTTCCTGCGTCCGTCGCCTTCCAAATCCCAGTCAAGATCCGGAACGCTAATGTTTCTCAGTGCATTATTGATGAGGGGGCATCCACCTACGTGATGTCCGCTTCATTTTGGAAGCAACTCGGATCACTTGATTTGGCTCCTTCCATGATCACTCTCCGAGCCTGGGATGGCCACGCCTCCAAGCCCATTATCTTATTCCGCAATTGTCCTATTACTCTTGCGGGAAAGACTGTTTGCGTTAACGTAGAGGTCATAGATGCCCCCTTAGATTACAACATTCTATTGGGTCGTAGATACACTTATGCGATGTATGTTTTCCCTTCCACGGTCCACCGCAATATGTCCTTCCCTCGTAACGGAAAGATAGTCACCATTGACCAGTTGACATATTGCGAACCGAAGTCTCAGATCTCCCCTGAGTCCACTATCTCTTCGGTGGCCAACAATCAAACCGTCGATCCTTTGACCAGTGTTTCACCCAGAGTCTACAAACATTCCTCATTACTTGGTACATTCCCTGGTCTTCCTCCTCCTATCTCTGATCCCAGCTCATCGAATGTTTTCATGATGAAATCGTCTCGGGCTGCCCTCAAGCGACCCGCCTCGGCTAGTCAGCAGCCTCCTCGCCCTCCACAGCCTTCTCCTAGCCCTTCGATTCAGCCTTCTGGAAAATCTCCTCTTGGCCCCTCAGCTGGTACTCATGAGCCTCTTTACCCTCTTGGAACGGTTCCTCCAGGATTAACCTTTTAGGAGCCGTCCCACCTGGCCATTACCCCTTTAGCCAAATACCATTCCTAGCTCCCACACCAGGAGTCTATACGGCACCTATCATGGCCACCCTCTCTCTTCCTAACTTGACCCTTGGGATTCCCTTCTGGTACCTTGATCCTCCAGCCGCTACCTCGCCAGTTCAACCCAAACCTTACCTTGCTTTGACCCCGGTTCAACCAGTCCCCATGAATTCTCCCACTGCAATAGTGCCTCAACCACGTGAACAAGAACCACCTCCTATTGCGACCACTTCGGGTAAGAAGGGCGAAGCTCGCAAGAGGGCCTCCAAGGACAAGGCTGCGCCGACAGACCCTGCACCTCCCCCGCCCGCAAAGCCCTATGATTTGTGTGATGTTGTCGGACATGCCACCCATAACTGTCCTGAACTGCCCCATATCAAGCCCATGGTTAAAGTTACGTTCCCTGAGTCTACGGTCCTTGAAGCCTCTGTTTCTTCCTCGACTGCAGCCAAGAATCCTAAAACTATTCACACTAACCAACCTTGTGCATTGTGTGATCTCCATGAATATTATGAGAGGAAGGGGCCTGATGGTGCAAGTCGCTACTCCAAGAATCTAGCCTCGGCAGGTTGGGCCATTTTTACCCCTTTGCACTCCCTTGTTCTCTCGAACGGGGTATGCATTGGTACTGCTACCAATAACCAAGCCGAATATGATGCAGTACGAGGTTTATTAGCCGATGCCCTTTCACATCGCATCCTCCACCTTCATGTTCATTTAGATTCCCTGCTTATTTTCATGCAATTGAATGGTGTCTATCATGTGCATAATCCTATCCTTTTTAGAAGATATTTACGAGTGAAGCTTTTGATGCGTGAATTTGAAATCATTACATTCAGTCATGTACCTAGAGCACAAAATCGCTATGTAGATAGCATTGCAAAAAATATTCTAGATTGGCATTTAGCACACACATTTAACACAAGACAATAACATAAAAATATCAAAACAATGCATATCCATAGTATGTGTTGTATAAAATGTTTTAGAGTCCATCCACCCTGATACATATGACATGCCCATAGCATGTTACAAAACTCAAAACTGGGGGCACCACTTACCCCTACACACTAATCACTATCTGGAGGATCCTGAGCCAATGGCTCTGATCCCACAGCTCGTAGATCATGCATACCCTGTCCGGCCATCGCCATGCGCCGCATGACCCCTCGCCACTCAGAAGGTAGACCAATACATGGCTCTATGTACTATTCATCTAAGTCCTGTCATTTGTGCTCTGAAACACTAGTCAAAAGTCTCTCACATCTATGACGGATATCCTCTAGGAGGGCTGCTGCATCCTCATTTTGTTGCGCCCTCGCTCCACTAGGTCCTGCGGTCCCCAACACTGCAGGACATCCCATATATCCAGCTGGTTTTACCGATGTTGTATCTATATACCAAAAGTGAAAGTATCAGTACCACATACAATATTCTAGACCTTTACATGCACATAAAATATTAGCAATTTTTCGCTTACCATCAGGCCCCCATATTCGACCATGCGGCAGTGGAAAATCTGGGTCGCCAAAATAACTCATCCCACTGTAGGGATGGTCGTCTATATATAGTGGCATCTGATCCCAATGAACAAAGAACTCGAGTCGGAACACCCGTCCAACCGCCCCACCTCCTCCTCTGCACAGTAGTCGCCCCCACCGGCGCATCCTAGGCTCTCTCAGGCCCCCATCTTGGAGCTGTATGCGAGGTCAAAGTGTTGGCATCTTCTCAAAGAAGAATGAGCACAAAACTGTACCATATGCACAGTCATGGTTCACTTGTCGCTTGCATAGCGACAACTGTCGTTTCAACGACGACAGCATCAACTAGGCCCACCCATAGTAGGTCCCACTCAAAACACTCTCCACAAGCATCATCTACCCTCCAGTGATGTGATGGAGTGCCTGGTTGCCCAGGATCCGCAGCACCGTTGTGGCCACAGCACGAGTCTCTAACCTCTCCAAATCCCCGATAGGTATCCGAGTCCCCTTGACTTGGAGACCTGGTCGACAATGGTGCTCTACAAACTCTATGATATTCCGCCTTCGCGGTAATACTGGTTGAGTATTCCCTACCATCCCAAGTGGTGGGAGACAAGTTAGGAAATATATATCCTAGACCGTCAACTCGATCCGGTGCCCCTGCACTATAAAGACCTCATGGTTCGGATCCCAATAGCTGACAATCCGGGCCAATAAGGGCTCTCCAGCTCTCATCAAAGGGTTCTCCACAAACTTCAGAACCCCAAACCTGGCTAGTGCACTGCGGACACCCTGATCCTCCTGGATCTCTGACAGTAATGCGCCCAGGTCTCTTTCTCTCCAGTTGATCCATAATTCTGCCATATCTGCACAAAACCATCTTATTTGTTAGAATATGGATAGGAAATATTGTTCCTCATCATAAAAACCCAGTACTCAGCCAAAAAACAGCACAGGAAAACCCCTCCCTGACAGGTCGCACTTTTCAGACCCAAACCTAGGATAGGTTGCAGTTTTTTGCTCAAAACCTGCTACCCAGGTCACACTTTTTTCCCCAAAAAGTGTGACCCGGCAATGAAAAGGAGCAGGGGTCTATTCCTGAGCCTTGGGGACCTAATCTGAGCTTTTAATCCACTGAAAATAAACAGTAGGGTTAGGCCTCTGACCTGCAACTGACGGATCTCGATTCCAACAGTCGATTTGTCTGCTACAATTGCCACAAGATTTAGGGCCTTCTCTCCTCTCTACATCCACCACAGCTCCACATGCACATGAGTGAATTTGGAGGGAAAACAACTTATTAAAAGAGAAACCCCTATTTTTTCTTTCGCCTGCTGCGACCAAACCGTAGCTCCGTTTACCAAACCATTTGTACCGTTGGAAAGCTCTCACGGAGCCCTAAAATGGGTATCTGTTAGTTTTTAGTGATTTCATACTTCACCACGACACATTGTTTCCAAGAAGCATCACTTCACCCATCCTCAAAATTGAATTTCTTCACTTGCAACACTCATACTGGGGGCACCACTTTGCCTCCATACTTGTCCACGCTCGTGTCGACTTTCGTCGTGAGTTACCATATTGTACTCATGTTTTTATGGTCCCCATTGGACCCTTTTCTGTGTGGCAGCACCATCGAGTCACCCTTGTTTAGAGCATCCAAGTTGAGTCATCATTGCATTCATGGAGTCTATCCCGAGTCCCTTTGAATCCCGTTATAGTCATCCATCCTTCAATGCTTAGTCCCTCTCTCATGTCACACATTATGGCCTTCAGTCCCACTGTTCCCTATCCCTCATGATATTGTTTCAATGGCTGCCAGGTCATCCATGCCCTTTATGCTCTAACAAGGGAAGTCGTCTGTTCGCTACTCAGTACCCCCCATTTCATCATCATCATTGGTGTCAGTCTGTCAGTCGCTCTACTATTTTCTCTCGTGCCTTAGTTGAGGATCCCTTATTGCCTCACCTATGGCGGGCCTCCTTCTGTCGACATCAGCTCATTCATTCCAGAAGATAGGTCTAGAGGGCGATGTACCTTGGTTCCAGCTTCCACTCTTGTTCGGTGCCTCGAATCAGGCAAAGGGACTCCTTATTTCCCTTTGACTTGATTGCTTCTCAGCTCCAGCTCCTTTCAGCATGATCGAGATCCGTATACTTGATGGTTCAGTGATACAATAGCTAGTATCAGTGATTCCCGGGTGTGTATGAGATGTCTCAGCCCTCATGAGGGGGTGGCCCTACAGGTAGCCCCCCACATACAGCTTTTGATGCAGCTCCATACATTTTATGATGTCGGCCTTAGCCGCTTGCAGCGCCTTTTTTTTTGCACGTATCAGTCAGATTTTCAAAGCCCTTTCCTATTTTCAGGGGCATCTAGGTTGTATATGTATCTCATGTACTCAGATATTATTGTACAAGTCCTGGCTGTTATCCCAGGCACAATATGTATGTGGGATTCATTATCATGTTGTTTATCTGGCTCATGTTTATAACAGCGTGTACTATATTGTTCAGTCCCTTTGTTTACTGGACGCCTTATTTTTTGTACTTTTCCTCGGCGGGCATAGGTATGCCTCCCTCGCCGCCTATAGCACAGGTACTCAACTCATCAAAGAGACTTGCCGCACCTGTAAGTCTCACCTCCGCAGGGTCTCATTATTTTAGCACTTTGGTCTACCTTATACTTCTCTCTCTTTGACTTCCCCTTCGATGTCTAATGATTGAGTTCTTACAACGTACTTCGGTCATACGATTAGCTCCTCATGCTCGCACGCTGGGGGGAAATCTGTTACACCATTTTTTGGTCATCTAACCTATTGTTATTAGATGGACCCAAGTACACCATGTAAGACCAATTTTACCCTAAGTAAAATTGCATTCACTATGAAAAATAACTTAGTAAACCACCTTTATTAAGTTGTTTATGGTCTAAACAGGAAACCCCATGAGAAAATATTAAATAAATCTACATTTATTTGATTCTCCTCAAGGAATAATTAGTTAAACAACAATTTAATTAATATTCCTGGTTATATTTAACCCAAAACAGGGAAATTAATTAGATAAATCATTATTTATCCTATTATTTCCTAAGAATAATTATTTAAACCTTA
This sequence comes from Pinus albicaulis, assembly GCA_034641835.2. Lineage (NCBI taxonomy): Eukaryota > Viridiplantae > Streptophyta > Pinopsida > Pinales > Pinaceae > Pinus > Pinus albicaulis. The sequence continues at coordinate 730,415,756 of CM076573.1, read as the reverse complement.
TTTAAATAATATTCTTTGTTGAATATGACTAAATCACCCTTAAATAATTAAATAAAACATTATTTATTTGATTATTACTCAACCACATCCTTAAAATGATAAATAAATCATTTATTTATTTATTATTTACAAATAAAGGGATTTGACCCAAGTCAAATTCATTTTCCCTCCAGCAAATATAATAAAATATTCCATAAAATTTGGATCTTGATTTGGTTAATAATATTTTAATTATGCACCAATATCTAGATTAACTCAATATTTTGTTATAAATAGAAGGGTTTTCCCATTCATTTACCACCTTTTGTTGCCTAAAGATCACTCTGGATCTATACTTTTGGTCTGACTATTAATCCACCATCATAGTCATATTTTGCTAGCATTTTTGTCTAGGTTTTCTACACCATCAAGAGAGAGGAATTTTAGATATGAAGTGCTGAGGACTTACAAGAACCCATCCCATTGAGGAGAACAGGGAACAGCCTCTTGTGTTTTCCTCCCAGGTGCCATTAATACAAAATTCATTCAACATATTCTTGTATTGTCTATTGGATGCATGGAGTAACTCTTATTTTTTCTACAACTTAATGTCTTCTAATACATAGATCTAGATTTTTGCAGCATTTATCTTGATCACCTAACTGCAGATTTGAAGATATTGGCAGTCATCTTTGCTGTTAGGGATGTTTGTTATGCGCGGCTAAAGTGGTCTTTTTTCGTACGCTTGGAATTAAGATTCATACTAACAATAGCGACCAATGGAAGTTGGCGCTGAAATACAAGCTCAGAAATATCAAGATGGAGGAGGGTGAAACGATACCAAAATACTTGACAAAGTTCACTCACTGTCGAGATGAGCCTGGAAGTGTCGATGTGACAGTAGCCTAGGATGATTTGGTGAGCCTAGCTCTTCTAGGCCTTCCCAAGGGATGGCGTAGTTACTAAGACTCTGTGAATGGGAGTGAGAAGCTACCAGACTGAGAACATTTGTGGTTTGACTTGGTAATAGAAGAGATAAGGAGGAGCACCAAAGATGGGACCTCTAACAAACACAAAGAATAATATTTTGCATTGGTTGAAAACGATAAGAAATCCAAGGGAAATAATTCCCAAGGCGAAGAGGGCAATAGATACTTGTCCAAGATCAAGTGTTTTCACTTTCACGAGCACGGGCACTATGCCTCAAATTGTCCACAGAAGAAGGCAAGCAAGAAGGAGCTTGCAGTTGCAGCGGGTGAAGCACTAGCTTCACAGTTCGAGCTTGATTTTACTCTCACTTCATGCATGACCAACACTATAACGGGACGCATGTGGTATCTAGGCAGCGGTTCCTCGTTCCATATGATGAGGAATAGAGATCTCTTTAGTGACTTGGAGGAGAAGGACCTCCAATAGAACATAGAGTTTGGATATGACGAGAGGTATAGCGCGACCAGCATAGGTACAGTTACCTTTCAGAGGGAGTTTGGATCCCCTCTCAGACTGACATGTGTTTTCTATGTTCCAGGACTAAGAATAATCTTGTCTCTGTAGCGGTATTGGAAGACCATGGTTATGATGTCATATTTAGAAAAGGAAAGGTGTTCCTTAGACACATCGCCACAGGACAGGTGAAATAGATTGGTGTAAGATTCAAGAAATTGTATCCTCTCAAGATTGAAGATGCATGCAAATATTTGAGGAGAAAAGCATAGGTTAGTGACATGGTGGTTTAGAGTGAGCATAAATTACCTCTCAACATGCAGCCTCATAAGCAGTCTTAGAAAATTGTGTAGCATCCACAATTGGAGAAGCAGAGAGGAGACCGAGTGGCGGCGTTCACTCAAGCAGAGACCTCCAGGAGGGGGAAATTTCAAGCCAGATGGGAAAAGGGAGCACATGCATCCATACCTCTAGGTGAGAGGTGGGGCGACGTGCAGACATAATCCCAAGAGAATAAATTTGGGCAGGGTCCCAAAATACACAGTAGCAGGATGGATCAGTAGCAATTGATGCAGTTAGATGCCAGAGTGACAGAATTCAAATACTGGAGCGTAGATCAGACTTGGCAGCAGTGTAGATGGCATAGATGCATAGTCAGCAGCAGCGCAGAGTTTTGAGTAGACAGTGCAGTAACTAGTAGCAGGCAGAGACTCTAGTGACAAATGCATCATTTTTTTTTTTAATTCTTTAGGAGTTGCAGGAGCAAACAAAACAAGAGAAGTGTTGCATGCAGAACATTCCAACGGTATCGGATCGGGATAGATTGAATTACTTTCTTGTTGAGAGGGAGTGTTGAAAATGACAACAAGAAATATTGAAAATGGCACGCAAAAATGGCACCCAAGGGAGCTTCTGATTTAATTTTCCCTTAATTAAATTGCAAGAGAAATTGTAATTTTATCTTATGAAAACTTGTATTAGTTAACTGAGTCAAGAATATTTAGTTAGCTTAGGAAATTCGAGTTGGAGGTCATAGAGGAGGCATGTAGAGTTGTCCCATGATTTTAGGGGGTCCAGTTATAGTTATTTGTGAGTCGTAATTGGTTAACTCCATTAATTGAGTTAAAATCATTTTAACTAGTTCTAACTAAAAGATGAGCTAGTGCTAAGTCCAATGAATTAAATCTGATTTAATTCACAAGTAGTGATCAATCAGTTAACTGATAATTCGCTATAAATAGTTGTTGCGTGTTAGTTCTAAGGAAGTCCTAGTTGAGACTGAGGCTAAAGGGAAGAGATATATCAGTTGTACTATTAGAAAATTGTACAGGTCATGCATGAGGTCATCGGGAAGACCTTGAAGGATTGCGTAATAATTAATTGGTATTTTCCTAATTAATAGGGGCTCAATTAGCGCAAGAATGTGTAAGGAAGGCAGGTCAAGCAGATGCAAGCAAAAGGTTAAATACTTGACCAATTTTTCTTAGTGAGTAAGCCAAATTATAGCAATATCAGAGTGAGATAGTTAGAAGAGTGCAAGAAGTTTCTCAATGGAGAAAGAGAATTTTATTGTTTCATGATCTTGACTTTATGCAATATACAAATACCGGGTTTTTGAGCAGTTACTTTCCCCAGATACATGTTGTGTTGTGCGATTAATTGTCTCTTTCTCTTACTTGTTATGTGATTGTGTGATCGTGTTTTGTTTCCGAAAATTGTAGAAGGATTAAATATCTTGTTTTAGTACATTATAAGATCGGATTGAATCCCGTTGTTAGATTTTCTACAATCACTAAATAAATTTTCATGCTACATATCTGATTTTTTTATCAACCAACTTGGCTATGAAGCTTGGTAATAGACTGAGTTCCAGGGATTTCAGTGGCAGCTTCTAAAATTAACTTCACTAGTCCAATGTATTCAATAATCTGCTATAATCATCATTTCTATTAATTTTTGCATCATATGTAACATCATAAACAAAAATAAACTAGATAATTACATAGTTGGAAAATATTAAGCTACAAGAAAAATGCATAGAATTATATGAAGGAAGATGTTTGCAACTAAATAAGGTTTTGCACCTTTCCACCCAACAATAGGCTCAACTGAGCCTACCTTACCTACATATAGCCAACCTCTAGTAAATCCATGATACCACTAAGGGAAATAACTTAGGTTCTTAAGGGATATATCTCAATTGTGAAGGAAACTATCCTCCACAATTATCAAAGGTAGTCACCCTCTTCCCATTGGGCCAAGGCTTCCATGAATTGATTAGATGCCTTCCTAGCTAGTTTTTTTTGCATGAGGGAGTCCCTACTCTACTAATGGATTTTCTCGAAAACCTCTTATCTCGGTCTTAATTCTTCAACCTCGCTATCATCGAAATTTGTGGCCCTATTTTCCCAACTCAGGTTTGAACTTCCTTGCCCGAATTTGTAATCAAAATCAAGATTTAGCGGGTCCAAAAACTCTAGAAAGGTTTCACTTCATATTAAAATTCATTTAGGCATGAAATTCAGCTACCCTAGAGAATTTTAATTGCCAAAAAATATCAACAAATACCCACTCAATAATATGCTTGATTCTCACTTGTGGGTACTCTTTTCTCCCTGCAATTTCTTTCATATCTCATTACAAGCCCTCAACACCCTCCCTAAAACTTGGTAAAGCATGTCCATTCACCCTCTCTTGCATATATTTTTTATAGAAAAGGGGAAATTGAAGTTCTTTTTAGCTCTGAGTGGGGATTTCGTGGGTTAACTTTCACAACTTGGGATGGGTGCTATTTTTACCCATGTGTTACCATTTTTAGTTTCACACTCCTCCCCCATGCTTCCATAACTTTGGGTAGTTTGTTGCTCGACTACCCAACTCCCTTCATTAGCTAATTTTTTGGGAATCAAAAAGAAGGAAAGGTTTTTCAAATTCAAAATTTAACACTATTACAAAATGGGTTTTTGGTTATGGCTATATTTTTAATAGGCGAAGTGATTTCCCAACCCCCTTGCATACAAATGCTCCACCCTTCAATTAGTTGGTCGACAAATTTTTCATTACTTAATGAAATATTTTACATAATTAAATATTTATCCATAGCAACTAAAAAATTCACCAAAGCATATGTGCCACAATTACGACAACACTAATTCATAATTTAAAATTACAAAATGGGAGAGAATGGGGCATTATATGATCCTTCATTTGTAGAAGTTATAAAGGAATATTGGATGGATTTTGACTAGGACTCTTTCAAATATCCCCCAATAAAATTCCTATAAAATCTTAAAAAGGAAAAATTAGTAGTGGCCTCTTATAATAGAGAGGAAGGTGCTATAGAAGATTAGACACTCTCTGAGTTAGAATCAATGCTTCAATAGTGGCATCCATAGGAAGGATAAGGTCCAATTTCATACTAGCAAAAGTATTGGCTCCAATCCCTTGAGCAAGCCCGTAACACCCCCTTCCCACATCTACCCAGGAAATTGGCCAATTAGGGTAAATATGCGACGAGAGGCTACTATAATGAGATTAAACCTCCTATGTGACCTTAAGGAAGTGGAACAGATGGAAAACACAACCTACAGATCTTGTACATCATCAATGACACCCCCATGAGCTAACCCAGCCTTTCAGGCCTCTTACCCCTTGGTTACACTGATATTTGGCCTCTTTGAGCCATATCCATAGGCACAACACTGCATGTCAGTGGCCAGGAGGCTATATTCATAGGAATAACACTGCATCTCAGTGGCTAGGGCCCCAAATATTCAATTTTGTGCTTGCGGCTCCGGGATTTGAGTCACATTTTTAGGCCTAGAGCCTAGGTCACTGCCCAGAACTTCATGAAAACTTAAGGGATGATAAATAACAATAGGACAATGATACGTAAGCAATCACATCAACAAGAACTCATCCGTACCCCTCCTAGCCATGACAGGAATTTTGTCAAACATGTCACAAACATTGAATCTACAGGTGTAAACAAAAAATTTAAGCATAGTGGTCTCATACTTACTAAAATTCACTAATAAGCATTGCTCCCATACACCATAAGCTGCAATACAATCTATTTGACCATAGATACATTGTGCATTAATTTACAAGTAAAAACATGGATAGAGACATACATCATCACTGATAAAATACATGCTTATAACTAGCATAATAATAACATAAATACCGGTAGAAAGAGTTGGAGAGATAGCTAGGGTTCAAGCGTGTGTGTTCTTCCTCACAACAGCTACCGACACACCCTTGCTCGGTCATGCAGCTCATGACGGCCTGCTACTAGGCGCGCCCAAATATTCTCTCCCGCCAGGCTGCAGAACAGGTTTTGATCGCAGCCAAGAGACTGGTATGGAAAAAATCGTAAGATCCAATCCAGTCAAACGCACCTCAGGAAGCTTTTCTCCTCCCTTTTCTGCCACCACCTTGCTTCAGTGGAGTCTAGAGGCTTTGCGAGGTCAGAAATCAGAACGGCCTTTGAAGAAGACTCATCCCAATCACATGCGTCATGGTAACAGAACTCCATGCTTTTAGAAGCGTGGCTCTCGGGCCTCTGCTTGCACAAATCTCTGCGTAGCCAACAAGAAAACAGACCTCCCTCCCTCGCAGGCCTACGTAGCCTCTAAAGTCTGGATCCAAATGAAAGGTAACCCCTCTGCAGCTATAAAAACACTTCAAACATTGTCACTTAAAACAGGACCGGAACTTCTCCGGGGGATCTAATATCAACCACAAGGTTTCCCTGTGCAGCTGTGCACCAACTAAGCATCTCTCTGGCCTCTCGGATGCTTTTGGGCAAACGGGAAACCCCGGATCCTCCTTCCCCTTCTTTCCAGATCCATATCTCTCTCGTATCCGGAAAAACCCTACTTCTTTGGGTTCACTAAACAGATCTGGTGCTACATCTCTTACATGCCATTGAACTCGGGCTGAGTATTCCTCCAGCCTTTCAACGACTTCTTCATAAAGGTAAACAACTTTAAGCCCATCTACCGCTCTCATTTTACAACATAGAAAGAGATTCCACTATGGTTTTAACCCACAGGTTACGAGGGGGGGCAGGTGGGCAACCATATTCTGCCCTAGCTTTCTCCTACAACGATGCAGTCCATGCTTAGCCCTCCAAGAAATCTGCTCAACCCTCTGAGGCTCCCAAGCCTTTTTTGGTTGAAAACCTGGAGGAAACCCCCTCTATAGAAATTTCCCACCCCACTATTGAAGATCAGCTTCAACAGTTTTCAGAATCAGCTATTATCTGCCGCTTCAACGGTCTGTGGCCCGCACAGCAGATCTCTACCAATGGATTCACTCAACATGGAATAAAAACTGCAAGGTTCTCTTTTGCTCAAAGGGTTTCTTCATAGTGGTTTTCACTTTAGGGGTCCATGGTTTTGGGGAAAGGAAGGGCTATTCCTCACCCCCTGATTTCTAGACTTCGATCCCTCTATGACAGTCATCACTAAGCTCCTTGTTTGGGTGGGGCTTCCAAACCTTCCAGCGCACTTATGGCACTACTCTTTTTTTCAGGGAATAGGAAACACCCTAGGACGATTCCTGGAAACATATCCCTCTATGGGGGAGAAAGGTATATACACCTATGGCAGAATGTGCATTGAAATAGACATCAGTAAAGTTCTGCTCCATATAATCAACCTCAAATTTGATGATCTCTTGTGGACTCAAACCTTGGACTATGAGAACACTTCCTTCCGATGTCAACACTGCCATCAAACTGGGCACCTTCAGAACACATGCACCATCTTCCTCACCCAAAAGAAGAAAGGCATCCTAAAATCTAAATCTAAAAGTTGGAAGCCATGTGATTCACCTCCCAGGGATGACATTGATTCCTCTAGCTCAGATGAGGAGGAGTCCGAAGAAGAAGTGGAGGATACAAAACAACTAAAGGATTCGCCCTCAGCAGGTCCTGAGGCACCTACTATTTTAGCGAACACACAGAAACGCACTCATGAAACATCCTCATCTGATTTGGATAATGAGACTTGTTCTGCAGTTAAAAACAATCTTCAAGTGGTGCTGGCCCATCCATCCCATGAAGGATGGGTCAAATTTAACAAGAAAAAAGGGATAAAATGTCGTATTGAGGACTCAACCCACTCTGGGTAGACTCCAATGATCATCTACTTCTTCTTTTTTGTTTCTCATCTAGATCCTTTTTGCTTATTTCTAGTTCACTTCTGGGACCGAGGTTGATATTTAATCATTTCCGGATCCATAGCTTCATGCTTCGCTTAATTGTAAACTTCACCCTGTACCATATGATTTCTTAATTGAATTAGTCTAATTTACCAAAAAATAAATAAATAATAATAATATAAATACCATGGATACAACATCAATAGAACTCACATAATAACTAGTGCAATTATACTTCAAATACTAAAGGAATGAGATTCTCATTAATGAGTGTAAAAACCAACCGAAGATGGGACTTCCACGTTCCACCCGACTGTTGAACCCCGGGATTATCCTCTCCTTTACAGTTTTCTCATCTCATTTCACCTTTTTTTCCATCAGTTCATAAACCCTAATCAGTGAATAATGCTAAGGTTTGTCTCAAGGATACATACAAATGATTGACATATTGTATTTTCATGATTTTTTCTATTTTGATAAGTTTTTGCAGATTAGCTACAGAATGCAGCCTGTTCTGTAGCTGACTGTACGTTTCGTAGCTACTCTTGTGGTTTAACATGTTACAGGTGTCAGTTGAAGGAGTGGGCCACATGGGTATTCTCAAAATCCCTCCTACATGGATTTCATCCTATTCATATGGACCAGATCGACATATGGAGGTGCCTAACCCTATGGTCAAAGCTACAAGTCAAAGACCGTTTCCTACAGCAATTAGGAATCCTGATTTGCTTCGTAGAAAATCATGAATCATAAAAGTCCTATTTTGATTATAATTCAAAGAGACACCTGTAGCTACTTTTCTCCGTAGTGAGTTATGCAAATTACCTTTAAATAGAGGTTCTATAGAACCGAGAACAAGTTAAGTTTTTGTAGCACAAGTTCAGAATTACAGTGAAATACTCTGTTTTCTAAAAAAACTTTGTTTCAATAAAGAAGTTCAATTTCTAGATGTTGGTTTGATTGCACTTTTGAAAAGCTAAGGAGTTAACCAACTTGGTAGCAGAGGGCCCCTGCTGCTAAAGGAGGTTTTTAATGCTTTCTAGTTAGATTTCTTTAATTCTGTTTAGTAATTTATTTTCATGCTTAATTTCCAATTTTTAATAGATTAAATGCAAATGTGGAGATTTGCCTTCCGAAACATTTCAAGGAGATGGGACTTCTGTCTTTAGGATTGGAATAAAGATTGAAGTGCTAATAAACATGGTTTTTTAGTTTATTGTTTTGCCTTTTCAAATTCATTAGAAGATAGTTGTCAATTGCTGTGTCTAATTAAGCACTTATGAAATCCATTTTTTTTCATTTATCAAATCTTACATTAAATGGTTAAATGTCCTATAAGTGCAGTGGTTGAATACATTTCATTTATTGTCATTTGCTTACTAAGAACTAAAGGTGTAATTGATTTTTCCGAAGCCATTTCAAGAGGTCACAAGCTTCACAGTTGGATGAGACTGATAAGTCAATTACTCATTTAGTTAGTTTTAGAATACATTTCATTTCTTGTCATTTGCTTGCTAAGAACTAAAGGTATAATTGATTTCTCTAAAGCCATTCCAAGAGGTCACAAGATTCAGAGTTGGATGAGACTTATAAGTCAATTATTCACTTAGTTGGTTTTAGTTAGAAGATCCTCATTTCATTGCAACAAAATAATCTTCTTAAAGGTCATTCTGAAAGAAATTAACCTGAATATACTAAGCAAGGATGATTAAATGATTAGATGTGATGCAATGTTTGAGTTATTTCATTTTACATAGTTATTGTAGTTCTTTAGTTTAGACAGGTGTAATGGTTGCTTAGAAACATTACCACAAAGGGGTCACTCTCCACATATTGGGTAAATGGAGTAACTAAAACATCCTAGGTAATTTTTCATAGCATTTTCTGTTTTATGTCTTAGGACTTTAGCAACTAAGGTACAAACAGTTGATTTCATCTCAATAAGGTTTGACCTAATAATTGAATGTTGAGACAACCTAAAGTACAATAGTTGATACATTTTCCTGCTTTTACTCTGTCTTCCAATCTCAGTTTAGTCATATATCCATGGATTAGGTTTAATCACTAAATGAAGTACATGCTTTACCTTTTTGATCAAAACTAGGTCTTAGAACTAGTCCATAAACTTTGGTTTCTTTTATAGAAAATTAACTTAGTTTCATAATACTTCCTTTTCTTCCTTTTTAATTAGATTCATTTTAAATTTTCCAATAGCCTAGGGTAGCACACTAAGGATTAAAAAGACAAACCCCCAAAAATAATAAGAAAAACACAAACAACGAACTAAAGGTCACTTAGGCACATATAGTGCACCACACTTCATCAGTTTACAAGCCCTGGTTGATAAATTTATTTAAGCAATTTAGAAAACTAAATTGACTAAAAATTTTGGCGCCATTGTCAGGCAAGTGTAACTAGGTAGCCTTATTTCTTACATCCCAAAAAAAATGATATGCGTAGAGAAAGAGACTCTGGGGGAAGATTTTTAAGAGGCAGAAGCTTAATTCCTACAACACCACTCACTCTACCTAGGCCAAGAAGTAGTACACCTCCCTCTCAAACTCATATCCCATACTATATTGGTCATAGGCTTCCTGAAGTTTTAAGATCATATATCCAGTTAGGAGGGTCTCCCACTTCATCCACTGAGGAAATCTTGGAGGAAGAAGATCCTAGAACTCCAACGGAGGGAATAACCTTTTTCACTTTTATAGGGGAATATATTCCAGCTGAAGATATATAAATCCCTAGTGAAGAGGAAGAAGAGGAACCCTTCTTCAACGTGCCATAGATAGAAGAACCAAAAGAGCAGTTAGCTATCCAAGTTGAACCTTATATCAGCTCTGAAGAATCTATCATGGTAGGAAGAGGAGAAGAAGGAGGGGAAGGAGAAGGTGAAATCTTTAATGGAGAAAACTTAATATTTGGAGGAGGTAGAGGTAGAGGAGAAGTAAGAGGAGGAGATAGAGGAAGAGGTAGAGGAAATGCATAAGGAGGTAGAGGTATAAGGGGAATTGAAAGTTCCTTTGGATTCCTTATAATAGATGAAGAGACAAATGCTACCATGAAAAATATCTCACCCTCTGTTCTTCCAAAATTTCATGGGTTAAAAAGTGAAGACCCTGAGACATTTTTATTTGAATTTGAGGTCTTGTGCAGAACTTATGACTATCTACAAGATGCTCAAAAACTCAAATTTTTTCCTTCAACACTGAAAGGAGCAACTTTAAAATGGTTCATGAGTCTAATCACTAGGTCTATCAGGACATGGGATGATATGAAGAAAGCATTTCTAGAAAGGTATTTGGATTATTGTATACATGTTAACCATAAAGAGGAAGTGTTTAAAATGATGCAAAAGGAGGATGAAAATTCGGAAGATTTACTTGAAAGATTCAACTATAACATTAAGAGACAAAGATGGAGAATCTAGACCAAGATACTCTAAAATCTCTTTTGTTGAAAACAATTAGAGATGAATGGATAGATATCCTTAATATGATGGGGAAGGGAGACATATCTCAACTTCCATTAGCTGATATTGGGGAACTATGTATTAATCTCTCAAGGGGAAAATCGAAAATTTTGAAAGGACCAAGAGATCATGCTCTAGCTAGGGTAAACAAGTCTGCAACTGGAACAATAAGTAGGCAGAAATTGGAAACATGCTTGATGAATTCAAAACTGACATTCTAGGGAGTCTTAGTGAGCAAATAGACACCTTTAAGCTACAAAACAAGCAGAAAGTTGAGACTGATGCCTTAGCAATCTTCTATACCAAATGCAGAAAGAAGTATGCTTTGAGAGAATGTCCTCTTGATGCAAAAGTAATAGAAACTTGTGTGATTTGTTCAAAAAACCATGATACCAAGGGTTTTCCTTCAATTCCTGGTCTTAAGGCTCTCTTTTAAGAAGAAAAAACTACAAATCCTACATAATCTCTTTGTTTTGTCTCTAGAAGACCTTGGTAGGGGCCTCAAACTCAAGGGTTTAACAACCAAGCGTATAATCAACCCCCACCAAACTGGAATTCTTGGCAGCAACCTTGGCCTCAATCTCAAAATCAATCCCAACCTTGGACTCAAGGGATGAAAAATCATTTTGGAAGATTCTCCCAGTACTATCAATATTTTCCATCCTACCCATCTTATCCATCTTATCCAAATTATCCTCCCCAACACAATCCTCAACAAAATCCACAACCCCAACTTCAACCTCAAAATCAAAATCCACAACTCTCACTGCCATTCCCTCAAAGACCAAATCAGTTACCTGCCCAACCAGTACCAAACCCCAACAATAAAAATCCTCAAAATACCTATATGATAGAAGGTCAAAAATTTCCAACTTACTTAATCACTCCTCTAGATCTTAATGATGTTCAACTTAGATCTGGAAAGATACTTGAAAAAAAGAAGCCTTCTGTAGTAATTCAAGAACAAGACAATTTTGAGGAAGATTCTCTACAAGTTAATAAATTTTTTTAAGAGAGAACATCTCATCAAAACCAAAACATTGAAAACGAAAAACAGAAAGAACCAATAAACTCAACTCCTATGTTAGAGAAACCATCAACATCTACTTCTACACCTCCTTTTCCTAAAATATTACAAATTGATAGAGGTATAGAAAAACATATTATGTTGCCTAATTATGATTTCCTAGATGAATTGAGAAATGTTTGCATCAAAATTCCATTGTTACAAGCCATCAAGGAAATTCCAATCTTAGCTAAAACCATAAAGGAGTAGAGTATGAAGAAACCAGGAAGAAAAATAAAGGAAATAAAAAGTATTCAAATGGTAGGAAAAATAGCAAACATAATGATGGGAAATATTGCCATTAAAAAATATCTAGATCCCGGAAGTCCAGTTGTCAAAACACATATCAATGGAATTGAAATTCCAAACACATTAATTGATTTAGGAGCAAAAATAAACATCATGATCAAGCAAATCATGGAACAGCGTAAGCTTCGTAATCTTCTTTATACACCTACATTACTACAGTTATCAGATAGGTCTATAATCAAACTAGATGGTGTGTTAGAAGATATTTCAGTGTCCTTAGATTCTTGGGAGTATCCTGTTGATTTTATGATTCTAACTCCTAAAAATAATCTAGGAGGACATCCTCTTATACTAGGAAGACCTTGGTTAGCTATAGCTAATGCTTTCATCAGCTGTAGATCTGGTGATATGTACATCTCTGATGGAAATTCAACTAAGAAATTCACTTTATATCCTCCAGCAAGAACAATCACAGATATAGATAAAAAACAATGGATTGATGATGAATAAGATATACAACCTCTCTTTACTATTTCAAACATTAGTGAAGATAGTCAAATATTGAATACTTTAGAGAATTATGAATCATCACCAGAATGTGGACATGATCAATTCCAAGAAAGATCTAATATTGAATATTTGTCATCTAGGCAGATGCCTCTCTACTCCATGGAAGAATTTGGTAGATCTACAGTTGAAATATCTCCAGGGAAAACCTTGAACATAAACAAAAACCTGGAAAAATTACAACAAGAAGAGCTAATCAAAACATTACAAAAACATTCATCTGCATATGCATGGGAATACACTGACATGAAAGGGATTAGTCCTAAGACTTGCACTCATCACATCTACATAGAGGAAAATTATAAATCTATCAAACAACCCCAGAGAAGGATGAATCCAAATCTTAGGGAAATTGTGAAAGAAGAGTTGAAAAAATTGTTGAATGTCAACTTTATCTATCCAATTTCAGACAATCAGTGGGTTTCTCCTTTGGTTATTTTACCCAAGAAAAATGGTAAATGGAGGGTATGCATTGATTATCGAGAATTGAATAAAGATACTCTTAAAGATCATTTTCCTTTACCTTTATAGATCAAGTGTTAGACACATTAGCAGGAAAAAAGTATTTCTCATTCCTGGATGGTTTCAGTGGTTACAATCAAATTCAAGTTGCACCTGAAGATCAGGATAAAACCACACTCACTTGTCCCTGGGGAACTTATGCCTACTGAGTACTTCCTTTTATATTGTGCAATGCACCTGCAACATTTCAAAGGGCAGTACTAGGAATTTTTTCTGATCTAATACATGATTGTGTAGAATTTTACATGGATGACTTTACAGTCTATGGTAATTCATTTGAAGAAGCTTTAGAAAACTTGGAGAAAGTTTTAAAAAGATGTAAAGAAGCAAACCTTTCACTGAGTCATGAAAAATGTTTCATGATGTTTACTGAAGGGATTATTTTAGGACATCATATTTTAGGAGATGAAATCAAAGTTTATAAATCAAAAGTTGAGGTCATCTCCAGACTATTAATCCCAAGTTGCCAAAAGGATGTTAGAAGTTTTCTAGGATTCACAGGGTATTATAGAAGATTTATAGAAAATTTTACCAAAATAGCATCCCCACTCTTCAAATTACTTACCAAGGATTGTGAATTCAAATGGAATTCTAACTACCAGTTAGCATTTGAAACCCTAAAAGAAAAAATTTCTGAAGCACCCATCTTAAGAGGCCCTAACTGGAAACTACCTTTTCATATATCGACAGATGCTTCAGACACAGCTCTAGGAGCTGTGTTAGGACAAAAAGACTCGATCCCTTATGCCATCTATTATACAAGTAATACTTTGACTCCTCCAGAGTTAAATTATACTGTAACTGAAAAAGAATTCTTAGTTGTTGTTCATGCTGTCAATAAATTCAGACATTATATTACAGGCTATGAAACCTTTTTTCACACAGATCACTCTGAAATTAGGTATTTAATGAATAAATTTATTACTAATAGCAGAGTTACAAGATGGTTATTGCTCCTACAAGAATTTGACATTACTATTCTAGACAGACCTTGAAAACAAAATACAGTTGTTGATTTTCTGCCTAGAATCCAAAATATCAAAGACAACACTCCAATTGAGGATAAATTTCCTGATGAATATCTCTTTGCAATAACTACTCAAACTCCTTGGTTTGCAGATATTGCTAATTACTTAGTTACAGGAAAATTGCCTTCAAATATGAATTCTAGAGAGAAAAGAAGAATCATTCAAAGAAGTGCAAAGTATTCATGGATTACTAATGAATTATATAAGACGGTTCCAAATCTTATTATCAGAAGATGTGTTCGAGAAGATGAAATGCCTGAAATTCTCAAGGCATGCCATGATGAGCCTTGTGGTGGAAATTTTGCTGATAAAAGGACAGCCTATAAAATCCTTAATTTAGGATATTATTGGCCATCCATCTTCAAAGATGCCAAAGAATATGTCAAAAGGTGTGACAATTGTCAAAGGGTAGGAAAACCTACTCCTTCAAATGAAATGTCTTTACAACCCCAGGTACTTATTGAACCTTTTGAAAAATGGGCCTTGGATTTTGTTGGACCTATCAATCCTCCATCTAAACAAAAGAAATATATTCTGGTATGCACTGATTATGTCACTAAATGGGTAGAGGCTAAAGCATTACCTTTTGCTAATGAAATATCTGGAGTTAATTTTCTTTTGAGGATATCTTTACTTGTTTTGGTGTTCCAAGAGAAATTTTAACAGATCAAAGCACTCAATTTACATCAAATATGGTGCAAAAGATGGTAGAAAATTACAAAATCAAGCACAGGAAGTCTACCCCTTACCATCCATAAGAAAATGGTTAGGTTGAATCTACCAACAAAGTGATTGAAGGAATTCTCACCAAGATTGTTCATCTACACAGAAGAGATTGGGCAGAAAGGCTTCCTGAAGCCTTATGGGCCTATAGAACTACATGGAGAAACACAACAGGACATACTCCTTATGAACTTGTTTATGGGAAGAAAGTCATGTTTCCTATATAATTTCAAATCAAAACCTTCAAGATGGCAGTCCAACTGGGACTTGATTTGACAGAAGCACAGAAGCATAGACTGGAGTAAATTAATGAATTAGATGAAATCAGACAAGATACAATCCAAAGAACCTATATAGTTCAGCCTCAAAGGACTAAATGGCATGAAAAGTATATCAAAGAGAAAAAATTTCAAGAAGGGGACTAGGCACTCTTGTTTGACTCAAAATTTAAGGATTTTCAAGGGAAATTTCAGATTCATTGGCTTGGACCATATGAGATTGAGAAAGTCTTTGAAAATGGAGCAGTAAATATCAGAACAATAGATGAAGAAAAGGTATCTCTTCTTGTAAATGGTCATAGGATGAAAGTATATCATAAACCACTTTCAAAAGAAGAGTTTATTAGAAAATTTCAAGATAATATTGATATGGAGTTAGTGAAGAAGAATTCTTCTTCTTCACAAACTTAGCTTTTATTTTTCTATATATATATATATATATATATATATATATATATATATATATATATATATATATATATATATATATATATAATATAATAATAATAATAATAATAATAATAAAGTATGAAAACCAATCAATGATTGGCATATTTATGCAGAAAGTACAGGGTGAAAATCAGAACTCTCTGACATCCTATACTTTCATTTTTCTTTTCTGTAAATAAATGTTCATATTTGCAAATCATAAATTGAAAATTCATTTCATTACACTCCACTGTCACTCCACTTCCATTTCATTCCACTTCCATTTCATTTCACTTTCATTTCATCATAACATTTTATTACACTCCCCATTCATATTCCATTTCACTCCATATTCCATATCCATATTTCATATTCTTTTGACAGATCATATTCTGCAGCCAGGCACATTCTGTAGCTACTCACATTCTGTAGCTAGTTCTATTCTGCAACTAATCTGACTCTGCAAGCCACTCCAACAAATACTGAGATGATAATTGCAAAAATGGATTATAGGACTATGTTCTAAAGATCACCATGCTACAAAAGGAGTACCTAAGGAACAACATCAAGCAACAACAAACAACAAG
The DNA here is from genome assembly GCA_034641835.2 of Pinus albicaulis. Taxonomy (NCBI): domain Eukaryota; kingdom Viridiplantae; phylum Streptophyta; class Pinopsida; order Pinales; family Pinaceae; genus Pinus; species Pinus albicaulis. The sequence goes on along the minus strand of CM076573.1, from coordinate 730,399,242 downwards.
GTCAAATTCTAAGGTAAAATGTAGAAATTTATTTTAATAGCAAAAATTAAAACATGAAATATGTATAATGTGTACATTCATATGTTCCTTAGTAACCTGTCATTCGAATTGATTAATCCTCATCGTGATGAATCTCAACCATATCCCTCATCTAACATTCGACAACGGTCCATCATTAAAACTCTTGATTAATTACTAACGGTCATAATCATAACGTGACCTATTAGGCCACGTCTCTCTAAGACCGTATCATTTACTTATTCCCTACAGCTCACCATAAACCCTCCATCAGATCCATAGCTCATTTCATTTCCATTGCTCATTCACCTCCATCAAAATCTGCATCCAATCCATTTCCAAACACAGAGGGGTAATTCTGAGGATAAAGATACTCTGCACAGAAGAAGAATGGGTCTAATTGTCAGAACAGATCCAGTAAGTGTCAAATACATGGAAGGATATCCGCAAGTCAGAGAGTTACTACAACAAGTTGGATGGTTGAATTTTATAGAAAATTTTGATGGCTTCCATAAGGAAATTACCAAATCATTTTCCAGATCTTTTGATGGGTCTGAGGTGGAAATTGGAGACATCAAATTCACAATAATAGAGTCATTCTTGGTTGAAGCAACAGAACTCCCAAGGCAAGGAGAGCGGTGGTTCAAGAACAAAGAATTTCATAATGAGTCATGGAAGGAGATACTTAAAAATCCAGGTATGGTTGTTTCAGTCTTTAGAAAAGGAATTCCAAGTACTGCTCTAAAAAGTAAGTGGAGAAATATGCTGGTGATTTTGCAAAAATTTATAACTTGTGAGGGAAGGCATGGAACCATGTATGTTTATCATATCAGATTATTAATGAATTTTCTAGAAAACAATGAGATCAACCTACCTTACTTTCTGCTCAATAATCTAAGGAGAATGGCCTCCAATGTCCAAAAGAAAATCCAATTTTTAGAGACCACTTTGTATCATCATGTGTTAGTGAAAATATTGATTGAATTTTACTTGAGGAGCATAGGAGACAATTTGGAAAATTTCCTTGTGAGGAATCATTTTCAGGAACAACCAGAATCACCACCTAAGCAAGAAAATGCCAGGAGAAGTAGAAGAAAGAAACTGACATGGTTGTTGAAAACAGACTTGACACTCCACCACAGGAAGAAGATGAAGAACTAATTTCTGAGAAGCTAACATAAATTAGGAAACAAATTAAGACTAGAGGAAAGAAAAAGAAAGCAAGTGAAGGTGTTAATGAAGAGGATGAGAATCCTCCAAATCTGAGGAGAAGCTCTAGACTCCAAGGCATCATAAAGAAGACATTGACCAAGGAGACAGAACTCATAAATATAGATGAAGAAACCCCAGTTCCATCACCTATTGCAAAATATCCTGAGTACGGTCCTCAAAACTCTCCTGTGTATCATTTTGAAGAAGGCCCCAGAAGAAGATCACCTGGTATAGACCCAGATCAGCAGTAAATATATGATTATGTGGAATCATTGGAAAGAAGTGCCTCAATGAGCCAAGAAATACCTGTCAATCCACAAGAACTTCTGATTGAAACTCTTAAGCGAGATAATTATGAATTAGAGATATTGAACAGGCACATCAAGAATGAAAATAAGATTTTGAAAGAGTGAGTCAAGTTGAAAAATGAAATGAATGATAAATCTACTCTGCAGCTAAGGCTATTACACAAGGGAAACACGAAATTGAAGAAGAAGAAGAACAAAAGGTTGAACAAAGCACTCATAAACCTCAGATTCAAACTTCTCATGAAGAGGCCAAGAATGACATTGACTGCCAAAAGAAACAAAAGAATAAGGTTGGATGTTTCAGCTGAAGTGTCAAAGCACATGCAGTAATGGAGAATAACTTAAATTGCATGAGGACATGCAATGATTTTGCAGTGGGGGTATGTTGAACCCCAGGATTACCCTCTCCTTTACAGTTTTCTCATCTCATTTCACCTCTTTTTCCATCATTTCATAAACCCTAATCAGTGAAGAATGTTAAGTTTTGTCTCAAGGATACATACAAATGATTGACATATTGTATTTTCATGATTTTTTCTATTTTGATAAGTTTTTTCAGATTAGCTACAAAATGCAGCCTATTTTGCAGCTGACTGTACGTTCCGTAGCTACTCTTGTGGTTGAACATGTTACAGGTGTCAATTGAAGGAGTGGGCCACATGGTTATTCTCAAAATCCCTCCTACATGGATTTCATCCTATTCATATGGACCAGATCGACATATGGAGGTGCCTAACCCTATGGTCAAAGCTACAAGTCAAAGACCGTTTCCTACAACAATTAGGACTCCTGATTTGCTTCGTAGCAAATCATGAGTACTAAAAATCCTATTTTGATTATAATTCAAAGTGACACCTGTAGCTACTTTTCTTCGTAGTTAGTTATGCAAATTACCTTTAAATAAAGGTTCTATAGAACTGAGAACAAGTTAAGTTTTTGTAGCACAAGTTCAAAATTACAGTGAAATACTTTGTTTTCTAAAAAAAAATTGTTTCAATAAAGAAGTTCAGTTTCCAAATGTTGGTTTGATTACACTTTTGAAAATCTAAGGAGTTAACTAACTTGGTAGCAGAGGGCCCCTGCTACTAAAGGAGGTTTTTAATGCTTTCTAGTTAGATTTCTTTAATTTTGTTTAGTAATTTTTGTTCATGCTTAATTTCCAGTTTTCAATTGTTTAAATGCAACTGTGGAGATTTTCCTTCTGAAATGTTTCAAGGAGATAGGACTTCTGTCTTCAGGATTGGAATAAAGATTGAAGTGCTAAGAAACATGGTTGTTTAGTTTACTGTTTTTCCTTTTCAAATTCATTAGAAGATAGTTGTCAATTGCTGTGTCTAATTAAGCATTTATGAAATCCATTTTTTCCATTTATCAAATCTTACATTGAATGGTTAAATGTCTTATAAGTGCAGTGGTTGAATACATTTCATTTCTTGTCATTTGCTTGCTAAGAACTAAAGGTGTAATTGATTTTTCCGAAGCCATTTCAAGAGTTCACAAGCTTCACATTTGGATGAGACTGATAAGTCAATTACTCATTTAGTTAGTTTTAGAACACATTTCATTTCTTATCATTTGCTTGATAAGAACTAAAGGTATAATTGATTTCTCCGAAGCCATTCCAAGAGGTCACAAGCTTCAGAGTTGGATGAGACTGATAAGTCAATTATTCACTTAGTTGGTTTTAGTTAGAAGATACTCATTTCATTGCAACAAAACAATCTTCTTAAAGGTCATTCTGAAAGAAATTAACCTGAATATACTAAGCAAGGATGATTACATGATTAGATGTGACGCAATGTTTGAGTTATTTCATTTTACAGAGTTATTGTAGTTCTTTAGTTTAGACAGATGTAATGGTTTCTTAGAAACATTACCACAAAGGGGTCACTCTCTACATATTGGGTAAATGGAGTAACTAAAACATCCTAGTTAATTTTTAATAGCATTTTCTGTTTTCTATCTTAGGACTTTAGCAACTAAGGTACAAACAATTGATTTCATCTCAATAATGTTTGACCTAATAATTGAATGTTGAGACAACCTAAAGTACAATAGTTGATACATTTTCCTGCTTTTACTCTGTCTTCCAATCTCATTTTAGTTATAGATCCGTGGATTAGGTTTAATCACTAAATGAAGTACATGCTTTACCTTTTTTATCAAAACTAGGTCTTAGAACTAGTCCATAAACTTTGGTTTCTTTTATAGAAAATTAACTTAATTTCATAATACTTCCTTTTCTTCCTTTTTAATTAGATCCATTTTAACTTTTCCAATAGCCTAAGGTAGCACACTAAGGATTAAAAAGACAAACCCCCAAAAACAATAAGTAAAACACAAACAACGAAGTAAGGGAAAGGTCACTTAGGCACATATAGTGCACCACACTTCATCAGTTTACAAGCCCTGGTTGATAAATTTATGTAAGCAATTTAGAACACTAAATTGAATAAACACCGACCATAGATTACTTGAGCCAAATATATCTTCATCCCATCACCCCCATGCCATATTCCAAGCATGAATGTGGGAATCAAACATAAATAACCAACCAGGGCATCCCTAGGTTAAACCACATCACCCTCATAAATAGAAATTAGGCTTTCTCGTGATCCACACTCGATCACTAGGCCAACACAAAAATGGATATCATTGGATTCTCTTCGCCTAAACCATGAGGAATTTTCCTGTCTCCTAGTTTCTCAGGATTTACTGCAACCCACAGTCTGAATCAGAGGTCACTAGGCCCTAAACCGATACATACTCTCCAGGATTTACCTTGTATCCCAAACCTGAGATTCCTAGGCCTGAATGGAGAGAAAAAAACTTCTTAGGCTTTACCGTAATCCAAACCCAGATTACTAGGCCTTGAATCGAGGCAACACATGAACCAGTTCCATAATCATTCAGATATCCACCTCACTCGGCTTCAGATCCATCCAAAAATCCAGTTAAACCAAACATGAGAACTCCACAACACTATGGCTATCTGGAAATGGCAAGGCTAGGTTGAAAAAATAGCACACCTATAAAAAACCCATGAAAAGACAGAAAAGAACCACGTGCAATACCATGTATGCCAGATCTAGCAATCAAATCATACATGCAAATCAATATATGCAAAGAATCTTGTTGTAGCTGCTTGATTCCTGCTCCTCCTTTCTTTCTTCCTCCTTCTTGATGTCTTTCCTTTCTTGCTCCAATGCCAAAGCACTCCAAAAAAATCTAATTGTCCAAGAGAGAGAGAGAGATAATATTGAGAGAGATCCAAAAATGCACTAACAAAAGGTTTGAGCCAAAAGCTTTCCAATTGATCCTCATAATCATTTTTATAGAAGAGGCCTCTATTTTCTTCATTTTCCATTATTTTCCTTCATTTTCCTCTTCGCATGCAACATGTAACCTTTCATCTCCCTTTTATCCTAATTTCCATTATTTTCATAAATAAATGTGCCAAAAATGTCATTTTGCCTCTCCAAAGCCTTTGCCTTTTCCTTTGCCAAATTCCTTAGCCATAATAAACTAAATTAACACCCACTAGGATGTTTTACCCAACATTCAGGTTGGAATAAGTGTCCCATCAACTGTGGTTATTATTTTAACTTTATTAGATGGAATTTTCACGAGGGTTGTTACAAAGCCAAAAGGAAAATCCTACTGGATAGCGAAAAATTATGGAGGATTAAAAGCAAAGCAATTTGGCTTCAAGTCAAGGATGTGAACACCAAGTTCTTTCATAGTTTGCAAATCGAAGGAAGGAAATGAACACTATATGGGCTATTGATAGGGCTCACAAGACAAATCAACATCTTTTCTTTATATAGCTAATTTCAACACCCATCACTTCCAATATTTGTTCAAAACACACTCTATAGACACCATAGATGTTACTTTAAATATGGCCTTTCATTTTTCTAATTTCATCAATCAAGAAGGAAATGATCAGTTAGTGGAAAAAGTAAATGATGAATTGATGATTGTACTAAATAAATTCCAAAAGGACAAAATTCGTGAGTTTAATGGACTCCAAATGGAAATTTTCATTGGATGATTTCATTTCATAGGGTGGTTGAATACTCCAAGACTACATGCCTGGTTTTGGCTTCCTTCAACATAACCTTTATCACTTTGGTCCCAAAATATGATAACCCTAGTCCTTTGATGAATTTAGACCTATATCACTCTACAACAATGTTATAAAGTCAAACTAACATGTTTTCCAGCTATGAATATTTTTTTCGCTGTGCGCTGCGCTAAGCTAGGTCAAGCGCGCCCCCGTCTGCGTTTCTGAGCAGCGAGACTGCTTCCTACGGTAGCCTGCCCAGGGCTCTGCCCCCATGGAGGCGCAGGGCTCGCCCAAGGAGCCTCCTCTGCCTCCCTCTTCCTTCGCAGTGGATTCTTTCAATCATCTTATGGCTGGTTTTCCCCAGAAGAAAAAAAATGAAGCGGCCAAATTTGTGAAGAAGCTAGAAGATATTCCGGAGATCTCTTTGCCTCCAAAGACCCCCATCCAAGTTGTTTTGTCTCTGGTTGATCGTTTCCTCATTGGCCAATTCACCGGGCTTTAGCCCTCTCCGAAATCTACCGAGCAATGGGTTAATAAGAACTGGGCTCCTCTGATCAAGCAAAATGTCACTTCTTATTTTCTTGGGCGAGGGTTCTTCCTCTTTGAATTCTCCTCCAAAGAAGATAAAGATCTGATTTTCCATAATGGGCCCTATTTCATGGGCCCTTAGGGTCTATATCTGAATAAATGGACGTCGGACTTCAATCCGGTAGTCGATGTCCCCACGGCGGTTTAGTGTGGGTTCAACTCCCAAACCTCCCAGTCCATTGTTGGAACTGGGATTCCTTGAAACACATCGGCAACGCCCTTGGGAAATTCATAGATCGGGAAAACAACAAGGATCAGTATGACTGTGCTAGAATCTGCGTAGAAGTAGATCTAGAGGTGGGTCTCCCGGAGGCCATCAAAATCAATGTCGGCAGTTGGTCTCATGTGCAGAAACTGGACTATGAGCAGTTGCCATTTAAATGCAGGAAATGTCATATTTACGGCCACTTTTCTAGAGGATGTTCGTCCAATGCTGAGCCAGAGAAAGGAAATGAAGAGGGCTGGAACCAAGTTAAGCATTCAAATATCTCTCACAAAGGTCAAAAATTTGGAGGCCCTAATGGCAAAGGTCCTCTTTAGGCCAATGCTCAGAAGCCCCCTCCCAAAAATGGACAAGAAAATAAATTCGACCCCCTAAGCCAACAAACAGAGGCAACTCAGGAAATCGAGATTCAAAAGCCAGTCTCACCAAGCAAAGGCACCCCCTCTTCCTCTCCCAAAGGAACAAGTGCTCCAGAAAGCTCCAAAGGCATTCCTCTAGAAGTTGAGGAAGAAGAACAAGAATCAGAATCAGAGGAGGAAGGAGAAATAGGAGAGTCTCAAGCCTCGGTAAGGAGATCCACAAGTGGCCGCAAGACTGACAGGGAAAAAAGAGAGCAGGAAACGTACAAAGAAAAGCTTCAGGGCAGCCAACCAACTCTTGAGAAGTTGCTAGCCTCAAAGCCAAAGACGGTGAAAAATCAGCCCCAAGGCTCCAAGGGAACCCATCAGAAACATAAATAATGAAGGTCATATCCTGGAACTTTAGAGGTATGGGGAGTAAAATCAAGGAAGAAGCCATTAGAAGTTTAATAAGAATAGAATCTCCTGACACACTTCTCTTCCAGGAGACCAAGCTGGAAGACGTAGTCTTTCTGCATGCAAGCAAGAAACTCTGGAACAGAAGTGAAGCAAGAGCAATCTCTGCTCGAGGAGCCTCGGGAGGACTAGGCACCATATGGAACGCCAGCAAATTTTCAGTTATCTATGAGGCTAGCAATACTCATTGGTTGCTGCTACAAATGCAGCATCTGGTCACCAAATAAATTTTCTATATTTTCAATGTATACTCCCCAGTCAATATTGGGGAAAAAAAGGACTGTTGGGACACTATAAGACACCAAGCAGATCTAGCAATCTTGGAAAACATAATCATTGCTGGAGATCTCAATCTCACTCTTCATTCGTCTGAAAAAAGAGGAGGCAACGTAGTTCGAGATCCGGCAAGGGAATGGGCGGAGGATCTTATGTAGGACTGGGACCTGCTGGACATCAAACCTACCTCCGGTAAGTATTCTTGGTCTAACAAAAGAACTGGTCCAGGCCATATTGCTGCCAGACTGGATATATTTTTCATTCAAAGCTCCTTCCTGTTACTAGGACTAGAACCTAGAATGCATATTCTCTCTAGCAGCACCTCGGATCATAAACCCATCAAGCTAGAACTCCAGTCCCATCTCGATCTGGGCCCTATTCCTTTCAGATTTAGCCCTCTCTGGGTCAAGGAGCCATATTTCATGTAATTAGTCAAGGATTGTTGGAAACAGCCAGTCAAAGGCTCCCCCTTCTTTGTCTGGGAGGAAAAGCTCAGAAGGGTGAAAGGGGCACTAAAAATATGGGCCAAATCGTTGCCCAATCCAACCACAGAAAGAAAAATTATCAAAATATCTCTAGCCACTCATCAACTACAAGTGGAGGATGTTGTCATTACTGATGAGATCTTAGACAAAGAGGCTCACCTTCAGCAGAGTTTTCATAAGGCCTGCTTGGCTGAAGAAGAATACTAGAGATTAAAGTCCCGAAGCCTTTGGCTCAAAGCAGGGGACAGGAACTCTTCTTTCTTCCACAAACAAGCCCAGGCCAGGAAATGCTTCAACTCAATATCTGAGATCAAGGAGGAGAATGTCATCCACAAGGACTTTGAGGACATCAAGAAAGCAGCCTTCTCTCACTTCAAAAACTTGTATAGTGAGGACACGAATCCGGATCAATATCCAGATCTGTTAGATATTGTTCCACATTCAATCTCTCCCAGAATGAATGCTCTCCTAAAGGCCAAAGTCTCCAAGATCGAAGTTAAAAGTGCCCTTTTTGCCATGGATCCTGATAAGGCCCCTGGACCGGATGGTTTCTTTGCCAGGTTCCTACAATCCTGTTGGCCGATAGTTGAAAATGATCTCTTCAAAATGGTGCAAAAATCTCAAGATTGTCAGAAAATCGGGGGCAGCACAAACTCAACTTTTTTAGCCCTCATCCCTAAGGAGAAAGGAGCCAAAAAATTCAACAGATTTCACTCGATCTCCTTGTGCAATATAGGGTACAAGCTAATTACCAAAGTGATTGCAAATATATTGAAGCACATTCTTCCCAAATTTATTCCGGAGAACCAAGGAGGCTTCATCTAGGGCAGGTGGATTGTGGACAACTTCACCTTAGTCTAAGAGGAAATTCACTCAAGCTTACACCGAAATGAACAAGGTATGGTTATCAAACTCAATTTAGCAAATGCATTTGATCGAGTAAGACATAGCTTTCTGTTAAATGTCTTGAGCAAGTTTGGTTTTGGTGTAAGTATCATAAATTGGATTCGGGCTTGCATCCCGAAGCCCTGGATTGCACCTCTAGTGAATGGTAGAGCCACAGATTTCTTTAAAGCCACGAGAGGTATTAGGCAGGGGTGCCCACTCTCCCCTCTGCTCTTTTTCATCCAAGCCTCGGTTCTCAGCTTTATGTTAGATAAGAAGATGAAAGATCAAGATATCAATGGACTTTGTATAGCAAGAGGGGTCAAAAACATAAACCATGCCCTCTTCGCGGATGATACCTTGTTATTGGGGGCTGCCACTCTATCCTCAGCCTCCAAGTTCAAAGCAGTGCTGGATGACTTTTGTGAGGCCTCTGGCAATGTCTTAAACAAGAACAAATGTCACATTTACAGCTGGAATACTTCGCCCAGATTGCTCTTTGCTATTGCTAGATGCCTGGGCTTTGCAGCCTCCTCTTCTTGGACCTCATTTAAATATCTGGGCCTTCCTATATTTCATAAAAGATCTCTCAGCAAAGACTGGCTCCCTCAACTTGAGAAATTTAAGAGCAAGCTTCAAGCCTGGGGTTACTCTTGGCTCAACATTGCTGGTAAATCAGTTCTTATAAAATATGTGCTCACCAGTCTTCCCCTATTTCATTTCGTTGTTCTTCTTGCTCCGGTGAGTATCCTTAGAAAAATGGAGGAGTATATTAGGCGCTTCTTCTGGAAGGGAGGCAAACAGAATGAAAACAAACTGCCTCTAGTCAACTGGGAGACCATCTCCAAGCCTCTGTGGGAGGGCGGATTGAACTTTAAAAATATCAGTCACCAAAACATTGCTATGGGAGCGAAATTAATATGGAAAATTATCGCGCCCAAGCCAGGCTGGGCTCAACTGGCTCTCTGGAAAAAATACTTCAGAGGTCCTCGCACCTGCTGTTTGGACACTCCAATTCATCTGCCTAACTCTTCTTTCCTCAAGCTTTATGCTAAAGCTGCTCCTCTTATAAAATCACATTCTTTTTGGGTCCCAAGAAACGGGAAAAGGATAAGTATTTGGACTGATAGAATTCTGAACACTGATCCAATTGAAGACAGAGGCTCCATCAGTGCGCTGCATTGCTGGATGGAAGGAGCTGAGATGGAAACGTTGTGGGATATTTCTATGTGGAAAGACTCAAATTGGGCAGGCTGGAAACAAATCGATGTGCCAAGTCATCTGTAGCAGGAATGGCATTCGCTGCTGGGCTTTCTCCATGGCATGGCGCCCATTCACATCTGCAAAAAAGATACAAAAGGATGGGGACATAAGGTAAATGGGTACGCTGTTGCAATGGGTTATGATAAGCTGAGGGAGAGGCCCTACATTCCCCCTGATCCAGTGCCATGGCAAGGCATCTGGCGCTGCCCCTCGTTGCCTAAAGTGGATTACTTCTCTTGGCTCCTATGCCACAGTAAAATACTCACGCATGAAAATCTGCAGAGGAAAGGGTTTCACAATCCCTCAAAATGTTCTTTGTGTAAAGAAAATTCAAAGAGTGTTACCTATCTAATGTTAGAATGAAGATTTTCTATGCAGATATGGATTAAATTACTTCACACGCTGAACTCCAACATCACGCTCCCAAGTTCCACTGCTGAGTTATTTTCTAAGTGGGCGAACAGGTATCCCAGTCCTCCTCCAAAAAATCAGGTAATCAAAGCTGCTTGGTCTATTCTCCCAAAGGTAATATGCTGGCAGATTTGGCTTGAATGGAACAAAAGAATTTTCAGAAACATTGAGCAGAACCTCAAAGCAATAGAAATCAAGATCAAATGCCATCTAAAAGAGTGCTTGATTGACTTAAAAAACGACTCTAACCTTAGTCAACAAGACATAGCTTGGGGCTCTTTCCTTGATCTGCATTTCCAAAAAGATGTAAGGAATGCCCCTCCTCCAAAAGCCTGGCAAATAAGAGAATCCGAAAAAGACTTTCAAGACTAGATCATAAATCAAACAAGACACTCTCTCTTCTTTGATGGGGCAGCAAAGGGCAATCCAGGCAAAGCTGGTGCAGGTGGCGTTATTTTAAATCCAGATGGAAAAAAGACACACTCCTTCGCCTAGGGGCTAGGCCACTTAACCAGCATTCAAGTTGAGGCTTTGGCTCTCTTTCAAGGACTCAAGCTTCTCAAAGCCTTAAACATTAGTGAAGCAAATGTATTTGGCGACTCCCAGATCATCATAAACGCAATTGTATCTAACTCTCCAGCTTTGGACTTAAAACTCGCAAGACTAATTGCCAGAATCAAGGACTTGGAAAACTCTTTCCAGAAGTTGAATTTCTTCCATGTGATGAGAATTAACAATAAAGAGGCGGACATCGAAGCCAATAAAGCTGCCCTCCTTTCTGCTGGGGTCAAGATGAAGGACGAAGAAGAATCATGGGAACCCATTCCATAAGCTAATTTATTGCCATGTTTTACTGTTTTCTCTTAAGTCAACTTGTCTGTATCTTTAAATTTGGAAAAAAATCTGAAATCGAATCCATAGTAACATCACTAAAGAGAAGGATTCCAAGCATTAGTCCCACAATCATCCTTAGTCGGGAGGTGCAACGGGCTATAGCCCTACTTCATGTAATCAGAATTTTGGTATTTAGGCCAAGTTTGCAATAATATTCCATAACCGTTACTAAAAAAAAAAAAAAAAAAACAATGTTATAAAGTCATCTCAAAAGTGAATTCTATAATACTAAAGGGCATCTTATCCACCCACATCTCTCCTTAATAGTTTAGGTTTCTTAAAGGATGCAAAATTCATGAAACCATTGTCCTTGATCAAAAATATTTTCACTCCATTCACACTAAAACTCAAAAATCCTTTATCTATAAGTTAGATATATTAAAATATTTTGATAGAGTAAGTTGGATTTATATTAGATTACTTCTCATTTAACTAGGTTTCAACCACTCCTTCCTGACTTGGACCCTAAATTGCATTAGTTTTACATCCTTTTCATTTCTTATAAATGGAGTGACCTCTCCTTTCTTTAAACTAGAATGGGGACTAAAGCAAGGATGCCCCCTTTCTCCTCTTCTTTTTATTATGGTCACAAAAGGCCTCAATAAGTTGATAAAATATGTAATTACAAATGGGTGGTTGATAGGAATTTGAGCAAGTCCTAGTTTTTTCATCTCCCATATTATTTTCATGGATACATCTTGATCTTAAGTCATGGAGATATCAAATATGTATTACACATGGAGAAACAACACAAGCTCTTATATAAATCCACTAGAATGGTTATACATAAGGAAAAACTCTCTCTCTTCATTTGGGGGTTCTCTAAGTAACAAAGGGCTCTAATATATCATATTATTGACTCCCAAAATGATATTTTTGGGGTTGGTATAAAATAACTTGGTTTCATTCTCAAAGTAAATAGATATCCAAAAAATTATTAGTTATAGCTCCATGTAAAGGTGGGAAAAAAATTAAATTCCTGGTGCAACAAATGGCTCTCTAGAGCAGGCCAACTTGTACTAGTTAAAGCTATTCTATAAGTTATCCCTATCTACTAGAATACTTTGGATTTGTTCCTAAGGGTGTCTTTGTGTTATTACTAGTGGAAATATTAAGTGATAAAAAAATTTAAAAAATGATGAGTGTGTAACCAGAAATCAACACACAAACAAAAATTATAAACTACCAGAAATCTGATCCATAATGTTGAGCCATCTTTATTATATTAATGGAAATGGAGGACAATAGATAGGAGTGTCAAATCAAATCCCCGGGAAAACCCACAAATTAGTACAAGATTCCCAGCCACCCCAAATGGTATGAAATATTGGAATTCTACTAAGGAACACTCCCAAAATCCTTCAAAATTCTCGCTGGAATATCTATGAATTCCTCCCCAATTTCCCTTATTTCTCTAACTCCCTTCACACCACTTTTCTCCTTGCCTCTTAACCCTTGCACATGCCCTGCTAGAGACCCTTTGTGCAACCCCATAAAGGCACAATTACGTCCCAAAAATCCTTCCTAAGTATGGCTTGCAAATTGCCATAAATCTTCAGCAAAATCACAAGGGAGGGTACCCTCAAAATCCCAAAACATGATCTTCTATCCCAAGAAAAGTGAATTGCTCTATTGTTCTTAGTCAGCTCAATAAATTCACTGGAACACCTGCAAATAGCTCAGGATCAGATATCATAGTATAATGTTGGACTCTCCTAGGATGGTACTCGACGTCCACCAAAGGAAGAGGTGATATTCCTACCCGGAAATATCGCGTGCTAAATAAAATAAGTTGACTTCGCTGAGCAACGCAAGATAATTAGGGTTCATATTCAAAAATGGCCAAAAAGTCTCAAAATGGAGGCCTCACATTTTATTTATAATCGTTGCTCCTCCTTCCTCCTTGCAAGTTCCACAATTCAACCCCCTTCTCTTTCCTTTTTCTCTCCAAGTCAAATTATTCAAGGGAATTCAGATTCCTTCTTGGAGCGACCCCCATATTCCACTTTGCAATTGATTCTTCCTTTAACTCTAATGTTTATAGCCTCCTTTTCTTCCAAAATTTAATTTGACGCCACAAAGCCACATTTCCTAAGTTCTTGGTCCAAAATTGTTCACCATCAAAATTGAAAATTTTCATAATTTACCAAGTAGTAGAATTTTATTTAGAGGGAATATTACAGTCTTCGAAAAGATTTGAAAACTTTCATTTCATTTTCTATGCTCATGATCAGATGAAAGTAGGTTCTTGCTTCATGGAATAAGTTGGCAATCCCAAAATGCCTTGGGGGTTGGGGGATGAAAAATATTTTCCTCTCCTCCAAGAAATTGATTGCAAAAGGCATATGGGGCTACTTAAAGGTTCAATTCTCTAGATACAAGTACTTCATCCCAATTAATTTTCATGGGAAAAAATTATAGATTGGATCAAAAAACCAAATAAATTAGTGTTCAGTGGTTCTGTCATCTTGAAAGCAACCATCAAAGCCTTTCCTCTAAAAATAAATTGGTTGATATGGAAGATTGGGAATGGGAGCAACATTATTTTAGGAAAGGATCCCTGATCGAATGGAGCAAAAGCAATCACTTATTACCTGCAAATGTGATAAGGGACCTTAATCAAGCTAGGTTCTTTTTTCTTAATCAAATAAAGCTCAAAGATATGAACCCCCATCATAATATATGGATGACCTAGCAAGGAGTGGGACTCTCACTTGCTCATGCCCTATTTTGGAACCAATATATAAACTCTCTCATATCCACCTTTATTTTTTTATCAAAATAGGAGTATCAATTAATTTTTTCCCTTGACACTTTAGGTGATTATGTCCCAAAAATTGGATACTCTACTCTTGCTCAAGAAGAATGTGTGGATCCTCCACCTTGGCAGGAAGAAAAACTATGGAAAACCCATCCCTAGAAAAGAAAAATTATTCATGTTGTTTATTTTGCATAACAAGGACCCTACTTGGAAAATCTTCAATGTAGGAACTTTATAGGTCCTGGTAGATTTAGCCTTTGCAAGCTAGATATTGAATCAGATTGTTATATTTTCCTCAAATGCAATTGCATTATTGATGTATGGTGTGATATTTATAGATTTGTCTACCATAATTGACTACAATTGTTTGGGGGACTTCATAAATGAGGCCCTAAAATCTTGAATGAATAGTAAGGATAATAAAAATTTCAAATCCCTCCATTTCACTATAAGTTTGGATATTTGTCTCGTTGAGAATAGAGAAATATTTGAGGATAAATCAATCTTCTCTACACAATGTTCCCTTCTAAATCTATCCATTCTCTTAGCATGCTCGTAGTCAACTCCCTCAAGACCTCACATATATTGACATGAATCAATTGCCCAAGGGGATAAACGTTGGGTATTCTTTCATGGTAATGCACAAGGCACACCATCTATTGGAGGTGAATGGGGCATTATTCATAATTCTAAATCTCATTCTATTTCCTTCTTTGCCAGTTTATGCTTTGCAACAAATAATTTCAGCAAATTAATGGCCTTGAAACTATCTCTTCAATTGGCCTTTGAGAAAGGACTATCTTAGTTGCATATTTATGTAGACTCAAATCTTGTTATAAAATGTATGATTGGGAATTTCTCTCTTCAATATTATTTGATGTTGCTACTATTCTGGGACATTGAAAGGAACATAGTTACCCTCTCTTATCTTTAATTCAAACATGTGTATAGGGAATGGAATCAAGAAGTTAATCAAATCTCCAAGGATAGAGCGACATTGGACAAGGGCATATGGAAGATCTCTAAAAAGACATTGGACTCCTCTTTAGAACATTTTGACCAATCATGGTTACAAATTGGAGCAGCATATTAATTAACTATTTTATATTTTATATAAGCAAGTAAATGTGATTTTTTTTACAATTTTATGAGCACTTTCGACTATAAATGAAAACAAATATAAAAGTTCAGTGATTTGGATTTCCATCCTTTGGATGGTTGTTTTTTGAGAGACACTACAAGAATATTCCCTCATCTAATATCTAACCAAATATAGTTTAGATGATGATCCTCCTTGATACAATTTCTTCGCTCATTTTTTATTCATTAGTTTATTAGGCATTATCCCTTATATCATCTTTCTTGGGGGGTTTATACCTAAAAGCATGCTAGGAGCATATACGTATGTAATTTTGTTTATGAAATAAATTATTATTTTTGTCTTTGGAGAAAAAAAATCCTTTAAACAGACATAAATAATAAATAATATAATATTAAAAGTCACAAATAACTTCAATTTATCAAAGAATAAAATAAGAAACAACTTGAAGAAACTACATCAACCAAAAATTGAAGACCACAACACTAAAAAGGATGCTATGAGGACACGTATAAGCTAATTTCTTGAAGATTCAATGTAAGCTCTCTATCTCTTAATGTAGAGAGAGAGTCGGAGTGTTAGGTTTTGCAGGTCTGGGCGGGTTGGCGATGCGACAGAGTAGGCCCTCACTTGTGCATCAGGAGGGCAGGGCCTCTCTTTTTACTGGGGGCTGGAACATAAGGAATGACGGGGACAAATTTCTAGCCAGATACTGGCACATTGCGAAGACGGGATGCGTCTTCCCTCAGGGATCAAAGACGTAGATCGTATACCTTCCAAAACAAGTAAGGAATTTGAAATTCGGGTTGATTTGGGACCCCGTCTCTCTCACTCGGCAGGATTTTCTTCCAAGCTACTGATTATCCGGAGAGATCGGCTACAGGCTCTCGCCGGCAGGAAAGAGGAAAAGTTGGACAGGTATGAGGGGCTGAAGATAGAAGCTGGGTCTGGAGGCCCTCCCATTCAAGGGTGGTTTGGAAGGGGTGGAACGACAGAGGAGGCTCTCGGCTTTTTCCGCAACCACAAGGAGGCGCCTCTGCTCAGATCGAAGGCAAGAGGTAGAGAAATCGGAGAATGGGATCTCTCAATATCGAAGGATCACATCCGGACCAAAAAGTTCCGCCTGATCTAGTTTCTTCTTTCCCTATGCTCTGTTTATAAATATTTAGACTATATCATTTCTTGTGAAGTCTGGATCTCTGAGGGGTGGATCTTTTGGATCGCCCTCTGCACAGTTGGGGGTTTTGGATCCTTATCTCTCCCAAAGAGTTTCTGTCTGCAGGGATGGAGAGGGGGCGTCCCCATCTATGAGACTCCTTTATGTGAGGCAGCAGAGGCCTCTGGAACCCGTGACTGCGCTGTTGGAGGAGCTTTTCCCTGGGGGATAGGCAAAAAAAATCCCTACGCAGAGGCAAGAGGTAAGGAAATAATGCAGTGAGTAGTTTCCATATTTTTATAAAAAAATTAGATGGGAAATCCCAAATCTTTTGGGTACAAGATTCAGAGCTGGTTACAGATCTGAAGCATAAGATCAAATCCTCTACAGGTATCCCGGCCATAAGAGAAAGTCTGATCTTATCAGGGAAAACACTAGAGGAAGGGAACCTATTAAAAGACTACCATATCCAAAGAAATTATTCCATAGTCTTGAATTTAAGACTCAAAGGAGGAGTTGTAGGAGTAAGCACTTTGGCTAGATCTGAACAGAACAGAACACACGGACAAATGAGGGGAGCCAACACCTTCAAAATAGGAACCCCAAATGGCCCATCATACAAAAACATTTTACAAGGGAAAAACAAAGCAGCAACACCAACAGAACCGGCTGAGAACACCCCCAAACCATACATTGTGGAGCAACTGAACTACGTACCAGAACTGAACATTGAGGCACCAGAGATCGATGAACATCGTTCTAACTTTGAAACGCAGGCAATAATATACAGATTTAACTGCTATTGGCCAAAACCAATGGAGTTGTTCCATTGGATATTTACCAACTGGACCATAGACTGTGACATACATCTCTGCTCCAAAGGATATTTTATTCTCAAGTTCCCATCACAGGAAGCGAGAGACATCATTCTCAGGGTGGGATCGTGGTTCTGGGGTTCTACCGGACTCTTCATCACTCCTTGGTTCCCTGAATTTTATGCTAACACGATGGAGATTACCAGGATGTCGGTTTGGGTCAGGCTGTATAACCTCTCGCTCCACTTCTGGAATGAAGGTTTATTAGAGGGCATTGGAAACAGCCTTAGGAGATATATCAAAACAGACATCCAACGACTGGAGGAGAGAATTTTCACTTTCGCACGAATCTGTGTGGAAGTGGACCTCAACAAGGGGTTGCTGGAAAGTATCTATCTAATACACAATCAACAAAAATGGTTGCAACACCTGGACTACGAAAATACAGCGTTTAGATGTAGGATATGCAGGAAAATTGGGTGTTTACAAAACACATGCTCGGACGCAAAACTGGAAAATAGGAAGAAGAAGAAATCAGGGAAAGCATCTAAGGGATGACAATTTTCCTCAGGAGGACCAGAGCAAGAGACAGAAGACGAAGGGGATATACCAACCCAAAATGAGAGAAAACAGCTAGCAGAAGACCAAGGGATACAAGAACTAGAATTACAAGGACTAATGTAAACTAACACGACCTCTCAGACGGTTGACCTGTCGATGGATCCAACGCCACATGAAGCACGTTCTGATGTAAGCTCAGGTGCAAACAAGAGAGCGCATGTGTCTGAAAGTTTAGACTCCGACAAAGAAAACACAATAAGTAACAATGAGTTGGCCTTGGTTCCTTCCTCCCTGCATTCGAGGAATTGCAGATCGTTCAAAAGAGAAAAGGCAAGCGTGAAAAGCCCAGCCTAGCTAGCAATCTGTAAATTTTATTGGTAGCCTCGCTACACGATTTACATGAGTACACAGGCCCTATGGGCGTCTTGAAGGCCTAATTGCATATACTAAGTGTAACTCTCATTAATATATTAATAGAAAGTTGGCAATTTTTTCTTGGGAAAAAAAAAGCTCTCTATCTCTCTTACCTTAACATTTTATTGAATTTATACTTTCCTCTAATTAAATTATGATAATCGCAAAATGTTTTCTTATTTAAAGCTAAAGTTTAATGGTACTTTAAAAAAACATAATAATTAAAAGTATCATTTTATTATTAGGAATAATAAGTTTACACTTATAATTCTTTATGCACAAAACATAAAACTCAGTGTTAACAATATTATTATTGTATTAACTTCTCAAAAAAATTACAATTAACTTAAACTATGAAATTTCACTCATGAAACTTGAAAGTGACCCATAAATATTTAAACAAAAATTCAATAAACACTTTCGTTATCAAAATCATGATAATATACCTATTAAATAATATATATTAATTATTTTTAAAACATTGTTTAAAAATAAAATTTAATGCATTAATTAACTTTCCAATAGATTTGAGACTAAGTGTGCCATAAATATAAACATGACTCAAAATAAAAACTTCCTTGTATTATTTATTTTCACAACAGTTATATGAATTAATCATCCTTAATCATTTGAATATTTAAAATATCAAATTTTTTTATGAAAAAATCTCAATTTTTTTCCAATTATAAATATATATTATTAATAAATAATATAAAAATAATAATAATAATAATAATTTTTAAATTATTAATAATTTTATACTCTTATACTTCATTGATTGATTTAAATTATTGTATAATTTTTTAACAATCCATTTTATGTATCCCAATATGGCTAATATCTTAATGTCCATAAATATAGAAAATAACATTTTCGTGGAATCTCAGCTCTTAATAAGCTATAAATTTTATTAAGTATATTCTTATTATGATAATTAATTAGCTCTAATTCAAAAAAAAATTAAAAATATATAAAAGATAGAAAATATTTTCCCTTCAATTCGTTATATGCTTATCCTACAATTGCTTAAACATCAAAGGTTCAATGACCTTTTCGTTAGGTAAATGGTTTTCGTTGCTTTCGTGATCACTTTTATTGAATAGAAATTTGAACTTCAACATCTTTCATCATCATGTTGAAAGTGTTAGCGGAGATTCCTAAATGGTGGAATCAAGTACCTATTCCACACCGAAAGGTCAAAATTTCTTTGTGTTAGGTAAATAGTTTCATTCTTTCTTAATCACTTGTGATTGACTTTTATCTTTGTGTTAGGTAGATAGTTTTCGTTTCTTTCTTAATCAGTTATTTGAGTTGCATACTTTTTACATTCTTATATATTTAGATGCAAGGTGTTTTGTAGGAGATAGTATTTTTTGAATTAAATAATATTAAAAATATTTAACTTATTATTTTAGTTTTTATTTTTTTTCCTCCAAACATTCACAATTCACATTATTGATACATTACAAAATTGTTTGTGTTAAAAGTGTGGATGACACAAGAATAGTTGTAAGAAGATATAATCACGTGATTGAATGGTGGTGGATTGTACCATGATCATATATATATATATATATATATATATTATTTAGCATTGTGGTGTTTCTAACTTTTTCTTACATTTTATATCAGTAGAGACATGTCTATGTCATGAATTTGGTTCCTTTAGCTTATTATTGTCTTTGGTTTTCCCTTTCATATTGGAGTTTTTATGATAGTTTTTATGATAGTACCTCATAAAGAGCACATTCGAAGACACCTTATGAGTCATGAAACCTTATTCGCCAATTTCTTTGACATTGTATTGCATCAAATTGAATACCTTTGCTTTTTGTTTAATACATTGTAGTTAAAGCATGGAACCTGGAGTGTGATCTTGGATAATTGTAAAATAGCTTAGAAGAAAGGAATTATCATCTACAAACGTGGGTTTTCCTTTCCTTTAGGTTTATTCTTTTCAAAATGATGAGACCTAATGATTAGTGAAATTCATGAGGTGAATGAATTATTTTACTTGATGAAGTGTCAATCATCAACATCATCAGTAATTGGAAACTTGACTCTCCTTCATCTTATTTAGAAGATCAAGTATTTCGGTTATTAGCTTTCAGAATTGGTAAATAGATTCATTTGGAGAATCCATAAAGGAAGGAATGAACCTAGGCAAAAATCATATTTGGTTTGCTTCAATATAAGTATTTTTTTTTTTCAAAAATTTAATCATTATATGCTTACATTCATTAACACTTATAATTTTTGTAATGAGGTTAATTAACACTTTAATTGGAAGGCATTCACCCACATCTCTCTTATATATCACAAATGGTTGATAAATAAGGTATAAGTATGTAGTGGGAGAAAGAGGAACTTTAGGGATTGGTTGTGAGATAAAGAAGTAAGTGATAATAGACATCGAAATAAGTGGTTATGTAAAAGGAAGTATTTGTTTCCCAACTTCAGTTGACCATTGGGAGAAAGTGTAGGTGTATTTTGTTTCGATGTAGAAGGAATGGGGATGACATACTAAATATTGAGGGAATTCCTGCATGATTTGGCTCATGCTCACCATTTTGCAAAGGACCTAAACATTGCTTGAGAAAAACACTTAGATAGTTTCCTTGATGTTCTCCACCACTATGTAAGAGGCATGGTTTTCATATTCTTTAATTTTATTTCTTATGAAGTGAAGCAAAGCACAAAGAGACAAAGAAGGAACTCACATGGATAGAACTTGGAATAGGGTCACCATTTAAATCAATATGTGATATCAAGGCATAGAGTTGTGAAGGTTGCGTAGATACCATTATTGACATTCAAATTCTTATGTTAACCAACATTAATTATTAATCAATGTTCGCATCCCTTATATCATTTTTCTATATTGAACATCGTGAAAACTAAATATTAAAGATATTGTAGATGTCATCTATAGTGATACATACTCAAACAAGCCATGCATGCTTTGGAAAACAACATTGATCCTCAACAATAATTCCTTCTAATATAAACATTGTCCATATATATTGTCCTTGAACTGTAGTCTTGGACAATGTTATTTCCCCACTTTCGAGTATCAATAAGTTATATGAATTTAGTAGATTGGGATAGGCATGGAGGGTAGTTGCATGATAACTCTAACTTGAATAATGTAGAGAGTTAGGTGTTGATTGTGAATTGATGCATGGACTTGGGTGGACTTAAGGATAGGAGGTTCTTGAGGATGTTGTCGAGGATGATAATGATTTTTGGTGGGGGGAGATGTAAGACCCTCACCTAGAGTGGTGATAGGCACCTTCGTCGCATATGCATGGGTGGACATCTCAGACGGTTGAGTCATCTTGGTCCATTGGCAAGATGCACCTCAGACAATCATCTTGGCCTATTAGCAAGACATGTCCTAGACAATGAGTTGTCTTGGCCCATGACAATGTGCATTTTGAACAAGGAAATGTCTTGGCCCATTGGAAAGATGGAGTGTGGATATACTCAGGTGCACTTACGAATAGATAGCGCACAACATAAAAAAGAAAATTTAGATGCACTAAAGGAGTCAGATAGATTTACTAGAGGCAAAGAGCTTGTTGTAAGCATCCTCGTTTGCATCATGCACTTGTGAAGGAAATTGAATCAATGTTAATAGGAAACCTGACTTATAAGCAATAATAACGCGATCCTCTTCAAAATGCTTCTCTAGTTGGACCCCCTTATCTATAATGTATGTTTCTTCAACCTTCTAATAGTTGCTCCAAAAGCTCGCTCTTTCTTGCTAAGGACCACTAAAGAACTTGAAGTGGCTCTTCCTCTTGACTAGCTAGTGTTTGGTAAAATAATTATCTTTAATTTACGTCATTAAATTTCAACCAAGATTCGTGTACTTGTGAAATGTATGTGCACTATATATGCTAGGATTTCTTCTAAGAACAAGACTAATTGCAAAAATGAATAAAACTGAATGTAAAATGAACTACAAATTAGAAACTAATGACGCACATGTTCTTTCAATCCATAGTACTAACTGACTAAATTGAGCTTTTTTAAGTAAAGAAATATATAATATTGCAAAAATCACCAAAAGGAAATGCTTGAAAATCAAAACATAAAAGGAAAATATCCTAGTTCTATTGCTGCAGAATTGAATTTATTTTGCACTAATTACTGAAAAGAAATCTTCAAACTAAATTTAAATGGGATCGAATCTAATCTAATTTCTTTGAGAAAACTGATGACAAAAATCTTAATCTATGAAAGGTAAATTGCTTTAAAAATAAATGGCAATGGAATATGAAAATCTAACTCAAGAGGGATTACTAGTGTGTGCATTAACTTCTAAACTGTATTCCCAGTCTAACATAACAAAACTTGAAAATGACTAACAGAATTGAAATTTAAAGGCTAAAACAACTAGCTAAGACTATCATGAAACGATAACACACTAAGTACAGGTAATCAAAGATGCATTTAATCATTAACTCTTTTTGATATTTTATCTTTTATGAGTACTCTATGATAAGAATAAAATAACCAAAAATGAAATCTGTAACAAAAATGAACTTCTAGAAAACATAAAATAAACTAGTTCAAAAACTTAAAGTGAAAACCTCACAGCTCACAGTGGGGCCTCATGGAGTGCATGATCAACTATCAATCATGACTTCACGCACGGATTGAAAAGGTAACAAGAACTTGTATTAAAGGAACAAAGTATTGATATGTCCTTGGAAGTATTAAAAACTTAATAACAGTAATCACCACCACTTCGTATCTGTGTTCTTTGTCTCGATCACTGTTATTTATACAGATAATAAAAAAAACTTTAGAATAGTTTTAAGCCGATAAATAATAAACAAACTTGACACCTATGAGATCAATATCTTAAGAATCCAAATCTCTTTATGACTTTCTATTGGAAAAGAAATCCATAGGATATTTCGTGTTCTAACAGCTCAGTGCCTCACTCGCTTGATTCTCCGATACCTGTGCTCAATCTGCAACTTGCAGTTTTCATGTTTGACCCAGCCTTTGACTTCAAGATCTCTCACTTCACTTAGCCTGCCAAGTAATGTCAGTGGGTGATTGTCCATTTGGAGGCCAAATTTCATCTTCTGGAAGTCTTCTTCCTTCTTTTGAAGCGTTGAAACCTATCTAACAATGGATTATGCTGCAGAAATGGATATCATCTGCAGAGTGTACAGAATTCGGTAATTGCAAGATACCTATGTCATAATTTCATTAAAAAAAAGAAATTAAATATGGATTATTTAATACCTTGTGGGATTTAATTTTGACCTTAATATGATGAGGTTTTACAGAAAGGTGGAATATGATGGAAAAAAGGGTGGTAAAAAAGAAACATTCATAAACTTCAACATTCTCCCACATGAAGCCTTTGCATGTCCTCATGTACCAAAATTTCAAAATTTATTCTTGCCTCTCCTTTTAGTGAATGATTTCTAATGCTTGTGCAAGTGCATCGAGGCTACTACTTATTTTCTTCTTTTTCATGATGAACATGGTACTTGGTTTCTTTATAAAAACTCTTCTTTGTAATCCTCTGATCTTGTTTTTAAGAAAATTATTTCGAGCTTTAAGTTTCTTATTATTTTTGTACCAATGACAGAGTTGTAGCAAGATTTTGTCCTTCTGAGTCCTTAGCATATCATTTTGAACCTTAGCCTCTTCTCTCTCCTGAATCAAATGTTTGTTAAGGATTTCTAATTTATAAACATCTTGCTTCAGATTTTTTTCAATGTTTTGTCCTTGTTCTATACTTGATTTTGTTGTTGAGATCTCACCTGTTTCAAATTGAGATGACTTTGCGTTTTGTTGTGCCTTTTTCTCTAGAGATTCTACATAGTCATAGATCTCTTGTTGAACTGGATCGATTTTTGGGGTCTGCCTTGTGGGACTGCCTATTGGACTGCTTGTTGGGTTGATTGTACAAGGAGGTGTATTAAACCCTTCATGTTCAAGATCAATCATCTCTCGTGACTGAGTATTTGTTGATAATTTTGAATTTCTCTTACTCCTCCTTACATTCATTCCTGAACTTTTGATATTTTGTTTTTCAGTTTCACTACTTTTTGTTTTCTTCTTTAATTTAGTCATGGGTTGGCTTGGGTTGGATTTCTTCCTTCTAGGTTATTGTTTGTCACTTTTATTTTTGAATTTTTCAAGAAATTTGGACAATGGAGTATTGTCCTCAAATGGGTCTTCTGGAATTTCAGTCACATTTTCTTCTTAAACTTCTTCTTGGGTTTTCTCTTTTTCAGAACTAGGGTTTAATTTTCTCCTACTTCTTTTCATTTTGTTGCTTGGTTCTTTCTCTGGAGCTTCCACAAAATGATTTTTTACCGAGAAATCTTGCCAATTATCCCATTTTTATTGCAAATGTGCTTCTAACAAAATCTTAATGAGTCCATGATAGTACAAAGAACTATCTATGGACCTAGATTCTCTTTGAATACTAAATGGCATTTTCTTCAAGTTTTTCAGTAAAAAGTAGGGTAAATTGATTTCAAATCCATCAAAAAAGTGCATTATAAGCCTAGAATGATAAAAAAACATTGTTCCAAATCTCCCCTCGCATGTTATGAATTTCTGGATTACTAGTAGAATATTTCGCCATTTTTCTTTTATGATGTGACAAGAATACCTTTCTTGAAAATATATAAGTCCATATGTGGTTCCTTTATGAAGTGTACCCAATCATTCTCATTAATTTTCTTGTTTTTAAACCATCTTTCTCCATTCCTTGGGAGTCATGTTGCTTCTGTTATCATTGATTATGTGAGAATGAGTTTGATGTCCCCAATTTCGGCCTCTACTCCATCAAAGGCTTGAGCGAATGCTTTAGTAAACCCTAGCATATCCATTGAACTTCTTGAAGAATTGGATCCACCCCTCCTGTTATAGTTGCTCCTAAACTCTAGAATAATCCTAGAGAAATTTCTCATCGTTTGGTTCATATCGAACAAGCGTACCCATCATGTGGAGAAGTTTTCAGCCCAGAATGCTCTCCTCGACTGTGAAATGGAAGAAAAATGAAGAGTGAAGGCTTTGGAACGAGAAATGAATATGGATCGGATTTGAAATGATGGCGAGGTAAGGTAAGGATGAAGGAATTCGTGTTATGTCCAAATTTTACTTGCACATCTTCCGAGATCCGCTTTCAAAGGACTTATGTTATGCACTTGATTTATCAAATGGACTTTGATGTGACAAGTGTGCAGTGATGAGGGGTTAAGGTCATAACGGTTAAAATATTTATAAGATCTTCAATCCTTTAATATCACATCCATAATTTAAAATCTAATTTTTTTAAATGAAACATAACTCAAGTATTCTTACATACCTTAATGTTTCTTTTGATACCTTTTTGTTGTTGAATTTGATTTTGGTTGCATAATTGTTAATTGACTGTAGAATGATAGGAATTATGTATGTCATCTTGTGGATCTATTGGAGAAGACTTCCTTATTGTTGATAGTTGATTACTTGAAAATTTGAAGAAAAGGAGGGATAAAAGGAAACATGGATAAGAGAAAGAGGATTTATGAAAATCTTAACTACTAAGAAATCTTGGTTTTCAACCAAAATTTTTCTGTATAAACATGCAAACAAATTTGGTTTTCATGTTTATACATTTATTATATTATTATTATTATTATTATTATTATTATTTAGAAAGGAATTACAATGAAGTTGAAAAGCGAGGAGGAAAATCTCCTTCCTTAATCAGCTTAAACTCTCAATTTTCTTGTAGATAATTAAAAAATTCCTCCTTTGTCAATGGTTTATGATATCATCTCAATCTATGGCCATTAACAAGGAAATAAATTTGTTCATCATCAATAGTCTTGATTTTGACTCATCCATTATCAAAAACAATATCAATCTCATAAGAACCAAGCCAATGAGTTTGAAACTTTTCTTGAAAATCTTTAAACTTGGAATAAAAAAGAAGTGCCCAGTCACCTTGTTTGAAATTTTTATCTTTGATGAACTTGTAATGCCATTTTGATCTTTGTTGTTGCACTATGCTAGTTCTTTGAATAACATCTTTTCATATTTCATCTAGATCATTCAATTGTGCTAGCCTTTTCTTTTGAGCTTCTGACAGGTCAAGGCCCAATTTAATAGAAGCTATGTAGGTCTCCACTTGGAACTCAACTGGGAACAAAACTTGCTTCCCATAGACAAGCTCATAGGGATTATGCTCAGTTGTGTTCCTCCATGTGGTTCGATATGCCCATAGTGCTTCTAAAAGTTTTTCTGCCCAATCCTTTCTATGCGAATGCATAGTTTTGGTAAGAATTGCATCAAGAACCTTGTTAGTAGATTCCACCTGCCCATTGGTTTGTGGATGATATGGATTAGACTTTCGATGCTTGATTTTATACTACTCCATAATATTTTATACCAGCTCGGATGTGAATTGGGTACCTTGATCCGTTACAATTTCTCTTGGAATGCCAAAACGAGTAAAAATACCCTAGAAAAGAAATGTAACTACAACATTTTTAGTTGCAAATAAAAGAGGCTTAGCTTCTACCCATTTTGTGACATAATCTGTGCAAACACGTATGTACCTTTTCTATTTGGATGGAGGATTTATAGGTCCAACAAAATCTAGAGCCCACTTTTCAAAAGGCTCTACAAGTACCTGAGGTTGTAGAGGCATTTCATTTGAAGGTATTGGCTTTCCCATTCTCTGACAGGTATCACATCTTTTGACATATTATTTGGCATCTTTAAAAATAGATGACAAATAATATTCCAAAAGAAGGATTTTATATGTAGTTCTTTTTCCAGCAAAATTCCCTCCACATGGTTCATCATGGCAAGCTTTTAAAATTTATGGTAATTCATCTTCTCAAACACATCTTCGAATGATCAAATTTGGTCCAGTTTTGTATAATTCCCCATCTCTCCATGAATAGTATGCACTGCTTTTGATAACTTTTTACTTTTTTTGCTGACAATTATGGTGGAAATTTTCCTATAGCTAAATAATTAGCAATATCTGTAAACCAAGGTAATTTAGTAGATACTGCAAAAAGATATTCATCAGAAAATTGTCTTTTACAGGAACATCAACATTATCATTTTGCATTCAACAACTGTGTTTTCTTTTCTAGGTCTATCAAAAATAGTAATATTGAATTATTGTAATAGTAACAACCATTTTGTAATTCTTCCATTAGTAATTGGTTTATTCATTAAGTATCTAATGGCAGAATGATATGTATGGATAAATGTTTCATAACCAGTAATGTAATGACGAAATTTGTTAATTGCATGAACAACAACTAAAAAATCCTTTTCAGTTATAGTATAATTTAACTATGCTGGAGTCAAATTTTTACTTGTGTAATAAATAACATGAGTTAAATTCTTTTGTCCCAATATAGCTCCTAAGGTTGTGTCTGAAGCATCAATAGATATGTGAAAAGGGAGAGACGAATTTGGTCCTCTTAAAATTGGTGCTTCCATGATTCTTTGTTTCAATGTTTCAAACGCTTTTTGACAATCAAAGTTCCATGCAAATTCACAATCTTTTGTAAGAAGATTGAAAACTGGAGATGTTATTTTTGTGAAGTTTTCTATGAATCTTCTATAGTATCCTGTAAATCCGAGAAAACTTCTAACAACTCTTTGACAAGCAAGAATTAAACTTTTAGAAATAACTTCTACCTTAGATGTGCCTACCTTAATTCCATCTTCTGAAACATGGTGACCTAAAACAATACCTTCATTAAACATCATAAAACATTTTTCATGTCTTAATGAAATATTTTCTTCTTTACATCCAATAAGAACTTTTTATAAATTTCCCATAGCTTCTTCCATACACAGTAAAATCATCCAGGTATACTTCCACACAATCGTGAATTAGATAAAAAAAAATACCTAAGACTTCTCTTTGAAATATGGTCGATGCATTACATAATCCAAAAGGAAGTACCCTATAGGCATATGTTCCCCAAGGACATGTAAAAGTAGTTTTGTATTGATCTTTTGGTGCTATTTGGATTTTATTGTATCCACTAAAACCATCTAAGCATGAAAAATACTTTTTGCATGCCAATGTATCTAATACTTGATCTATAAAGGCTAGTGGAAAATGATCTTTCAAAGTGGCTTTGTTTAATTCTTTGTAATCAATACATACTCTCCATTTTCCATTCTTCTTTGGGGCAATCACTAGAGGTGACACCCATTGACTATCTGATATAGGATAAGTGAAATTCACATTCAACAATTTTTGTAACTCCCCTTTAACAATTTCCCTTATATTTGGATTCATTCTCATGTGGGGTTGTCTAACTGGTTGGCATTTTCTTGAAAATAAATGTGATGCATACATTTTTAGGATCAATTCCTTTCATATCAGTGTATTCTCATGCATAAGCAAAAGAATGTTTTTGTAGCATCATTATTAATTTTCTCTTTTGAAGCTCCTCCAGATTATAGTTAATATTTAATGTTTTACCTGGAAAGACTTCTACTTGATAATTGCCAAATATTTCCATAAAATGTAAAGCAATTTGATGTGAATATAAATTTTGAATGTTACATTGTTCCTAAAAACTTTGATTTTGTTCACAATAAGAAGAAGAATCATTATTATTCATTAAATTGATTAATTGATTTTCTTCGTTTAATTGTACAAAAGTATAAACTAATTGCATGTTATCAAAGTATTCATCATCATCTGTCCATAATTCATTTTATATTTCAGTTATAGTTTTTGCAGGAGGATATAGTGTGAATTTCTTAGTGGAATTTCCATCAGATATATACATATCTCCCGATCTACAACTTATGAATGCATCTATTGTAGCTAGCCAAGGTCTATCTAAGATCAATGAATGGCCTCCTAAATTATTATTGGGAGTTAAAATCATGAAATATACAGGATATTCCCAAGAATCTAGAGATACAAACACATTTTCTCATACTCCATCTGGTTTAATAACATAATTTTTTGCTAATTGTAATAATGTTGGAGTATATTGAAGATTTGAAAGTTTGAGTTGTTCCATGGTCTGTTTACTCATTATAATGGCTGCTCCTATATCAATTAGAGTATTTGGGATCTCAATACCATTATATGTATTTTTACAATGGGGCTTCCTAGATCTAAATATTTTTTGACAATAGTTTTCCCCATCATAATATGAGTAATTTTTCCCACTAATTGAATTTTTTTAATGTTTTTCTTTTTCTTTTTCTTCCTGGTTTTCTAATACATAGCCCCTTGATGGTTTTTGAAAATATTGGTATTTCCTTTATTGCTTGTAGTAAAGTAATTTTGATGCAAACATTATTAAGTTCATCTAACATGTAATAGTATGGTAATATAATTTTCCTTTCTATTACTTTAACAATTTTAAGTCTTCCAGGAAAAGGTGGTTCTCGTAAAGAAATAGAAGGTTGTATTGTTAGAGGAAATGTAGGATATTATTTTATTTGATAATCTTTTTATTGTATGTAGATTTCTTCTCTTGGAGGAGTACCTTCTTGATCAGGACTTTCATCTTTTTCTTGAATATCATCCTCTTTAGATTCTTGGATGATAATTGTTGGTGACTTGCTTTGTAAAACTCTATCAGGTCTAAGTTGAACATCATTTAGACCTAGTGATGTTATCATATAAGCTCGAAAATTTTATCCTTCAACATTATAAATAGCTTGTTGATTTTTATTATTTGGGTTGGGAAGTGGTTGAGCAGGCACTTGATTTGGTTTTTGAGGAAATGGTAATGAAAGTTGTTGGCTTGGATTTTGAAATTGAGAGGGTTGAGTGGGCTGAGGAAAATATGGTGGTGGAAAATAAGTATAAGGTTGTTGGAATTGAGGATATTGAGGATATTTACCATAACGGTTTTGTCAACCTTGTGCCCAAGATGGATTTTGAGATTGTGGAGGCCAAGGTTGCCAAGGCATAGGTGTAGTCTAATTATTATGTGGTTGTGCATATAGTTGAGTGTACAAGCCATGAGGCATATTTGATTGTGGATTTTGCCATGGTATTTTAGCAACAAAACAAAGAGATTCAACCTGGCTTGTTCTAGCTTCATCTTGAAATATGGATTTAAGACAAGGGATTAAAGACACTATTTAGTATTATGATTCTCAGCACGCATGACACAAATTTTTACACTATCAAGATGACATTATCTCAATACATGTGTCTTTCTACATCTTGGACAAAAAATAAATAGAGCAACGTTTTCAACTTTTTGCTTGTTTTGTACTATCTATTTGTTCACTAAGACTCCCTAAAATATATGTTTTAAAGTTGTCAAGAAAATTACCTATTTTAGCTCTACTTACTGTCCCAGTTGCCAATTTATTAATTTTGG
This sequence comes from Pinus albicaulis, assembly GCA_034641835.2. Taxonomy (NCBI): domain Eukaryota; kingdom Viridiplantae; phylum Streptophyta; class Pinopsida; order Pinales; family Pinaceae; genus Pinus; species Pinus albicaulis. Next base: position 730,368,621 of record CM076573.1, on the reverse strand, counting down.
TCATACAGGGTCTCTTGGATTTTCCCCAGTTCTAGCCTTACCTCTTGAAATATGCGTACATAGTTCATAGATGTCTCTAAATGAAAGTTGATAAACATCTCCTTTTCCCATTAAATTGAGGAGATCAATCTGCTCATCTCTAATATATTTCAGCAAATACACTTTCAAAGTTTCATCATCTAGATTATGCATCTTAGCCCTTTTAACATTATAGGAAAATATTTCAACTAAATCTTCCATATTTTCATCCTATTTTTGCATCATCTTATAAACTTCATCTTTAAGGTTATGGAGTAAAAAATAATATTTACATTTGTCTAAGAACACATTTTCCATTTCTTCCCATGTTTTGATAGTATGTGTTCCTAACCCTATAAACCATTTAAGTGCTCCATCTTTAAGAGTAGCTGGAAACAATTTTAATTTTGAGAATCAAGTAAGTAATCATAAGATATACACATGACTTCAAACTCAAAAAGAAATGTTTCAGGATCCTCATGTCTTAATCCATGGAAATTAGGGAGGATAGAGGGTGAGATTTTCTTCATTGTTGTTGTGGTAACATCATCAAAGATGGGAAATCCAAAAGTATATGGTTCTCCTCTACCACCTCTTCCCCCTCTTCCTCCACCGCATGCTCTATTTTCTCCTCTGCCTCTTCCACCTCCAATCCTGAGTTCACCATTCACCTTATGTACTTCCCCTTCTCCTTCCCCTGCCATTATAGATTCTTCAGAGCTAATATAATGTTCTATGTTTGGATTGTATAACTCTTATTCGAGTTCTTCTACTAATGGAATATTAAAATAAATTTCTTCTTTTGATTCACTAGGTACTTCTAGTTCTTATCCTATAAGTTGTTCTCCAGTTGAAGAAAGAAAAATAACTCCTTATGTTGGGGATGTAGGTTCTTCAACTACAGCTTCGGTAGAGGAGGTTGGTGAATTTCTAGGTTGGATTTAGGATCTAAGCACCTCAGGGAGTCCATGTTTGTCTGTCAATGATGGAATTCGAGTATCAGTGGATGGTGTGGCACTACAAGGTCTAGGTGTTGTAAGTGGTGATGTTGGAATCGAGATTCTACCTCTACTTACAAATCTACCCCTAGAATCTCTTTTCCTATGCTTACTCATTTTTTTTTTTATATCATTTTTCAATCAATTTTATTAAAATTAAAAAGGTTCCTAAGAATAAATCCTATATACATATCCCCGACAATAACGCCAAAATGTTTGGTAAATTAATTATCTTTAATTTACTTCGTTAAATGTCAACCATGATTCGTGTACTTGTGAAATGTGTGTGCCTTATATATGCTAGGATTTCTTCTAAGAATAAGACTAATTGCAAAAAGGAATAAAATTGAATGTAAAATGAACTACAAATTAGAAACTAATGACACACATGTTCTTTCAATCCAGAGTAACTCACTAAATTGAGATTTTTTAAGTAAAGAAGTACTAACTCACTAAATTGAGATTTTTTAAGTAAAGAACTATCTAATATTGCAAAAAACACCAAAAGGAACTGCTTGAAAATCGAAACATAGAAGGAAATATCCTAGTTCTACTACTGCGGAATTGAACTTATTTTGCACTAATTATTGAAAAGAAATCTTCAAACCAAATTGAAAGGGATTGAATTTAATCTAATTTCTATGAGAAAACTGATGACAAAAATCTTAATCTATGAAAGGTAAATTGCTTTAAAAAGAAATGACAATGGAATATGAAATTCTAACTCAAGAGAGATTACTAGTGTGCGCATTAACTTATAAAATGTATTCCGAGTCTAACATAACGAAACTTGAAAATGACTAAAAAAATTGAAATTTAAAGGCTAAAACAACTAACTAAGACTATCATGAAACGATAAAACACTAAGTACACGTAATCAAAGATGAATTGAATCATTAATTTTTTTTGATATTTTCTCTTTTATGAGTACTCTATGATAACAATAAAATACCCATAAATGCAATATGTAATGAAAATTAACTTCTAGAACACATAAACTAAACTAGTTCAAAAACTTAAAGTGAAAACCTCACAGCTCGCAGGGGGCCCTCCTGGAGTGCATGATCAACTATCAATCACGACTTCACACACACATTGAAAAGGTAACAAGAACTTGTATTAAAGGAACAAAGTATCAATATGTCCTTGGAAGGATTAAAAACTAAATAACAATAATCACCACCACTTCATAACTGTGTTCTTTGTATCAGTCAGTGTTATTTATACAGATAATAAAAACAACTTTAAAAGAGTTTTAAGCCGATAAATCATAAACAAAATTGACACCTACGAGATCGATATCTTAAGAATCCAAATCTCTTCTAACAGCTCAGTGCCTTGCTCGCTTGATTCTCCGTTACCTGTGCTCAATCTGCAACACACAATTCCATGTTTGACCCAGCCTTTGAATTCAAGATCTCTCACTTCGCTTAGCTTGCCAAGTAATGCCAGTAGGTGCTTTTCCATTTGGAGGCCAAATGTCATCCTTTAGCAGTATTCTTCCTTCTTCTGGAGCGCTACAACCTATCTAACAATGGATTATGTTGCAGAAATGGATATTAGCTATAGAATGTACAAAATTCGGTAATTGCAAGATACTTTTTTCATAATTTCATTAAAAACTAAGAAATTAAATATGGATGATTTAATACCTTGTAGGATTTGATCTTGACCTTAATATGTTGAGGTTTTACAAAAAAATGACAAAAAGGTGGAATATGATGGCAAAATGGGTGATCAAAAAGAGACATTCTTAAACTGCAACAACTAGGGTGGAATCTTTCACCACCAAAACTAATTTCCACCAGCTAGGGTGTATCTCTTAACACCGAAACTAAGAATTGTACAAGGATTTTCCCCTCGCACAGTAAGTTACTAGAGATCCAAAATCTAACTCCCAATAATCCAAATATTCATGTCCTCAAATGATCCTATGTCTTCCTTTTATTTTGTTGTTTGTCAGAATACCATGGGTCAATACCGTGGGTCTTTAGAAAGCATGGGTTCCTTTCCTTCTTTTAATAAAGTGACTTTTTTTATAAGGTTTGTTCTTTAATTAATTTTTAAGTCACTTAATAGTCACTTATATTAATTTAATAACTCAATATGACCTTAGATATGACATTAAATAATTAAATTAGTTAGTTGATCTTTTCTTCTTGGAAAGGGACATTACAACGACAAGGCTTATATAAGTAAGTGGACGCCTCATTGTGCTAAGGCATTCACTCAAGTGGAAGCAAGTGGAGACAAGAGCTCACATAGTAAGGGGCATAATGAGTTTTCTAATTGTTCTAAGTTCAAGGTTGTGCACAATAGAACAATTTGTATTACCTTGGTGAGATGGAGCGTAAAACAAGACTTGTAGTATACAAGCCCACAAAATCTTCTTGGGTAGGTTTGTACATGGTTATTAGACAGTTTGGGCAAGAGGTTATATGCCTTGGTTTCTTTGTGCTCTATAAATAAGTTATAGGTAGTTGGTTGAGCTTTCCCGTTTTATCATGTAAACATTCTCAGGCACCCAACTTGGATGTCTACCATCATACCAGGGTTGTGTATTACAGATGCTTTATTATATATTGAATGTTTATGTTCTAAGCATACTCTTATATTGGTTAAGTATTGTATTGTAGAATGTTTTAATGATGCAGTTGGACACATACCTATGTACTTATTGAATTAATTAAATGTGTTACACTTGTAGGGGATCTAATTTGTTATAGCTTAAGGTATAACTGTGAACGAAGCTTAGATGAAAAGGCTCTAACCTACCCAATCCCAATCCCCTTAAATATTAACTAAGGGTACAAGGTATTAAATCCTCCCTTAAAGTGAATCAACTTAGGATTCTTATTGTTGTGTCAAGCATATATGCTATCCTTTGAAGAGATTTGTGAAATGGATCATTTTTAAGCTTTTGTGATCTTAACATCAAGGACTTGATCCTTCCCTGCCTAGTGTGAGCCTTAGAGGATTCGAATTTCTTTGCACAACGTTTTCCTTGATTCAGATTTCTTTGCACACGACAATTCAAATTTTCTTTGCACACAAATATGTTAAGGATCGTTTTCAAATGCCAAGGAAGAGGGGATTCTTTGTTGAATAAGGAAGCCAATGTGACCTCGCACCACACCACTGTCGGAAAGAAGCTTCGACTTGTCTCTGGTGAGCCCATGCCATAAATAATCCGGGGACACTGATTCATAAAGCATCAATTGGTGAAATCAATGCCTCTCCCAATTTAGAAAGCATCAATTGGTGAATTCAATGCCTCTCCCATATCAATATACTATTAGAGACTTCATTTAAAACTTTGTGCATGACTTTTGGATACTCCATGCCAACACCTCCAATTTTGCTTTCTCCTTGAGTGTTGGAACTCTAAGCTTCATCAGATTCTTAAGGTGCACTTTTGCATGTCCATAATTGTACCTATGGTATTCATTACAATAGGTTATGCTCAAAGATATACAAGTGAGGCCAAAGAGGCCACACCTTTTGTTATTAACTTATATGTATAATGCCTATCATTTAGGCTCGAATAGGCCAAAAGGCCAGACAACCCTTTTGTTACTAGCTTGTATGTATAATGCCTACCATTCAGACTTGACTAAAATAACCAAAGCCTTAAAAGCTCATGGAGAATAGATGAAAAGGGGTAGAACTAAAATCTAACTCGTGTACAGTATATAACTTTATGGCACTTGTAATTCCTAGTTGTATTTGGGTAAATTTGTCTTAATTTTTCCAAAAATTATCCAACAACTTCTAACTCTTCTATAGGATTTAATTTTGTAGGATTTGTAATGCCTAATTATACATGAGTCAAATTGTCTTAATTTTTCCACTAATTACCCAACAATCTCACAATTTCACTAATGAGCTCAAGATTTGCTCATGACTTGTAAAATGATTGAAATCAAATTTGTTTTTCATATTAGACTTTTAATGATTGTGCAAATATCAGTGAAAATAATACATTTTTGTCTTCAAATGTTCTATGAAGACTCTAATCACTTAGTTTCTCGTATAAATATCAAGGATATCGACTTCAAGGATTAGCTTCTCCTGATGCGGGAGAATGAGAATGGCCAACCTAGATGCAAACACACAAGCTCCCTTGACTTTTCGGTACTCTTGTCGTCGCTACTAGAAATCCAAATACGATAATTCATTAACCAGGCATCCCCACTATGGTTCAAGGAGAAGGGAGCTTCTAACTTTACTATTGTTAAGGAAATTATAGATGACTTATAACACATCTACAACGTCACATAATTTCAATAGCTCACTACTATTCCATCATGAATTCAACCATTGTGCCCTGAAAACAAATTATTCCACATGCGTATACATGGAGCCCCTAATAGCAAATAATAGTAATTTTCCTCGTAACAATCTTCTTAAGCATTAAGTACTCATCTTATAACAAAAATGGTATGGCAATTTTACACACTAACACCATACTCTAATTTCTATATAACATAAGACATAAATATCCACTCATAATTGCAAAAATCATTCATATATAAATGAACAATTATCATATGAATAGTGGTAACACTTATTTGAAATTTCAAGCTAGAAAGCAATCTAGGAAGAGCCTTTTGCACCCAACATAGGCTAGTTGCACAATAGCTCTCTAAAGTTGACCAACCCCTTGTTAGGTCATGATATTGCAAGGGTAAATTGTCAACACTTGAAAAGATAGGTTGAGTGAAGGAAAATCTCCTTCACACACATGAGTAAAAAAAATAACTCTCTTCCCCATTGACCCTAGGGTCTCCACAATCTCCAAATACCTCTCAACTTGCCAACAAAGCAATTATGGAAATCCCTTTATTGCTCTATAGTCCCTCACAGATTCCTTAGCCATTGGTTATCTTGTTCTCCCAACATGCATCAAATTGCTAACCCCCTTAAAATGCCCAAGTTTCAAAGCTCTTCTACAAATGTGTAGCAAGAAAAATTAATTTATGGTGAGCCCAATGATGATCCAATATGTAATTGGCACTTTTTGTTGTTGTGTTTGGGCACATCAAACACAATCTATTTGCTCATAATTCCCTATCCAACACTCCATTTGAGAATAAAAACATTCTATTTGTGTATATTACTCCAAGTACTTGTACCTTTTTCTTACTCTATGTATGGATGAATGCCCTCATGGACAACTACTCCACATGATTTTCGCATTCCCCCACACAACTCCTAGCGAAACCTTGAAATTCAAGTTGGGTACTTTCCCATGTTGTCCATTGAGGCCTAAGAGAGCTTCACAACAATTACTCGATCCCCGTAATTGTGACAGGTGGTTGTTTCAACTACCCAATGCTTCATTCAATGAGCCATGGACTAGTGGGAAAAATAAGACAATAATTTTGAATTCAATTTTTTTTTTTTTTTTTTTGTTAATCAGAATGAAAATTTCAAGAGAATCACTATTCGAAAGATTGGATGCCACTAATACACCAGGCATAACTATTTCATAAATTCCACAAACATTCTAGTTACAACATGTCTTCGAAGACTTGAACCCATGCAATTGGGGAAACAAATTGTTCACCAAATCACTCGAGCTAAGATCATTTGACAATTTTGAATTCAAATTTTGACACAAAACTTTGGGTGAGGTTTTTTGGACAACAATAGGTAAGGCTAATTCCTACAACCCCCTCACTAGTCTTTACTCATGGCATCATAGTCCATATTGTTACTCACATTCCCAATCACTTGCTTCACATTTTTAATTAATGCAAGAATACTTGCATACACATTGATTTTGATTAAAGCATGAATATTTACATACACAATGTTTTTAGTTATTCAATTTCGTATATTGTGTCAATGACATATAAATGTCAATATAGACAATAATAGCATAATTAATTATAGTAATCCTAGGGTTCAAAATGGTGGTGTTGTTGTTGTTGTTGTTGTTGTTTTTTTTTTTTTTTTGTATAGATGTAGGACAATCAGTAACTGGTGAGAGTTGCCTGAGCAATGCCCGGGTTCAAATCCAACTGGCTGCCACTATAAACCTAGGCTAGGTGCAACAGTCTGCAAGCCGCACACAATAGCAATTAACTTATGCCTCAACAAGAGCCAAGACGTCCGCTATGGGGTCGCCTACTCTTCTAGCCAAGACACAACAGGCGTATGTCTCCACGGAGGTTTGATCCTGGGTGGATCTGCTGAAAGTCAAGTGCTTTCACCATTTGCCTTATAAAGGCATAATATGGTTGTTGTAGGTGCAGGTTGGTCAGGCCACTACACCCAAAGCAAGGTAGTGCCACATACTATAGATGCTGGAAAGACCTAGGTGCACCAAGTCACAAAACCACTGCAAGTGTATATTATATTACTTCTCATTGCCATTGCAAACACTTATTTTTCATGCTTATCGTTTAATGTATAGAGTAACTAATAAAATTTTAAATTGTAATATAAAAATCATATGAAATTAGTTTGTAATGAGTTTTATGTCTAGATTATAAAATATATATAACTAGGAAAAGACACACAAAGCAAAATAAAAAAGTCATTGCTAGTAAAATTGTTAAAATGATGTTGTTCAATACATTATGTATTATTAATTTCATATAACTTAGTTATTTCAAACTTATAATTGAATTTTACTAACAACTAAAAAAAATTGTTTCTAACATAAGTGACCCTTTCTAACATAATGATGACCTTCAATTTCCTTTAAACCCAATAATCTTTAAAAATTTCTCTTTTTATATCACAAGTACATTATTTTTACCACAGGTTTGTTAAAACATTACAAAATCTCCATTAAATTCTTTGATTATAATAAACTCAATATTAATTAAATAATAAATAAATATTTCATAAATTTTATCCATCATAACTTTGGACCATATGCGGTTTTTTAAATAATCTTTTAATTTGTTTATAATATTCGTAAAATAAAATCATTTATCAATGATTCATAAAGCATCTATTAAAAAAAAAACTTAAATTTTCAATCTAAATAATAACATGAATATCATATGAGATCTAAGATTTTTGTTGGTCTTGAGAATAAACCATATTAATTGACACCGACCAAATCTTAATAATGTGATTAATTTAAAAACACATTTTTATAAATATCATAATTGAGTTGAATATTCTCTTCCAAAACTTCAAACATATAATTGAATAATGGTCTTAATGATTCAAACTTTTTAGAAACATGTCCACATTATGTCATCATGATTTGAATGACTTATTTCGATTATCAAACCGAAAGGGGCCAAAGTGCTTGATTAATCCTAAAAACACATTTTTATAAGTATCACAATTCAGTTGAATATTCCCTTCCAAAACTTCAAACATATAATTGAATAATTGGTCTTAATGATTCAAACTTTTTAAAAATATGTCCACATTATGTCATCATGATTTGAATGACTTATTTCGATTATCAAACCGAAAGGTCCCAAAGTGCTTAAAACACGATATGCTCTATTCCTATATCATAAAATATTGGTAAATGGATAGCCTAGAATTAAATTATATATATGCTAAATGGATAGCCCAAAGTTATTAACCTAGAATTAAATTATATATTTTTAAAAAATTTCAACCATGAATAGCCTTTTTAATAAAATTATATTTATTAGTTATATATGGACAAAAGGCAATTATTAAAAATGAAAAAGAGGTCATCATCACAACAAACCCACACCCATTTTAAAAAACATCTGGAAGTACACAGATCCTCCAACCAACATTCCCAAGTTATTATAGAAATCGGTGAGGAGTAACCAAACTATGAAGGAACGTGGAAGAGATTTATGCGTGTTTGGAGCTAACAGTCTCGATCGTGCTAAAACTGAAACAACGGTCTGCGTCACGGTTTTTTAGTGGAAGCACCATTAATGGAGGTTATTGACCACAACCGCCAGATGTGTGAATGAGTCACACCAACTTTGCCAACGCCTCTAACTAACTTGGCGAAAGAGACTTATAAAATATGTACCAACCTTATATATAATATATATAAAAAGGTTGAATATTTCTTATAGGAAAAGAATTTAAAAGGAAAATGAATGTTTATTTTATAAAACAATTTATATATTTTTTATATAATATTTTTAAAAATCAATTAAATTAATTATTAAAAGATGGAAAAGTAGAAAATACCATTTGAAATTTGTTGGTTGTATTTTTTTATATCATTATATGAGACAAAGTATACATTAAAATGTTTATAGGGTTTTGGATATGTAGTGATTGAGGTCTTGGTTAAAGCACTTTTTAATGTGAAGTCACTGGTTCAATTCGTCACTCCAATTAAAATGATATATCAAACATAATAAAGATATACTCTGGCTAAACTTACAAAAAAATTACACATTAAAATATATTCATATAAATTTAAGATATTTGAAGTATTATAAAATTTACATTTTAATTGATTTTTGAAGTGTAAATAATTTTTTGATTGTTTTTTTTATCAATAATTATATGAAACAAAATACACATTAAAATATATTCATATAACTTTAAGATATTTTAAGTGTTATAAGATTTACATTTTGATTGATTTTTGGTGTATAAATCATTAATAATTCTGAAGACAAACCTGTTTCATGGAATATGCAAGTTGTTAATGAAACATAACCAGCTTCATCCTTTTCTGGGCATTATATATAGTGTTTTGTTATCATGAAATTAAGTATCTTTTTATAAGATTATGAACACAAACTTGTTTCAAAGAATAGAGAAGCTATTAATGATATATAACATGCTTCATCTTTTTTCAGGCCTTATATATATATATATATAGTGTTTTGTTATCATGAAATTAAGTATTTTTTTATAAGATCATGAAGTCAATGTCATTCTAGAATTATTTATTTATTTATTTATTTATTTTTATATATTTTAAAAAATATAAAGTATATTATTTTAAAAACATGGAGTATATTATTAGTTATAAAAATTACATTTTGTTAATATAAATATTTTCTAATTCTAGTAAAAAAAATTTTAAGATGAGTTTATATAATAATTATTATATTTTTAGTGTAAAGAAGAAAAAAATATATAATTATATAAATAATTAAATGACACCATAATCTCTGTGTGTATTAATTTTAAGGTCAAGGTCAAGGCAAAAATCAAATTGGTATATGAAGCCCCTTTGTTTATGGGACAAGGGACCTCTTTTCGTGCAATGATTTGAGTGCGAAAGTCCATAGAAGTATACATACTTTACCCCCTTTAGATTTGAATCTGTGACTTCTTACAAGGAAACACATGTTCTTAATCACTATGAATTAGACCCACTATATGTGCATGTATATAAAACAAATAATATTTTATCTCCATTACAAATATTTTAGAAAGTACATTGACAAATAAGAACAAAGAATACTCATAAGGGGTGGCTGGAGTAGTTTGGATTCATAATGATAATGTCACCTCCCTCGATCAAATTTTGGCTAACATTACTTGATATGGTTTGTGGGCTATCATATCAAGTTAGGAAGATTTATCTTAGCATCAATACTATGTGATCTTTGGTGACAACAATGATTATATATTCTACTTACCAAATATTCTAATTAAAAAAGAATAAAATAAAAACAAATATTTAAAATTAAACCTACATTAAACCTTAATCTACGTCATTAAATTTAACCTTAACCTACTTTCTACATTTAACCTTAACTTATATCATTAAATTTAACATGCGATTTATGTTTTGACATTTAGTTTTTTTTGTAAGCTCAATAGGACTACATCTTCATCATCATGTCCAAATACATCACCCCTCTCGGGGCGGGGAATTAAACTGGTGACTTCACATCAAGAAGTGCCTTAACAGTGCACCCGATCACCGTCTATCCAAGTCTCCATTGAAAAAAAAACATATTTAGTTTTAATTAAAATGAGGTGATGACTTTTTGAACTTATCATTTGAATGGGTCTTATAATTTATAGTGGGTATGTGATTCCTTTTTAATGTAAAGTTACAAGTTTAAATATTAAAGGGGAATATATATAAGTTATATTTTTATTTTAAAAGTATATTATTATTGTCCACAGGATTTTAGATAAAAGGAGATCGGGTGCGTTATTAAGGCACTCCTAGATGTTAAGTCACCGATTCAATTCCTTGCCCTATTCGAGTGTTATTCTTAAACATGACCATGAGGTAGCCTCATCGTTGTTGAACTTACAAAAAAAAAAATTATATAATTATTATTAATTAAGGTAATTTTTTTAGATGTAGTGTCCAATGTAAAAGTTATATAAGATTTTAAGTGACACTTGTATGGGCTCCTTCATGCATGGACTCATTCAGGGAAGGGGGCTAATACTCCAACTCTCGTAGCCAATCCACCCCATCCTGGATGGTGCAAAATATGTTAGATGATGATAAAACCACCATCGTAAAGCATCATAAATTTAAAAGGGACCATGGCTTTTATGGTGAGGTAGGGTTTGATGACAAAGGTGAAGCATAGGTTGTTAAACTCAAGGACTTGCAAGATTTGGGCTCTACTCTTAATGTTATAGTCTTAAATGGCTCTTGAAAGTTTTCCCTCTGTTTCACTACTTCGGTTTGTTTAACTATCATTATCTTTAATTATACTAGGTTCTTGGAGAAGGGAAACCACAATTAGGGCCAAGTTTGTATTTTCTAATGCTCAACTGATAGCCCTCTCCTCCACCCAAGCCCATTCCCTCTTGTTGTTGGCTTATTTTGTTACTAACAACTCCAACCCTCCCTCTACTACCTTTGACTACTCCAATTTTCTTATTATGAAGATAATTGATAAAGGCAACTAGCTTGAATCTAGTAAGTGAGGCCTAACCCGTGGTTCCAATCCAATGCCAAAGGTTATCCCTCTTAGCAAACCACCTAGTGCATATCGGCTTAGGTAGATGCCATGAGAAACACAAAGAATTTTCATTTTCATTTTTCCAGGGATATCAAGAATGACATAGCATCCATGAAGCAAATTGTCAATCAAAAGAGAAGGAAGCTCTCCAATTTTTAACTAGAGACAAAATTTAGGGAGTGGTTGCTAGATAGATGATTTTCCAGGTCTATAGAAACCAAGGTATTTAAGCTCATTAAGCTCTATTAGTTGAATAAGGCCTTCATTCCTCAAGTGGTGGAGGAGAGAGGTCAACAAGAATAACCCAATCTATAGAAATTGGACCTTATATATAAGAAATTCAAGGCGATTTACAAGATAATGTTTGATTAGAGATCACTATTTTAGATCTCGCAAATTACTAGGACATCCTTGTCATAGGAGCTGGCCAAACTCAAGATTTTGAGGGTACACTATCCAATCACATCAAGCTAGATGAGGACCCAAAGACCCTATGGAGACACAACATTAGTAGTACCTCATATTGGCTCCACAAGGCAATGTTTTTATATATTTGTCTAATAAGGTTACAAGGAATAATACAAATCTTTTTAGATCTATGATATATGCTCACTTTCATGGTTTTAATAAATTACTATAGACAATTAGTGACTCTTACATACTTTCAACAATATTTTAAATCAAACTCAATGTCTTTTTTAATCACTATGAACTTAGTTTACCAAATAGTAAGCAAGTTAGAAACAACCTTATATACTCTCTTTCATGTAACACAAATACTAAACTAACTAATTTGCTAAAAAGAAAAACAAATAAGTCAAAAATTAACCTAAATTAATAATAATAAACTTGTACTCATATACATTACATTTACATTCTAGCTGAAATTCAATATTACTATCTAAATATAAAATATTTTGAGATATAAAATACAACTCAAAATATTTTACTCTAATACTTGCCTTTACCATTCAACGACAATTTAATTAACATTTTTTATTATTAAATTATAAACTTACTATTCTTATTTAATTTGATATATATCTGCACCTTTTTTTATTATCTATTTTACATAATTTGTTATTATTAATAACTTACTGAATTTTTTTTGGTGGATCACCACTTTACCAAATAAACCCCAAACTAATGTTAAAGTCCAAATTATCAAACAATTGGATTCCTACACCTCAACAAACTTACACATACAGTGATTGAAAGATATCCACACAGACATGTGACGTTTTGTTTGGGCTTGGGCCCTCTCCACCGTGGCCTGCCTTACCAATTTGTACAATCATTTTAAACCAACATCCTACAAATACATCTACAAATAGGATCAATTGGAGCATCATTTCACTCGGTTTTTCTTCTTTCAGTTTGAAGCGGTGGAGAAATGGTCTGTAGGGAAACTAACCTTTTCTGAAGAGCAGGCCTTAGAATTGTAGGGTAATTTACAGAGGACAAAATGGCTTACAGAGCAGATGATGACTACGATTACCTCTTCAAGGTGGTACTGATTGGGGACTCTGGTGTGGGCAAGTCCAATCTGCTGTCGAGATTTACTAGGAACGAGTTCAGTTTGGAGTCCAAATCCACCATCGGAGTGGAGTTCGCGACTCGGAGTATAACAGTTGATGATAAGGTCATAAAAGCTCAGATTTGGGACACAGCTGGTCAAGAAAGGTGCGTTTTTATTCTTGGTGCCCTTTAGTTGTAGGGCTATTTCTGCATCTTGATGCCAGGGTATGATACTCTAGGGTTAGGGTTTTAGCGAAGAGTTTGATCGTTTGATGTTTTTCGTTGGGGTTTTGTGAACTGTCCTTGTTTGATCTCTTTAAAAGAACCAATAATTCAATAAACATGCGGGTCTATGATCTGTTCGCGTTCTCTGCTATTCGATTCTTTAGCTTAATGAAATTATATTATGTGGATTAGGGTGTTCCTTAACAGTGCTGTGTGATCTGGGATTTATACTACTGGATTTCATGAAGCTATTGTTTGTGAGTAGCCTACAATGTTTTAAAGGTTTTCGCCCTGCATTTCATCTGAGTTTCTTGTCTCGAGTGTTCATAATTCAATGAAACCATATCTTGCAAGTAGTTTATGGCCTTTTTAACCGTGTTTTTCTGTGATCTATCTTTTCTGTTAGATTTCCCAGCTAGTAAAATTTTGCTGCGAGTAGTTGCTGCAGTGTGTAGATGTTATTACTGTGGACCGTGATAGATTATAGATTTTGGTTACGAGCTCGCGAAGCTCAGGATCAAACAAAACTTCATGATTACTAGGAACCCATGATTTATTGTGGCCTGGGATGTATGCTCTGGCCGTTTACGAATTTCCGGTCATCTTGGTATTCATGAATTGCAACAGCTGCGTATGAATTTCTTATTATCTGGTGCTGATACTGCACTGGTCCCTACCATAGGCTACCTTGTGCTTGATGTTGACATTGTTATAGACCGAACACCGGGATCTGTGTTTTTCTTGGACTTAATATAACATAGCAGCATAAGTAGCTTAATCGGAAGTGAGTCTTATTGCGAAATGCTGTTTTTAAGTAGAAAACAATATGGGCATTGGGCTATCTGTGGATGAAAGGTATGCCAAGCTGAACTGCCGGGGTTGAGGACAGAGTACACAATTGCAAAGCAATGTGGAAAGACCGCAAAGAGGGAGGCACACTTTTGCAAGCTGAGGTGAAAGAACCACAGGGAAAATTCGCAAGCCAAGGTGGAAATACTGCAAGGGCGATTTGCATTGTCATGGGCAGGTCCCAACTCAAGGTCGATAGCAACCCCACAAAGACCACAGATCCAGACTGCAAATGACACGAGGTTACAATGGCAGAGCTACAGATAGTGCAAGGAGGATGATTTAATATGAAAAGTTGAACTCTGCATAGGAAGACATAGACAAAATACGATTACAGTGGTTGAAATTCTCTAATCTTGGCATGGTTGTTGAAATTATGTCCCAGCAGCAAGAATGGCACTGAGAGTAGAAGTTGGCCTATGGAAGTTGAATAGTTCTCCAGTCTACTTGTCCAAGACATTGGTTTTTCTAGCTCCACCACCAATTAGAATTTAGCAGCAAAAATATTGAATCCAAGTTATGCCTGATATGGGGAAACAACTATGGATATCAAAATGGAAACAAATTTTGGAAATTTTACTGGAATATATATATATATATATATATATAGAGAGAGAGAGAGAGAGAGAGAGAGAGAGAGAGAGCTTTATGGTGCAAATGTTTAATAAATCATCCATGAGGTCCATGGGACAAAAATGTCTATATTTGATGCACATGAGATATCAAATTCCATGACTACTACTTGAAGCTCAACATCCTATGGTGAGAAAAACAATTGGTAACTTGGCTTGGAACAAGCTGGCATATAGGTTCAGTTGGAGATAGGAAGGTGGGGGCATGTTATTTTGTGTCGAAAGCTGATTTGCATTTGTTTTAATTTTCTCTTCGGTAAGATTCGTCTTGGCTTAGTTTTACTTGTGTCTATAGTCATCCCTGCGTATGAGCAAAATATATCCAAAGCTTGTAGGAGAGACAAAGAGATCTCTATAATCAATATTATAAACATATTAAATTATTAACATGATATTTGCAATATTACAATATATATGTAGTACAAACTATAGAAATGGTTGCCAATGTTGTAAAAATTAGTTGAAACTAGTGTTACGAACATCCTAATTTTATTGTGAAAAACTTGTGAAATCGTGATTTTTTGGCGTAGCTGGTTATATTGGCCAAAAAAATTAGTGATTTTTTCAAGGGAAAAAAATTATGATTTTATTGTAAGCCCTGCGGAAAAATCACAATTTGATTGAGAAACAAATTTGTGATTTTAAGTGATTTATTTTTACTTTTTTTAATTTTTTTTTTTAATCAATGTTTCGATATTTTCTTTTCTTTTACTATTTTTGGGTTTTTTTGGACCCCTGTTGATTTTATCTTGATGCTAATTCTTGCAACATTGGTATAAATCCTTTTTCCAAGGAGTTGTTGCTATAGAAAATGTGAGGAGAGAAAAACAAGTGGGCTTATTTTATAATCAAAGAAATAACCCGTAGGGCTTCTTTTCTTTACATCAAAATATTTTAATTTTGAATCATTGCTTGGCAGTTATGTTCTTTTATTTAATGTCCAAAAGCTTTTTTCTTAGCTTTGAGAGGTTGCTTAGGATCCATGTGGCCCAAAATCTTGAGCAAGGATGGTGAAACGATTCCTACGAGCTTAAAACAATTGAGAAATGACTATGAAACACTGGGGAGATGGTAATTAAATGTGTTGGGCCCATAGTTTTAAAAACCAGAACCGGTGACCAAACCGTTCGACCTAATAAACCGGGTTTCAAACTGGAACCGGTCAAAACGGGACTGGTTCGATCTCAATCAACCGGTTTAAAAAAACACATGAAATAATTAATTTTTAATAAAAAAACTGTTTTTGAGATTTAAAACCATGATTCCAAACTAATAGACACAGAATATGCATAGTTTGGTCATATATATATTCCATGAAAAGTTGAATATATCAAAATGGCACCAAGTCCAATACATATCAACGACAATGTATAATCAATGAGGCTCTAAATGGCCTCTAGAGTTAAAAAACGAAGCCTACAAACTATGGGGCCACATGCCCATTACAAATCTACACATATATGATTTTAGTGCTCCACATGGATTTACATGGTCTCCTATCCCAGCCAAGTGTTGCTTGAACTTGTTAATACTCCCTCTTGCAATAGACTTTTGGTAATATTTGCAAATCATTTTGCCATCAATCATATCACATTGAGCCCATGCAGTATCCTTGGCTTTGGGAGGCATGATGGCTGCTACTTAGCTCAAACTCTTTGTCGTTCCACTACTCCAGCAAAAACTCAACACTCTCCAAGCTCCTAATTAAACTCACAAAAACTCCAAATGAGCTGTGTGATGCAAATGAGGGGGGTGAGCTCCTTTCAAAGGGTTGGAGAGTGTTTTTGGAGGGAAACAACCCTTACTTTCCCTCCAAAACACCCAGTAAGCTTCCTAAATGACGTCGTGTGGGCCCACCGCGACCTTGGCAATGAACCAACCGGTTTAGGACGAAACTGATGGGTTTGACCATAAACCGACCAGTTCCATCCTAAATCAATCGGTTTAGGCCGTTTTTGTGGATTTTTGGCGAAATAGGCCCATGAACCGAGCTTTTTGTCTGGTTTGACCCAGTCGCCCAATGAACCGGGTTTTTTGTTCGGTTTGACCCAGTTGCCCAATGAACCAGTTGGTTTGACTGGTTTTCGGTTCAAGTCGATCGATTTTTGAAACTATGGTTGGGCCATAAATTTGTTGAGAAATCTAGGGCATTAGGATTAAGGGATTATTTCTATTTGATTATAACTACTTGTGAAAGCATTTTACTTCTTTAGATTAGGTTATTCTTTTGACTTAGATTATTATAGTGTTCTTCTTCATCAAACAACTACCAAACCATAAACAATAACGAGACAAGAGACATCGAATGTAAGCAATCAGCCAGGGCAAAACTTCTCCAACTTGAGTGGAAAACCCAAACGAATTAAGTGAGGAATACCAAGACCAAGATCTTGACCTACCAACCACTCCAAGACCAAGTCATAATGCTTCTATGATCAAATTCTTCTCTCTTGAGTCAACACGAGTCAAACTGCTTGCCCTACTTTGGATCTCAGCTAACCTTCATATTTTGGCCTCTTAGATCAAATTTGCAACCCTCAGCTTCTTCGAAAACCCTAGTTGCAACACGAGTGAGGGATTTTCACTTTCTTTTGCACCTTGATTCCCTTCGCTTGGATAGAATAATTCCCTTTTGCAATTCAGCTTGTAAACTAGCTTGTTTTCTCCTTGATTCGGTCTTTAAGACAACAATGATACATTCAACCTCTTCTGTAGCTGATGGCACTTCTTATCTTTGCACGTGTGGAGATGACTTTGCTCTAAACCGACCCAAAAACAATTCAAATTCCTTTCCTCCTTTCGTTGGATAAGATGCTTCACTTTCTCAGTTCTTCACTCTTCTTCCTTGTATTTTAGATGCTTCTTGTGCTTGGTCAAATGGGTTCCAATGGAGGTCGAGTCCTCACTATATATAGTGGACTGTCCAGAAAAATCGGTCGACTTCACCTTGTGACTAGGTCGACATGCTTTTCTAGAATGATCTTCATCTCGATTGAGGGTCGACATGAGGGAGAGCTTGTAACAAGGTCTTGGAGTGTTTGTGACACAAATAACTTCTCTCTTTACAATGGGTAACATGCCCAAATGTGTCTTCAATCCTTGACATTGACTTACTAGACTTTATGACTTAATGACCAATCCTAATAGCTCACAATGGGAGCTTCAACTAAAAATAAAATTCCTTGAGCATGAAACCCACGACTCAAGCATCACAAAATAATTTTATTTTTCCTCTTTACATCAATTACATAAAATCATGATTACACATGTCATTATGAAGGCTGAACCTAGTTACACTTTTTTCAACACTCCCTCTTAACTAGGGAGGTATTCATAAACTACATAAGGTACTTGGACATTCTCAATCTGAAGAATTCTCATAGGAAGAGTCAGATTGGTAACCCATCTGTATAACATCATATCATCCAACATTGTCACATAGCAAGGCCTTGACTAATTGCTCTATCTCTCCACAAGATCAGAGCACAATGTTGGCGAGACCAATGATTTATAGACACCCTCATCATTGTCTCTCTCGGAATATACCCCACCTGAGTTCTCTCAGAGTATGTTCCACCAGGACTATTCTTATCTTGGATTCCTAGTGCTCAAAGAATATCGGTCCTTTATGACTACTCTTATCTTGGATGCCCTACCACATCCTCAAAGAGTATTGGATGCCAGATGATTACCCAATCCTCCATTTTATCTTCCCAAGTGAAGACAATAATGATTTGTCTATCTCTCCCTCTCAACTTAGGGAGGACATACCCATTCCATTGAAGGAATGTACCCATTCCTATAAAAGGAATGTACCCAAGCTCCCTCTTATTTAGGGACTTGACCAAGCTCCCTCTTGACTAATGACTTGTTTCCAACAACTCTTTAATGGAGACCATGGGATGAACAACTGCTTGTAGTATTCTTCCTTTCGATGCCATGAATTTATTCTTCTTTATTCATGAGTCTTCATTCTTTGGGGCTTCTTCGTAGGGCACAAACCATCCATCACTTTCATTCAGGAATCATGTCAGTCATGTCATCCTTCTTTTTTATCAGAAAGTGATCTATTAGTCCATTTCTTGCCTTTCTTCATGCCTTGCTACCTTCTTCATGTCATGTTTCCTTAAGGACTTTTCATCCTACCACATGAGCATCGGTTGTAGAAGACATCCACAGTTCTTCTCTTGGTAGCCCTACAATAGCCCATCTAGAAATTGTTCAAAAATTAGAGAAATGAATCATTAAATCAAGATTACCTTTGTGATTGCCTTTCATCATGACATCCTGCATACATATTGCCACATCTCCAAAAGATATACGATGTCAAGGGTCTCTTTCTTTTTCAAACTTCATCAGAATCGTCATATCTTTCCCATGGAGATATCATAGTCAAATCTTTCAGTCCTTGGATGTTGATTGCCTTCTCCATAGTTGCTTATTTCATGATCTCTTCCTTCCTTTCTTCACACATTTCCTTCAAGGAACTTCCAATCAGAGTTCTTCCAATTTTTGTCAGCCACCTCATACTTCATATGAGGACATATTATGTTGATTTCATCTAGTCAATGTGCGACCCATGCCTTCCTGCATCTTTTCCAAAGGAGGATACCCCTTCTTTTGATCATGCCCTCGAGGTAGAGCATTTATCCCTGCAACCATATGACATGACTCGACTTTTGTCCAAATATATATGCATACATACCTCATCTCTTTTTTAGATCATCTAGGCTTCCTACAACAACTTCCTTGATTGAACGAATTTCAATCCCCTTGATCTGCTTTGCATCTTATGACATCATACCTTTACTCCATGAATCCCATAGAAGGTGGAATTATTGGTGAAACACTTGCTCCTATTAATAGGCGAACCTTCTAGTGAAGAGTCTAGTGGAGGATCTTGATAATCCTCATCCGGCAAATGCTTCTCTTGAGGGATGTATGAATCCCATAGAAGGTGGAATTCTTGGTGAAACACTTGCTCCTATCAATAGGTGAACCTTCCAGTGAAGAGTCCAATGGAGGATCTTGATAATCCTCATCCGGAAAATGCTTCTCTTGAGGGATGTATGATGAGTTTTTATACTAGATGACTTTCTTTTTCCATAAGTACTACTTACGCTTCTAATGAGGTTACCAAGAGCTACATCCTTCTATAGGTGGTTGCCATAGACTTCTATTTCAACTGTCTTTCACACTTGTTAGAAGATAATGTCATGAGCTCTTGACTTCAATCATATGCTTCTATGATGCCATGATGCATCCTATCATGCTACTTAGTGATTCCAACCAAGGTGGCTATACAACAGAAAGATTTGAAAATTAGAAACTTGAGAAGAACCTGGGTGAGGAAGACTATCTCAATCATAGTAGAGATCTTTTACTTCCTCCTCCTTAGATTTCTTCTGTTCAGCTTCTTCCACTTCTTTAGTGATATGGGCTTCTTCCCTTCCTCTTTTGTTATTGCCCCTTTTGAGCTTAGGACAATCCCTCTTATAGTGCCCATATTCTTGACATCCATAGCATTGAACCTTTGTCGTATTCTTCTTTCGTTTATGGGGACCAAATTTCCCAAACTTCCCTTTTCTTTTTGCCATAGCAACATATGCTTGAGTTTGCTCATTTGATCCTACATCAGATTTTGCTTTTAACCTAGTTTTCTCAATTTTGCATAGTGACCATAGTTCATTGAATGTAGTGGCTTCCTTTTCCCCATAGATACTTGATGTGAAGTTACCCCATTCTTCCGGAAGTGCATTGAGGACTATTGTAGTCATTTCTCTGTCTGACATTATCTCTCCCAATTCTTGTAATTGGTCTCGTATTTTGGAATTCCTCATAAAGTATGATGCTATTCCTTCTTCTTTTGATATCTTCATCTTATAGAGTACTTGCCTTAACAAGATTACTTCACCTGCAGTGCTTACGAAGAACAACTCTACTTGTTTGTCATATATTTCTTTTGATGTTTCTAATTTTGACACATAGGGGATGAGGGGATCCTTTATGGATTCTATGAGAATCCTTTGAGCCCTTGCTTCCCATTTCATATACCTTGCAAGTGCCTAAGCATCTTCCTTTGATCGATCTAGGGTTTTGACATTTCCTCAAGAAGATGATGTAGACCTTGACTTTGATATGCCTTGAGGATGAAATGATCTTCTTTGATGCCCTTTCTAGAATTTCGTCCCTTGATGCTTGCGTGTCTCTTATGGAGTTGCTCTTCCTTAACTTGTCACCTTAGCTCTAATTCCATGTTGAGAAATCTAGGGCATTAGGATTAGGAGATTTCTCTTTGATGATAATTGCTTGTGAAAGCTTTTTACTTTTTTAGATTAGGTTCTTCTTTTGACTTAGATTATTATAGTGTTCTTCTTCATCAAACAACTACCAAACCATAAACAATAACGAGACAAGAGACACAAAATGTGGGTGATCAACCAAGGCCAAAACCTCTCCAACTTGAGAGGAACACCCAAATGAATTCTTCTTCTTATAGAATCTTCAAGTGACGAATACCAAGACCAAGACCCTTGACCTACCAACCACTCCAAGACCAAGTCACAAAGCTTCTATGATCAACTTCTTCTCTCTTGAGTCCACGCGAGTCAAACTGCTTGCCCTCCTTTATATCTCAACTACCCTTCAGATTTCAGTCTCTTAGATCAAACCTGCAACCCTTGACTTCTTTAGAAACCCTAGTTGCAGCACGTGTGAGGGATTTGCACTGTCTTTGGCACCTTGATTCCCTTTGCTCGGATAGAATGATTCCCTTCTGCAATTCAACTTGTAAACTAGCTTGTTTTCTCCTTGATTTGGTCTTTAAGACAACGATGATACCTTCAGCCTCTTCTGCATCAGACGACACTTCTTATCTTCGTACGTGTGGATATGACTTTGCCTTAAACAGACCCAAAAATAATTTGGATTCCTTTCCT
Organism: Pinus albicaulis; assembly: GCA_034641835.2. Taxonomy (NCBI): domain Eukaryota; kingdom Viridiplantae; phylum Streptophyta; class Pinopsida; order Pinales; family Pinaceae; genus Pinus; species Pinus albicaulis. The sequence continues at coordinate 730,346,575 of CM076573.1, read as the reverse complement.
CCTTCCTTCGTTGGATAAGATGCTTCACTTTCTCCTTTCTTCACACTTCTTCCTTGTTTTTCAGATGCTTCATGTGCTTGGTCGAATGGATTCCAATGGAGGCCGAGTCCTCACTATATATAGTGGACTGTTAATCAAAATAGACTGACTTCACCTTGTGACCAGGCTGACATGCTTTTCTAGAGTGATCTTCATCTCGATTGAGGGACGACATGAGGGAGAGCTTGGGACAAGGTCTTGGAGGGTTTGTGACACAAATAAATTCTCTCTTTACAATATGTAACATGCCCAAATGGGTATTCAATCCTTGACATTGACTTACTAGACTTTATGACTTGATGACCAATCCTAATAACTCACAATGGGAGCTTCACCTAAAATTAAAATTCCTTGAGCATGAAACCCATGACTCAAGCATTACAAAATAATTTTATTTTTCCTCTTTACGTCAATTACATAAAATCATGATTATACACATGTCATTATGAAGACTGAACCTAGTTACACATTTTTCTACAAAATCTTCATTAGGATTGTGAAACACTGAAACAATTGAAATTTGACTATGAAACACTTGGGAAATGGCTGTATGTTGGGTCGGAAACCTTTGGCTTAGATGTATCATCTAAGGGATTTTTGTTTTGTCAAAATTGCCTAGGACTTGTACTTGGCCTTGTTTGCCTAGTGTTTAAGGCAAATTTCCTAGGCTTAATTAATAATGAAATATCACAAGATAGCACAATTTGGTTGTATTACCTAGTGCTCCACAGGGACGTGTCTTTTAGTGTGGGGTGCGTGCACCTCAGTCTTCCCACGTGCTTGGGATGGGGGAATTGGGATGCATAGGGAAACATTTCCCATGTCCCTTTTGGGGAGACGTAGGGGAAACATTTGCCCAGTGCGGGGGATGCATTTCCCCAAAAGAGGCGCTTCTGTGTGTCTCCCCTCAAAAGGGGGATGTGTCCCCTTCAATTTTGTCTAATATCCCTTAAATTAAAAATAAAATTAAAAAATAACAAAAAAAATTAAAAATTAAAATTAAACCATTTGGCTTACCAGTTAATTGTTGCCTCTCCTACCCTGTGACGCTCCTTCTTTTTTCAGGAGGGGAAAGCTCACGGGAAACCCGGGCGTACTTCCCCAGAATTTCTGGATGGTACGCGCGGTAAACCGTTCGGCGGACTTTTGGCGCCTGACCCCAAAGGACTCAAGGATTGAACCCGTGACCTCCCTCAACAGAGAGGCCCACGTATTGGCTCACTACCACTTGAGCTAACCCTTGGGGCTCTGTGACGCTCCTTCAATTCTCAATTGTCCATTTTTAATTTTCAGTTTTGACTTTTGAGTATTGGTTGTAGATATCGACAATCCCAAATTGATTCTTCGACTCATCATTGTTTACTAATTTTCGATTTTGAGTTATATCAATTTTCTATTCCAGTGTTCTAACTTCATTATCTACTATAGTCTATTTTGCTTAGTACTAATTAGATTCTAGAATGATGAATTTAATTTTTAAATCAATATAGATTTTAGAATGTTGAATATCGATCAATATATTTCATTATTGAATTTGGTGGTGTATGGATGAATGGTGAGTATGAATGATCTATGTATTAGTATGAATGATGAGTATGGATTATTGTATTTCATTATTTAAATCAATCATATATGGATCAATGTATTTATGCATTCATTATTGAATATGACTTCGAATTATATATATATATATATATATATATATATATATATATATATATATATAAGCAAACCCTGACATCCCCTGTCCCCCTTAAATTTCCCTAAAATTTGAGAGTACTCCCACACGTCCCACCTGCATGTGTCCCTGCATGTGTGTTCTCCTGTCTTGGAGTCTTGGTGGAACATAGGTATTACCGTAGCATCATGTTCTTTGGGGGATTGGGATTAAACCTAAGTCTTTGCTATAAGAGTTAATCTGATTTACTGCTTGACCACAACTCAGTTTACACACCCAAATAGATAACATAGTAGTATTTTTGTGCGTGTGCATGTGTACTGTCATCTTTTTTCTGAGGAAATAAATCTGCCTCCCTCTCAGCCCTAGGGATAGAGTGAGGTTTCTGGTATAGGCCCAATGCACAAGTATACTCACTTAAGAGTTCACAAGTCTCAAAGTCAATTACAGCAATATTTATCAAACCATTATAGCTCATCATGGCCAGCCCACAAGAATACTCACTTAAGAGTTCACAAGTCTCAAAGTCAATTACAGCAATATTTATCTAACCATTATAGCTCATCATGCCCCTAGCGGGAGTTTGAACCTGGATGGGGAAGATAATAGCCATTCTGCCCAACCACTCGAGATAACCCCAATTGATGTGTGTACTGTTATCTGTTATAACACACACATATAAACTCTGCCACACATTCTGCAGTCCTCTCTGCTTTAAAAACCTCCTCACACAACAACAACAAACAGAAAACACTGAAGAAAACATTGGGACTGGTAGAAGTACTGCAAACAGAGAGGGAGGTTAGAAATGTTTAGCACCACAGATGCTTTGAGTGAACCTGAATTCTGGCCAAAACTCCACTTTATAACACTATACTCATTAAAGAAGCTGCTTTGAGTGAACCTGAATTCTGGCCAAAACTCCACTTTATAACACTATACTCATTAAAGAAGCTGTCAGGATTGCAAAGAAGTCCAATAACATGAACTGAGAAGATGGATACAAATTCAGCCAATCCTGGCACCATATTTTTAATCGTCTTAGCAAACATAAATAACACTCTTAATTTGTGATCTCCCCCCACTTTTGGTCTCTTTCTCTCGTGGCTCTCTTCTTTCTTGATAGTTGATACCTTTCCCGAATCCCTCTCTTTATCGATTGCATTTTTTCTTTTGTTTTTTTCATCTACTTTATCTTTCCGTCTTCTCCTTTTGTCTCCTACTTCAGCACTACTCTTTTTTCCTCCATCTTCTTTTCATTTCTTTTTTTTCTTGTTAGTTTTTTTTCTCTTTTTATTCATTAAGTTGTTTTGCCTTTATATTCATGTCCTTCATTGTGTCCTATCATCTTGTTGTTTAATGTTAGTACTATTAGTATTATTATTTCCTTTGTTTAATTTAGTAGAAATCATAAATTTTTTCTCCTCATTTTATCTCTTTTTCTTTGAGCTTGCCACTAGTTTCCTTAATAGTTCCCCCTTATATTTTTCTGAGGCTTTGCTCTCTTCTATGCCCCTCCTTGCCCTCCGTAGCTGTTTTTTCTTTGTTGCTTGGGTATCTTCTCATCTTTTCATTCTCTCTACATTATTCTTACTACTCCCTTCCAATTTCTTTGTAAATTTTTCATCTTCCTGATTTTCCTATTTTCTTTTCCCGAATTTCCTTACCCATTCTCCGATTTTTCTTGTTTCCTTGGCTTTAAGCCTCTTCTTTTTAGCTATTAATTTTTTCACTGCTTTCATCATTTCTTAACATTGTCCAATTTCTTTATCTACTATTTAAAATATATTTACTCTTATCTTCTCTAATGTTATTAATATATATCTTTTGACCCTATATATATTCTACACTCCCTTCTCCACTTGCAACACTTCTTTCATTTACCATGACATTGATACTGTGTTATTGGATCCATGGGTTCTTGATGCTTGATTCATCAAGATTCTTGTAGGATCGGCCATGTAAAAATGGATCCTGTGCCAGCTAGCCCTCATGCTGGATCCTGGGAAAATAACATAACGTTTTTTGTTTTGTTTTGTTTTCAATATAATAAATTAAGGTTTTTTTAAAAGGATATTTGCCACCTGTTTGAAATGCTAAGTAGCAAATATTCTACTCATACTTTTAGTTAGATTACAAATCTATAGGCAATATAGCTGTATAGGTAAGCTATCAATTAATTGTAGCCTGTAGGCTATATATCACATGATAATGCTAGCAGGATTGGCCTGAGAAGTTAAAATTATAATTTTCAGTTTTTGATAATGCTAGGGGGAAATTCTCTGGGAATGCTTTGAGACAATGTATAGAGAACAGTATATAGTATATATGCCTAGTTTTCAGTTTCCTTTGTGTACAAGGGATGCCTATGTCATTAATAATTTACTTAGATCAATCCCATCCAACTCTAGGTGAACAATCCTCTTAAAACAGTATGATACATAGACTATAGCATGTTCTCAAACAATGTGATACTATAGCATATTCTCAAACAATATGAGATATTCATTTCAAGGAAGATGGCAGGTTGATCATGTTTTAGAGTTGAAATATTCATATGATGAGGATGTAGACCCATTTATTTATATGGAGTTGGACCTAATCTAGATCATCATATCAATAAAGCAATCACTGATGAGAAACTCAGTTTTGTATTTATGTTTATTAATTTTGTATAAAGCATGATGGATCATGCTTTCAGTCTTTAAATTTATAAAATATCTAATGATTTCAGTTTTAATGTTGTGATTCATGAATTATCTTGACTTTTAACTTTAAATATGCTTTTAAAAATTAAAGAAATATTATTGTATTTTTTGTACGTGGTGTTTCCCTACTGTATCCTGATCCTGGATTTTCAAAAATCTGGTGGATATGTATTCATATTCATACCAGCATCTGTTTCCTGGTAACTTAGCATTGATGATGAGTGAAGCATTCACTCCAAATGTGCTGGCGTAAAATATCTCACATAGAAGAATTGTTGACAAGTTACAACGTATGAATTTGCGAGGTAATAGACTTTAGTTAAGTTAGTGGTTGGCCAGATGTGGGCTAGTTATAAGGGGGTAATTAGAAGTTAGTGGCTTCTGGCTTTTTTTTTTGCAAATAGGTGTCAATGTAATGTTTTGGCAATTTGTAATGCAAATTGTGAAATAGTGTTGTTGTTTTTACAAATCTGTTGTGGAATGTTCTAGGTACCTGTACTTATTATGATTTGCATTTACATTGGATTCTAGTTTTATAGGCTAGAAAATCATATACTATTATGCATAAAGAAGCGTGCTGTTTGTTTATAAGCAATTAAGGAACCCCCCTTGAGTCACAGATTAAAAGTACTTGTTGCAGAAAAGCGGTGAGTCTAGGGGTTTTGCACAATACAAATTTCCAATCCCTAAAATCAAATGATTTTGGAATAAATTTGACACCCATAAAATTTCAGATACACTCTGCCAAATGCCATACTCAGCGTACTTGCAAGTATGGTAACTATGGTCTACCTCAGTTTTAAAAACTGGAACTGGGTTTTGAACTGGGCCACTTATCAAACCGGGGTGCGAACCAAAACCGGATCAAACTATTGGACCAGATTCAATGAACTGGATCTTATGGGAAAATCAAAAAATATTTTTAAGATTCCAAACCATGATTCCAAACCATTAGAGACCAAATATGCGAAGTTTACTCATGTATATACCATGTAAGGGTGCATATATCAAAATGTTGACAAATGCAATAAATATTATTAACAAAATGCATAATCAATGAGGCTCAAAATGGCCTCTAGAGTCCAAAAACAATGCTACAACTGAAGTTACTAGGCCACTGACCCATTACAAATCACTGATCAACATGATCATTCATCAAAGTTCTGCTTCTATAGCCTTTTCCCTAGCATTTGATTTCCCAAACTTCTCTAACTTTTCAAAGTATTCTGCCCTAATAGGTCCTATCATTTCATCTGGTGCATCACATGGAGTTACTTGGCCTCTTATACCATCCAAGTGTTGTTTCAGCCTATGGATGCCTCCCTCTCCTATTGGGCGCTCACAATATTTGCACTTCATTTTGCGATCAACATCACAATGAACCCATGCAGCATCTTTTGCTTTTGAGTTTAGATTTGAAGGAAAAGAGTTTCACAAATAGAAAAAATATGCAACTAAGTAAAATGTAAAAACTATGATTCCAAACCATTAGATACCAAATATGCAAAGTTTACTCATCTATATACCATGTCAGGGTGCATATATCAAAATGGTGCCAAATGCAATACATATCATCAACAAAATGCATAATCAATGAGGCTCGAAATGGCCTCTATAGAGTCCAAAAACAATGCTACAGCTGAAGTTAAGGCCACTGACGCATTACAAATCACTGATCAACATGATCATTCATCAAAGTTCTGCTTCTATAGCCTTTTCCCTAGCCTTTCCCAAACTTCTCAAACTTTTCAAAGTATTCTGCCCTAATAGGTCCTATCATTTCATCCAATGTTGCAAACATCAGCATTGGGATAAAATCGACAAGGGTCCAAAAACCAAAAAATTGTAAAAATCGGGGAAAACATCGGTAACAATCGGCAAACATTGGCAAAATTAAGATACCATAAAAATATTTTTCAAAATCGACAAAAATTGGCTAGGCCAAAAAAATTATGATTTTGAGATAAAATCGGGATGTTATCGAGATGTTCGCAACACTGATTTCATCTGGTGCATCACATGGAGTTACTTGGCCTCTTATACCATCCAAGTGTTGTTTCAACCTATGGATGCCTCCCTCTCCCATTGGGCACTGGCAATATTTGCACAACATTTTGTGATCAACAACATCACATTGAACCAATGCAACATCATTTGCTTTTGAGGCCATGGTGGATGATGCCTTTTTAGATTTGAAGGAAAAGAGATTCACAAATAGAAAAAATATGCAACTAAGTAAAATGTAAAACCTATGATTCCAAACCATTAGAGATCAAATATGCAAAGTTTACTCATCTATATACCATGTAAGGGTGCATATATCAAAATGGTGCCAAATGCAATACATATCATCAACAAAATGCATAATCAATGAGGCTCGAAATGGCCTCTAGAGTCCAAAAACAATGCTACAAATGAAGTTACTAGGCCACTGACCCATTGCAAATCACTGATCAACATGATCATTCATCAAAGTTCTGCTTCTATAGCCTTATCCCTAGCCTTTGCTTTCCCAAACTTCTCAAACTTTTCAAAGTATTCTGCCCTAATAGGTCCTATCATCTCATCTGGTGCATCAGATGGAGTTACTTGGCCTCTTACACCATCCAAGTGTTGTTTCATCCTATGGATGCCTCCCTCTCCCATTGGGCGCTCGCAATATTTGCACAACATTTTGCGATCAACAACATCACAATGAACCCATGCAGCATCTTTTGCTTTTGAGGCGATGGTGGATGACATTTTAGATTTGAAGGAAAAGAGATTCACAAATAGAAAGAATATGCAACTAAGTAAAATGTAAAACCTATGATAAATTTGAAAACAAAAAAGAGGCAGATTTAGCCTACACAGAGGGGTTGCTTTTTACTTTAAAAAGGAGAACAAATTAAAAACAGAGGCGTTAATCAATTCTCGAAATTTTAAAGAGAGAAATTATACCTGGGATTCAAGAATGGAAACTAGTTGGTAATGCCTCTTCCAATGATGTCAACTCCATTAGACAGCAATAGACCAGCTCCCAAGATGACAAAGAGTTTCCGAACTTGCTGCTGTTGCTACAAAACTCAGTGCTGTTGCAGAACTCTCCTAGTTCTCATATGGCCACAAAAACTTGAAATTTGAAGTGTGAGGCAAATAGGAGCTCAAGGCTGCATTTAGAAGTTTAGGAGGCCACAAATTGGAGGGAAACTGCCCATGGTTTCCTGGCCAGTTTGGTACCTAACTGGTACCATCTGGTCCCCAAACTGGGTTTATTGGTCGGTTTGATGTGCCAACTTTGCTGACTGGCTGGTCTGACTGGTTACTGGTTCAGACTGGCTGGATTTTAGAACTATAGTCTACCTACAATACGTGATTGCAAGGTAGGGATATTGCAGGACATTTCAACTCTATTGCCAGGTATAATTTTAACCAGTGTATATCATCAAAGGCATTATCGGAGTTGTATGGAGTCCTACAATAATCAATTTCAGGCATTAGATCTTTTCTGTTCTTTGATTCACAATCCATGTTAGGAAGATGGAAGAAGTGACAGAACCAAAGGTTGTGGTCTTTTTGTTTTTGACCCTTGTCTATTTCAGTACTTCGCTGCAAGTATCGTGTTAACCTGTCATTTTCTACACCTTGTAGAAATAAGCCTTTGATGCAGAAACTTAGTAGTATTTGTTCTTGGTAAAAAGGGTGCATAAATGATATACTGCATAGTGCTAAACACTGTTTTTTGTTTGTTATGTTCTTGCATATCATGTTTGGGAGCTCATCCAAATCTATAGATTGTATGCCTGGTGGTTCACGTTCCTATGTGACCGCACACATGTACCAGCTACATCCACGGTCTTAAGAATCTCAGTAAATCCTCCCGAAGGGATCTACTGTCGGCCTAACATTGAGGCCTAACCCCGCAGCTGTCTCGGAGATTTGATCCTGTGACCTCTCTCAATCTGGGTGTACTTTCAAGCGGGGACTCAACCAATTGAGCTAACCCTTGGGGCTTCTACAAATCATAGTTACCAGACTTGTGGGCCGAATTCATGATTGGTGGGTTTGACCTGACATGCTGTCCAGATGAGTTGTTACAGACTGCAGGCCTTGGATTTGACTTGCATATTCGTGTGATTGTGGCAATGAATATGTTCTTTTGACCTGTAGAGAACCTGTTGGGCCGAATGTTTTCAAGACTGGTCAAACTGGAGCCCGATCTGGATGGTTTGTCTGGTTTGACCCCAAAAGAGGGTGAACTGGCCCTTGAATCAGTTTGTATTTTGAAGTAAGTTGATTCAGAACTGAGTTGTCAGCTGATTCCAATCCTAGTCCAGTCTAACCCTCAGCCAATTCTCTGAATCTGATTCCAATTTTTAAAACTTTGATCAGCTTAGTTATAAAAGCCCAGAAAAGAGCCATTTTGCCATTTGGCTTTTTTTCATCACTTCGTATTTTTTTTTATATTGTTGCATTTACTGTGTTTTCCTGAGCTCAGTTGAGATTTTGAATCTTTTCGGTGGGAATCTTTTGCCGAGTTGAGTCTGGTAACTATGCTATAAATTGAAACTTGAAGTTTTCAAACCAGAGAATAGAGAGACTGAGTTTGAATAACCAAAGAACTGAGTTAAGTCACTGTTTTTAAGGGGGTAGTTTTTGTTGGACAATCCCTAGTCATTAATTAGGCCCATTTCCAATTTTCCACTAGAATCGAAAAGGACCGTTGTACTCGGATTTGGCTTGCAATCAGTATTTTCTTGGGCAACTTATTAATCATAACCATGTCTAGTGTCTATCATCTGAAACAAGATAGGCTGAAGTTTTGGGATTTAGGTTTTGTCCCATGTCTGTGAGATGGCTTTCAAGCTTTCAAAGGTATCATAATGCTGTATCCTGACAGGTATTGAAGTAAATCTCTGGAGAAACTAATTCTTGTGGACTTCCTTATTTCTTTTCCATTGTGCATACTGTTGCTGGTAGTTGAAGTTAGAATCATCTAGTCAAATGGAGTGCTTACTAACCTTGCTGTTCCTTTTACTTTGCAACTTGATGTTGTAACTGATATTCAATTGCATTTGGATTACTTTTGTCTATGCAATAAGAGTACTGTAATTTCATATTTTGTCTGTTTAGGCTACAATGAGATTTCCAACTTACAGTTTCTGTTAATTATAGTAAAATGACAACGTTTACATGGCATCTCTCTTTTATTCTTGAATCTAGATAATATTTCTACATTGTCCGAATTCTCACATTTTGCTATAGTTAAAATTGTTTCATTGTTTGATTCTTTTGGACAAAACAGATACCGGGCCATAACAAGTGCATATTATCGAGGAGCAGTTGGTGCACTGTTAGTTTATGATGTAACCAGACATGTAACCTTTGAGAACGTGGAGAGATGGCTTAAGGAGCTTAGAGACCACACTGATGCCAATATTGTGATAATGCTTGTTGGTAACAAGGCTGATTTGCGCCATCTTAGAGCTGTTTCTGTAGAGGATGGCAAAGCATTTGCAGAACGAGAAAATACATATTTTATGGAAACATCAGCTTTGGAATCAACAAATGTTGAGAATGCATTCACAGAAGTACTTAGCCAGATTTACCGGATTGTGAGTAAGAAAGCTCTTGATGTTGGGGAAGACCCAGCAGCGGTGCCCAGTAAAGGACAGACGATACATGTTGGCAATAAGGATGATGTGACAGCAATGAAGAAAGTTGGGTGTTGTTCTCTATAAGCCCAAAGTGCAGTGCTCTAAAGTGCTGTCGTCTGAAGCTTTTGCTTCTAAAGCGACTCTTTTTGAGGAATTGATTTAAATATGTCAAAAGAATGATTGATGGTTGCCTGTCAGTTGTAAGAGACAAGCACCCTGCTATTGCTCTGTATGATTTATTAGTGAACCTTTGCTGCTCTTGGATGCCTCCAAAGCGCATTGTTGTCATATAGCTTTTGTTGCTACTATACGTTTTAGCAAATATTTCAATGATTTATATTGTGGTTATTTTGGACAGATCATGTCAAATATTGGGTTAATTGTATCTGTAAAGATTGAGCTGGCAAATGCAGTTCAATTTTGGTCGTTATCCTAGTTATTCAAACTATTATTTCTTAATCTTGCTTAGTGGTTTTTCTCTTTTATTTAATGTTTTTCTAATGTTCGAGGCATGTCTTTATTTACCATTTCTTGAACCTCTTTACAGTTCAAATGTCAGGGAAAGAACGTCATCTGTTTGCTTGCTGGAAATGCATTCTGTTGTCAAGGGTGCGATGAATGTCGGATTATTACATCTGGTGAAAGTCTGATATTCTATACATTCATATGATCCTATGTTTTGACCGACACTAACTTGATTCTACCTTCAAATTGACCTGTGTGTGATAATGGCAACGACAGGAGTTTGGAGAAGATTGGCATTTGAGATCCGATTGAGTAGAATGGTTTGTGACGGGATATTGCAATTTGTGACGGGATATTGCATCCTTTCAAGGCATATCTGATGATTGATTTTTCCCGCATAGAGATATACATCCCATCTGAAAGGGCCACAATCTACATCGTGTCTATGAAATATTGATCGGAATTAATTTCAAAGCTAATAAAATGGCTCATTATAACTGTTTAGTCAAACTTGAAAATTTCCCATGTCTAATATATGGCACATTTTGATAATAAAATGATTTCTTCGTTTAAAATCTTGATGTTGAAAATCTCCAGTAGAAGGGTACACTCAAGATCTTTGAATTTGATTTGGCCATCTTGAGGGCTCAAATTCAACTTCATTCTTAGATTCTCACTGGAGCTGATGAATTTTTGTTCTTTGTGGCTTAGCAGCTTTTGCTCAGTAGCTCTGGTGAACTTGCACCCTAAGTTGGTGGTGGTAAATGGTAAAACCCAGGTGTTTGCCACTGTGTGGCCTTTAGATAGGGCAATCCTTGCGTGTGCAGGCATTGTTAAGGGACTCGTTAACGTAGAGATCTTGTGTTACTAGAGGTTTGTCTCTGGGCGATGGCATATTATCCTAGTCAGGGTGGCATCCAGGGTCGAGTTGAGTAGTTTTAACTTAAGGTAGTAGCTTATTTCCAACATTGTGTGATGAAATGTACCATATACCATGGTTTGATTGAATACCAATTTGACAAGTTGGGATCCACAGAGAATTGATGGGTTGAGGATGGAAATTGAGAGTTGAGCCGTGTAGTCCATTCTTTTCAATACTCCCAGTTACATTTTTTATTGTGTTGGTAGGGAGCATCTCTTCCGGCTTTTTCTTGCGAGGTATCATTGAGGAATTCATTTTTGATTTTTTGTTTGTTGGGAATATGTTTTCCAGCGTTTTTTTAGTGAGGTCTCGTTCGTGTGAGGCATCATTGAGGAAATCATTTTTGTTCTTTTGTTTGTTGGGAATATGTTTTCCGAGTAGTGTTTAGTGTGACTTTTTGAAGGCTTTTACGGTGACTTTTTACGGTGTAATTTCTCTAAATTCCGGCAGGAATTTATTGAAAAGAGAAGTATGATTGCTAACTTTGCACAATCGAAGTGCCGTAGAGGTTTTTGAGGGCGCTGAATCCATATATAGAGTAAAAAAACCAGTTTGAATAGCAAAAACTAAGATTTTACCTCAAAATTTTTCACCAGATTCCGGCACCCGAAACTTCAAAAAGTCGCACTAAAGACAACTCCTATGTTTTCCAGCGTTTTTTTTACGGAGGTTTCATTGAGGAATAGGCGTGTGCCCTTTGTGTGACATTCAACAGTGTCAAAAGGGATTCGGTTTGTCATTTCCATTTTACGATTAACGTAATAATTCTCCATTTTTGGTCTACAATAGTCTTTTGGATTTTTATGCATTCTTCTATATGTTATTGAACCAAGGATGTTTTTTAAATGTTCTATTGTTGTCTGTAACATATTCTTGCTATATATTCCTTTTCTACATGTCAAGCTTAGTGTTAATTCTCATTTTAAAGCATTATAACATCTGCTTATTTCTTGAATGGTTGTATATCGTTACGGAGTTGTCTTTAGTGCGATTTTTTGGAGTTTCAGGGGTTAGAATCCGATGAAAAAATTTGAGGTAAAATCTTGATTTTTGTTATTCAAATTGGTTTTTTGACTCTATATATGGATTCAACACCCTCAAAAACCTCTAGGGCACTTCGATTGTGCAAAGTTAGCAATCAAACTTCTCTTTTCAATAAATTCCTGCCGGAATTTAGAGAAATTACACCATAAAAAGTCACCGTAAAAGCCTTCAAAAAGTCGCACTAAAGACTACTCGTATGGTTACACTGGAAACATTGAGATTCTACTGTGTATTAGAGTTTCGATTAAAATACCTGATTTCGCATAATGTTTAGATGTTTGTTAGAGTTTGAATTAATATCTGCTTGCACAATGTTTAGATGTTGCTTATCTAGAACCCTTTGAAAATGTCTTCAAGATTCTAATGTTAAACGCACTTCCAAGTGAAGTGTGTAAGTTGTCCACATGTTTATGATTTTGAAATTTATTGATTCTGCTCTTTACCATTGTGCTTTGAAATTTATGGTAAGGGTGCTATCTTATCACCTAGATAGTGAGTTGGAACTTTGCTATTTATTTTAAAAAATAATAATTATGAAATTATTAGATTGGAATTACACATCTCAATTTGCATACATCTTTCCACTTTTTTCTTATAGTGACCACCCTCCCAATATGAGGGAGATGTGACATGGGTAAATGCTGATGCCATTATAATATTGAAGATGGATAATGAACATTATGAAAGCCATATTTGAGGCGGAGCAAATATAATGAATAACAATATCAAGGTACACCAATTATTTTTATAGTGAATAACTTATATTACACTTAGCTATGGATTGGTTCACATTATTTTTATAGAACACCGTGGGCTTCAAAGTAGAAAAATCACACCCAACATACATCCATCATAATCAAATACTAGATTAAAACAATCTTTCAAAAAATTTCACCAATAAAAAGGTTTGCATCTACATGGATTTGATTTGTCTATGCCCTTGATAGATTTGAAATTATGATGGATCTACATCTAATTATTGTGGTTCTCATTGTGACTTTCTCTCACATTGGTGACTTTCTGTCAATTATATCCATTCACACATCTTCTAGAATTACCCAACCCAAAACTTGTGAAAATTTCTGAATACAAAATTATAGAAACCCTATTGCAGTATCTTGATTTACTTCTCTTGTTGTTTTAATTATACAAGTTATTTTCAGAAATATTTAGAAAATAGCGAAGTAAAACACAACTAGTAGCCTACACATTTACTGATAATTTACTGAAGCATAGTGCACATATGACAAAGGACACATAATTTTTTTGACAAATGTCCCCGGAAAAATCGAATACGGGAAAACCGGTGCAACAACTCTTCGAGGGTTTTATTTATTAAGCAGAATATCTGAATACATCTAGGGCACCAGTGGTGGTTTGCCCCACAGAGAAATTCATGGTAGTAGTACTTTATCACTTGGAGACATAAAATATGGCTGACTCAAACCCTTCAAGAATTATTGAATACGAGCCCTTTCTGGTCCACTAGAACCCTCAAGTAGGTCCTCCAGCCTCTGCGTTAGCCCCTCTAATCTAGCGCAACTTCTGCGCAACACAAGCTGCCCCTACATCACTTTGAAGGCCTCTGTGTCACCTAGAAGGGTCTGCGTCAACTTGGCTAGCTTGGTTGGGCTGCGTCCCTCCTGTTGGCCTTTGCATTGCCTAGTATGGTACTGCCTCTCTCATGTATGTATTCTTGGCCTCAGATCAGACCATTCCTTACCGTTTTGCCCCTCACTAGCATTGCAAGCTCTCTCGAAAATTCTCTTCAAATTGCGCCCAGAATTTCGACTTAGCTCAAGTGTTGCTACTCTGTGTGTTTTCTCTAGCTTATCCAAAGCCTTCCTTTAATACTTTTTTCGTTGAGAAATCAACGATCGTGATCTAATCACTAAATTAGAGAAAGCTTGATCCACGTCACTTAAAACATTCTCACCACATGTGTAAATTAATTCACTTCAATTTTTCAATTTCCCTAAGTTAGACTTAGGGTCCCCATTAAAAAATTTAATTATTTGAATAACTTTTCACTAGCTGGAATTTCTCCAAACGATTTTTGGGTCTTGGAGATCTCATGTGTTCGAGCCCCTCCAAAAGGTTTCGGAGCTAGAGCACATCCGATGCTACCTAAAATCTCAACACTCCCTCTTAGCGAGGAATGTGTTCTAGCGACACTTCACCACTGAAGCATCACCTTGATCTCTGGCATCGGTCTCGGCACTGCTGATGCTTGGCCTGCTGCCCTTCATCCACTGCGCTGCTGCTTTCTGCACCGCTGCCCATGACTCTGCCACAGTCACTGCCACATCTGCACTGCAAATCCCTCTCAAATTGATGCCTCGTGCTGCCTATAACACTACCACTGCCAACTGCTGCACTACAACTCATTTGTTGAGAAGTAAACAACTGAAGGACAATCACTCAACAACTGACAAACAAGTCAGTGTGGCTGCATCTCATCATTGAAGCACCCTTTGTTGCTACTCTGCGTTGCCTCTCCTATGCACTGTGGTGTCTCTCTGAAGCACTACGCTGTTTGCTGCTCTACACTGCGTAAGCATTGCCTCTGTGGTGCTGCTTCCATGCCGCTGCTGCCTTTGTACGTGTTGCTCCACTCTTCAACATCCTAGTTCTGCCTCTGCTTCATCATGATCTTCTGCACACACTGAATCCAGTCATCCTGCTACTGTATTAAGGCTCTTGTAGCTCGTATGTGATCCAAGAATTTGGGTACCTCAAGGATCCCGCCACTCATCTGTAGCTCAATTTATAGATCTATGTCACCACACATCTTCTCTCGAGGTACATGAGCACTCATGGCCACAACATCTTCACTGTCATCGTCCCCTCTAGCTATCGCTGCCTTGGAATCTGAAGCTTCCTTGTCCTTCCTTTTAGGACAAGTGCAGGAAAAGTGTCCAAGTTCGCCACATTTGAAGCATCGGACCTTGGATAGGTCCTTCTTCTTCTTCCCTTGTTGCCGTTGTCCCTTAGATGTTAGGGCTGCCCCACCAGTGACTTCGAAGATGCAATTGGCACGATGTCTCTCCAACTCAGACTGCGTCACCCTTTAGGGCTTGCGTCAGCGCAACATGAGCTTGATAGGCTCTGCGTCACCCACTAGGGTCTACGTCACCCACTAGGGTCTACGTCAGCCTCTGCGTCAGCTCTATGTGAGTAGATTAGCTCTGTGTCCCTTCTGCTGGGTCTGCGTCCCTTCTGGTGCTGCACTGCCTTCTCCCAGATCTATGCTGCTTTAGCCGCCCTTCTTGCAACAAAAAACTTCAACCCCTTGCTGATGACTTCAACTTGATCTGCAATGCTACCATACCATGTGAAAAATTCCGAATACAAAATTACAGAAACTCTACTGCAGTTTCTTGATTTACTTCTACTTGTGATTTTAATTATACAAGTTATTTTTCAGAAATATTCATAACATAGCGAAGTAAAACGCAACTAGCAGCCTACATATTTACAGAGCATTCTCTGAAGCATAGCGCACATATGACAAAGGACACACATGATTTTTCGAACAAATGTCCCCGTAAAAACCTAATGTGCGAAAACCGATGCAACAACTCTTTGAGGGTTTTATTTATTAAGCAGAATATCTAAATACATCTAGGGCACTAGTAGTGGTTTGCCCCACAGAGAAATTCACGACAGTGGTACCTTATCACTCGGAGACAGAAAATATGGTTGATTCAAACCCATCAAGAATGATTGAATATGAGCCCTTTCTGGCCCACTGGAACCCTCAACTCAACTACTCCAGCCTTTGCATCAACCCCTCTAGCCCAACGTAGCCTTTGCATCACTCTGAAGGCCTTTGTGCTGCCTTTGCGTCACCCAGAAGGGTCTGCGTCGCCCTCTACGTGGTCTCTGTGTCAGCGTGGTTGGGCTACATCCCTCCTACTGGCCTCTGCGTTTCCTGGTACGATACTGCCTTTCTGATGTATGTATTCTCGGACTCGGATCATAACAACCCTTGCTGATCTGCTCCTCACTAGCATTGCAAGCTCACTCGAAAATTCTCAGCAAACAACGCCCCAGAATTTCGACTTAACTCAAATGATGCTATTTTGTGTGTTTTTTTCCAACTTATCCCAAACCTTCCTTTAATACTTTGCTCGTTGAGAAATCAACGACCATGATCTAATCACTAATCAACGGCTAAGATTAGAGAATGCTTGATCCACGTCACTTAGAACATTCTCACCACATGTGTAAATTAGTTCACTTTAATTTTTCAATTTCCCTAAGTTAGACTTAAGGTCCCCATTTAAAAATTTAATTATTTGAATAACTTTTACACTGGGTGAAATTTCTCCAAACGATTTATGAGTCTTGGAGATCTCATGTGTTCTAGCCTTTCTAGCCCTTCCACAATTTCATCCGATATTACCAAAAATCTCAACAAAACTTACTGTATTCAGCGTATTTTATTCATCATGAAACATAATTGTTCAAGTTGGATTTCACATTGTAAATTGAATCACTCATTGTAAGTTCTTGTTTTCCTCCTTTGCATGACAAAGTGGCTATCTTGGCATTGGCCTTTTGTTGATGCCATTTAGTGAACTACGAGTACTTGGCAATTATAGTGATAGATTTGACATCAACTCATTAGGCAAAAGTGAGACCACGACCAAATGGCTATGTTGGCATTGGCCTTTGTAACATCACATAGCATGTTGTAGGCACTTTGAAAAAGAAAGTGAGGTGTGCATGAAATCCCTGTTACATGTGTGCACAAACATACATAAGGGATGGCTTTAATGAAATGAATGTGGACTTCCACACGTGAATGGGAACCTATCAATTTAAGATATAGTCAATACGAATATACACAAATGTTTGTACATTCATAATCATTGAACTAAATTGATTTAGAGTCAATAAGAATATACACAAATGTTTGTACATTCATAATCATTGAACTAAGTTGATTTAATTGTTATTATTTTAACCTTTATAAACATATTCCCTGGTGAGAACTTATAAGGATACTTGCTAATGTATTTTTAGAATAATCATTGAACTAAATTGATTTAGAGTCAATAAGAATATACACAACTGTTTGTACATTCATAATCATTGAACTAAATTGATTTAATTGTTATTATTTTAACCTTTATAAAGATATTCCCTGGTGAGAACTTATAAGGATACTTGCTGATGTATTTTTAGAATAAAATAGATCACTTGACATTTCCATGAAACTTTGAATCGTTGCATCCAACACTGTATTCATATTAGTTACGAGTTTCTCATTGATTTCACTATAAGTGGCGACAAGAAAAATGCTGTTTTTTTTCCTTGTAACTAACAAAAAAAACCATTACCTTTATTACATAATTACTTCAATTTTTTTTTTTACACAAGTAACTAACTTAAAATACTAGCATGAGAGCTTTCATAATGCATTCACACCCCTCCACATTAACTCCTTTCAATTCCAAGAGAACTCTAAAGTTTTAACAACTTTATAGTTTTTTCTTGAAACACACTGTAAAATAATACCATGTAATCTTTCACTGTACTCCCTTGTTGTTCTAGTCCCATTTTAGAATCTAATTTGCAACCATTTATGATCAAACAACCATAAAAAATAAACAAATAAATAGTTGTAATATTTGCTTTATTTAGATTTTTTAAAGAAATTTTAATTTTATTACTTAAACCAAATTAATATTCTTCATATGCTGAATAGTATATCGAATATATCCTCTATTAGAATCCTCAATTTAGAAAATAGAAAAGACCCATTGATATTGCCCTTCCAAAAAAAACTCAAAATATTAACAATCTAAAGATCATTATCATACCATCCTTAGTACCTCACCCTACTGAGTACAAAATATCTACATATCAGTGCTAGAAATAGCCTTAAAACACTTTCGTTGTCGACTAAGCTCATATGTGATTTTTTCATTTAAACACTAATCCTCACTACCCATTAAAGGTTTCAAAATAAGTGTCCATTTATAATATAAAACAATACATGTACAACATGTATCCCTACAAGATAAAAACAAAGAATACAAGGATGATCATAATGAGATGATTGAACATTCTCAATCCCCCATATATGCCATTAACCCACATCCATTGAAAGACCTACTTTGGAGAGCCCACATCCACTAAAAACACATTTTATAATGATACCATGTTGACTTTCAGAAGTCTTAATGATTTGGATTGGATCATTATTATATTTCATCCATTTTGATACTTTTAGAGTGGAAGAAATTGGAGGAATAAGCTTGGGAAAAGGGTCATTTTAACGACGGTCCCAATTTGGAAAATTTGGGGGCGGAAAACTTTATGATCCATTTTTAGGCCTTGAATGACAATTTTTTGTGATCCCAAACTTTCTTCCATCTTCCATATTCCACACATTGATACTTTTCCAATAGTGCACGAATTACATCAATCAGAGTTGATATGAGAAATTTATTCCTCTTGCAAGTTGACCTACCTAGTTGATCACCATGGTATGAGTGCATGTCACATTAACCCCCTTACTCTCCCATGTGGGGCTAGCCATGTGTGGGATTTCAAGAAGTCTCTAGAACATCCAAAAAACTTATCACTAGTTTAGGTTTGAGGAAGCCAAATCTTATCCCTAGTTGGATATTGGACTATGTTAAATATCAAGTTGTCAAGAGGAGTAGGGGTTCCATTCTTTACTATTGTATTTTGTTCCATAGTTGAACATAAAAATTGGGAGTGTGAAGTTAGAGAGCAAAAAAAATGGGGTTAAGATTCTATAACAACATTATAAGCCATAGGTCTTAGGTAACTCCATAGAGATTACTTCTTTGTACTTGCACATTTTCCATATCAGAGAAGAGAGCAAAGCAACCGTTTCTTCTAACTAGGTTTTCTTTAGTAAGGGTTTCCAATGGAAAATATCTGTCTGTTGTAGATGAAATGTGTAATTATTTATATTTTCTAATTCACACATTTTAGCTAATTTAATTAATTAGGAAGGAAAAATGAGCTAACTAAATAATTTGGAATCTAAGTAAAATTAATAGTAATGTTTTCAGTAATTTCATTAGATCTGTTGTAACGAACTATCCTAGTGGAATATCCATGACAATTTACAGATCATATTAGTATCAGAGTAAATATGCAGGGGATCTACGAAGAAATTTATACATAAATTTGTAGAACCATAGTCATGGATGATGAGTCTGCTCATAATAATACTCATGATTCGACAAAAGAGAGATTAATGAGGTTGGAAGCGCAGATCATTGACATCAATCACAAAACAAACCTGCTTATGGTGGTTCTATGTAATAAACCTCCCTTGAAGTATATAAATTTCCCCAACAAATTTCTGAGTTACATGGAATCTGTCTCTGTTGAGTTTTGTTAAAGAATTGGCGTGTCTATGGATATAGGTGCATTTCTATATTGTTTGAGTTAAAATAACAACTGCCCAGTACCACATGTATTCTAGAGACTTCCCAACAACAATATATGAGAGACATTCAACCTAGAAATAATCAAATCTTATCTTACAACTTGGAAAAAGAGTATAAGTTTGTATTGTGTCTTCACTGTTTATGATTCAAGAGGTAATAACATCTAGTAACATGCATTATTATAGAAAGAGAGCACATTTATTTATATATATCAACTTCAGCAATAACAAATACATGGGACAATCATATTAAAATAAGACATAGAATATGGTAACACCGTGGAAATTTTTTATGAATCTGGTATGTACAAAATAAAATTGTCACGGGTGAAAAGTACCTATAATCTGTTCTACACCCAACATTAATATCAACAACAATAATGACAATGAACTTGTGCTTCTTGACATGTATATCAATCCCCATGTAGAGAAAGAGAACCAAGACTGCTCGTTGTAAGAACTCGACCCAAAATGAGGAGTTTACCCAACTTGTGAAGCATATAAATTCACCCAGCAACCAAGGAAACCCACAACCTCTCTTATGATGTGAAACTTGTCCCTCTTCAACACTCTGAACTTCGAGGAAAGTGGCAAGAATGGTTTAGCTTTAGCGTACAGTGTACTTCCTCCTCCAAGCAAGGATAATGACTAGGCTTGAAAACTCGGCCAAAAATCTCAATGAGGGAAATTGTCCCCTCTACACAATAAATAGCTTGACCTTAAGGAGTGAAACTTGTCCAACTACTAATGGATTAAATCGCTGCCCTTTGTGCCAATATAATCAATCCCTTTCTCCAATAAAATCATTTTTGATGTATGGTAGTGCTAGTCCCTCAAATAAATAACCTCAAATCTGGCTTGGACCTTCACTTGAAAGATGTTATGTAGAAAACACAAAATCAGAAGATAAAATCAACTGATAAAACCTATTTACCTCAGTATCTTCTAAAAATAATCTTCTGCTTTGAATTCTAGTGGTGAAATCTAAATGAATCCACTCTCAAGACCAACTAGGGTGTCTAGTTTCAACACTGAAGCTAGCAATGGCGGCTAGGGTTTCCAAAACCATAAGATTCTCTAAAAAAAAACTCTCCAAGTGCTCATTTTCTACAAAATTTAAGTGATAGAATTAGGAGATAATATTCACTTTTATCTTTTTATAATTGAGTGGCAACTTTTGCCACCATTTTACCCTTTTAATTTTTTATTAAGTCACCTTAGGAGATTTTCACTTTACAAAATGAAAGTGGCTTTTCATAAGCCTAGGATATGTTCCCCTTCTCACCATTTATGAAATTATAAGGTTTTCCTAGGTGAATCACGTTCCCTTATTAAAATATTTCCCTACCTTAGCCTATGGGAACTTATTAGGCTAGCGAAACCCATCTTATTTCTCCTAAGCGGTCGGGGACATTATAGTCCTCCCCGCTCGAGTTTTCTTACCCTCTAGCAACTTGAACTCTAGATGTTTGAGCAATTTTTCACCTACCCATGTGGCATCCTCAACCGGTAGATCCTTCCATTTTACAAGGTACTCTCTCATAGTTATGTTCCTCAACTTTAGCTCCCTTGTTTCTAGAATCTCTTCTAGAGCTAGAATTAGCTCTCCTTCCTCATCCAATGGAGGGAGGTCAGTGGAGGGGACTACCTGCTTCCCCAAGGCCTTCTTGAGGCATGATACATGAAAGATGTTATGAATTTTATATCCTTCAGGAAGCGCAAGTTCACATACCACTTCTCCAACTTGCCTCACGATTCTATATGGCCCATAAAACCCGAGTTTTAGTTTTTCTACCCCCTTATTTTTGAGCAATCACTACCAATGGGGTTGAAGACGAAGGTATACCATGTACCCCACTTCAAAGATATGCTCCACCTTGTTCCTGTCTGCATAAAATTTTTGCTGGTTCTGAGCCATTTGGAGGTTTTCCTTAAGGATTCGTAAGATATATTGGCTCTCCTGAATCCAATATTTAACCAAAGGGGCATGACTATCCCCAGATATTTAGTTTGCAAATGTTGGGGCATCATATCCGTATAGTGATTTGAAGGGAATCACACCAATGGACATGTGGAAAGTGGTGTTGTAGCAGTGTTCCCCAAGATGCAACAACTTAACCCATGCCTTTTGTTGGCTAGATACATAATTTTGAAGATAACCCTCCAACCACTTGTTGACTATCTCGATCCGACCATAAGTATGTGGATGATTGTTCTATTGAAATTGTAACTATGGTTGGTCTTCCTAATGTGTAATTTGTCATTGATGTATTTATTTAAGCATTTTCTTCATGTTAAGAGTCAAAAGAATTCATTCAAGTCAAAATAAAAATAAAAATAAATTATTATCATGTCCCATTTGGACATCTAAAAGAGAAGAAAAATTGAATTTTTATAGTATATTTAGGTCTCTCCAAAATGCATAAGTTGACCCTACAAGAAGTCATGTTAGCCTACTTATGGACACACCCATTCGATCTTGATGAAGACTATATATGGGTCATTTGTCTCCCTACAAAAGACACATCGTGTGAAGAAGATATGTTTGTGGAAGCATGTAAAATCTGAGGTTACATATCTCTTAAAACGAAAGTGAAAATATGAGGCTACATATCTCTTTTGTAGGCAACGAATTCTGAGGAAGCATCTCTGATGAACCATACAAAGTTTTGAAGATCTCATTCTGAATTATAAACTATGACATGATTTGGTGAGGAAGAAAGAAATTCAACCCTTATATGAGACTAAAGCATACATATTTGCAGACATAATTGAATTCAATTTGAGGGACCTTATTTTGGAAGTCTTGGAGGGTTGAATTGGCATTTGGAAAGTAATCATCTAGTTACCACTCGTCCGTTTGTTTATGACTTGGATTTCTCTTTTTGAAAAATTTTTATAAGGAAATTATTATTGGGTTTTCCCCTTGTGGGTTTTTCCTTGGCCACTGGACTAATTTATGGTGTCTCTTGTCTCTTGTGCACTATGATTTCTATTTTGTACTTGAATTATTAATTTTTTTAAAGTATAATTGGTTGGTGAAGAATGAAGAAAGACTAAAAGAACAATTACACCTTCACAAGTAATTATCAAGATAAGAAATTCTAGTTTACAAACAAATTTCAACATGGAATTAGAACTAGGCTATAGTGCAGTGAAATCCTTTTCCCTAGTTCAAGTCACAAGAAGCCTTATGATGGACATGGAGGCTCTGACAAGGTCTCAAACCTGAGTTCTCTTATCTATGGTAAAAGTTATTAAGGATAAGATCATAACATCAAAGATCTATATATACCTCTATTGAAGAAGGACATCCTCTTCATAAAAGGTTCTTATGACATGCTTTTAGACCACTATGACATAAAGAGACACACCCAATTTTTTATAATAGTACTGGAAGCGAACCTATGTAAAAAGGAAGCGAGCATCTTAACTCTCTGTGGCATATATTTGTAGCATAGAAAAATAGCTCTAATCTATAATGGAAATATGTCAGACCTTTGGAAACTGTACCTATGAATGACAACAACATAACTATGCCTTCCTTTGAAACAAAGTCCTTTGATCAAATTGGAGTACTTGTTTATAATTTTATTGAATAATCAGAATTTCCCTGTGGAGAAATATGTGAGCCTCTATAATCAAGTCATTAACCTATTGAAGCAGTCATAATTACATCACTTAGAAAAGCTCGTGGCATAATTTGAGCCTTCTATCAATTTTGAAGAAGATCAAGACAAAAGTCAAGGAAGATGGATCTATAATTGAAGACAAGCCTAAATAATGATTCCTATGTAAAAGAGGGTTGAATCCTTATGCTAGACCAAAATTCCATTGGTATCTCTATGATCAAAATTATCTTTGTAATCAAAGGATCAGTAATCTGAGCTACGACTCCGTGGTATTGATTAGTGCATAATAATGATACGAGAATTTGGTATAGTCCAAGATTCAAGAATTCACTGAATAAAAAGGGAATTCAAGCTATATTATTGTTACAAACAATGAAAATGTTCATCATCTCTATGGTATAGTAATAAGCTACATTATGTTAACGAAAGAGTGACTAGGTGACAGTATGAGACAATGTATGTACAAATTATATAATCCGAGATCTTTATCCAAGCTCCTTGATGATGAGTAAGGGTCGGTTTGTGGAAATTTAAAGTTCAAACCGTGGAAGAAATAGTCTGATCCGAGGTCTGCAGTAACAACTACAACAAAATAATTTGAAAATCTCTAGAACATCTGAATAAAATATGAAGGTGATCAAATAAAGAGAAAAAACATTGTAAGGAGTCGACCTAATACCTCTTTGAAGAAACTTAAAGAAATTATGTTTGCATTGATCACAAGGTTAAAGTAAAAAAGGTATGTATAATCTTGTGTTCTTATAAATTGTAAGAGAATTTCAAAGTTCTCTTACAACCAATGATCTAGGTCAATTATATTGCATGAAATGCCAAGTCTACTAGGTTATGAAGGAATCACATCTAGGAAACAACATGAAGAGTGAGATAACAATCTTATGCTCCTTTGAAAGATATTGATGTATTATAAAAGGGTATGTATAGATATATTTTATAAGAGATTGTGTCTTCTCTCTTGAGGACAATGACATAATCAATATGTTAGTATTCAGATCTTTTTCTTGCATATGAATACAAAGTTCTTGTGATCAAGGTTAGTCATAATCAGTGAATGAAAAATCAATAAACTCCATCTCATGTATACAAGGATTGTTAATAAAATTTATAGGGCTTGAAACTAACACATTAGTATACTTGTATAATTTTCAAATTGAAGGATTGAAAGTCTTGAAGACTTTGGATGTTGAAGCATCTAAGGTTTGTAAACTGTAGCAAAGTTAGAGCTAAGAAAACCCTAGGGAAAAAACTCTACGAATAATCATTTCTGCTGAAAGAAGAAGCCCTAACTCTTGGGAATGACATCATGTTGATGTAAGGACAATGATTGTGAAAATTACAAAAGGTACAAGATTAAGAGGGAGTTGAATTTCCTCAAAAGATACATATTCTATGCATTTCTTCTTTGATTAAGGCTATTGTTATTAATTTTTAGTTAGTTTCTTGTTTATGTATCATTTTCTTGGTTATAATCATTCTTTCATATCCTCTCAAAGAGTATTACCCAATGGCCAAGGCTACCCTGATCTTGGCAGAAGATGGAAGAACTAGAAGAATGAAGCAAAGCATGAGGACTTTCCCGATGTATAGAACCAAGTCCAGATGAATTTAAGATTATTTGTGCCTAAGAGAAGTCAAGATCTGGTATGTAGAAGATGGAAGTATGGAAGCAAGAAGATTCTCCGAGTAAAAGGAATAGGTTCATAATAAGGCATTTGTATTTGTTGGAAGAGTTACCCTTGATTTTTGAAGAGCATGTGAAATGAATATAATGATTAAAGAAGACCTCATACTTTGGCATTTTTTGAATGATTGTTTCTAACGATATAAGTGTCGGAAGAAAAACGTGTTGCCTTCAGAGGGAGTTGAAAGTGAAATTTAACATGAAGGATCTTGGATTGATACACTACTACTTGGGACTTGAGATTTGGTAGAAACTTGATTAAGGAAAACATGCGATCATGATCTAATGCTCCTTTGAAATATATTGCTGTATTATAAAAGGGTATCTATAGATATATTTTATAAGGGGTCGTGTTCTCTCTCTTGAGGACAATGACATAATTGATATGTTAGTATTTAGATCATTTTCTTGCATATGAAGACTAATGTTTTATGATCAAGGTCAGATATTTGGTGAACGAATCATCAATAAAATACATCTCATGCATACAAGGCTTGTCAATAAAATTTCTAGGGCTTGCAACTAACACATTAGTATATTTGTAGAATTTGAAAATTGAAGGATTATAGGTCTTGAAGACTTTGGATATTGAAGAATTTAATGTTTGTAAACTGTAGCAAATTTTGAACTAAGAAAAACCTAGGGAAAAAACCCTACGAATGATTGTGTCCATTAAAATAAGAAGCCCTAACTCTTGGGAATGACATCATGATTATGTAAGGACAATGATGGTGAAAGTTATAAAAGGTCCAAGATTAGGAGGGAGTTGAATTTTCTCAAAAGATAAGTATTATATAACTTTCTTCTTTGATTAAGAATATTTTTATTAATTTTTAATTAGTTTCTTATTTATGTATCATTTGCTTGGTCATAATCATTCTTTCATATTGTCTCAAAGAGTATTACAGGCCCAATGACTAGGGATTCCATGGTATTGGCAACAGATGGAAGAACTAGAAGAATGAAGCAAAACATGATGACTATCTCGATGTATAGAATCGAGTCCAGAGGAATTTAAGATAATTTGTGCCTAAGAGATGTCAATATCCGGTATGCAAAATATGGAAGTATAGAAGCGAGAAGTTGTCCCAGTAAAAGGAAGAGGTTCATAATATGACATTTGTCTCTGTTGGAAGAGTTACCCCTGATTTTTGAAGAGAATGAAAAAGGAATATAATGATTAAAGAAGACCTAATACTTTGGGATTGATTGAATTTTTGTTTCTAATGATAGAAGTTTCAGAAGAAAAACGTGTTGTCTTTAGAGGCAGTTGAAAGAAAAAATTAACAAGAAGGATCTTGGATTGATACACTACTATTTTTGACTTTAGGTTCGGTAGAAACTCGATCAAGGAAAACATGTGATCATGATCCTTTTGGAATATGGATGATGGAAATTGTTTGGTTTTGTGATGTATTTGATTTGATTACTAATTTGGTAGTGATTATGCTGAGAAAAGGTACTATTGATGGTTTTTTCTGCTTGGGATATGGTATGGTTTCTTGGAATAACATGAAGCAATATTTTGTTGCACTAAGTGTGACTACAAAAAATTAAAGAGATGATAATTTGTGAAGATAGCTATGAAGCCGTTTGGCTCCATAAAATGTTTGATGGACTATTTGATGACATGCTAGATTCGACATTGATACTTTGTAATAAGATGTATAAAGATTGACAAAGAAGCTAATTTTTCATGGAAGGTCAAAGTGAATTATGATATGAGATATGATAATATAGGAGCTGAGGAGCTACAATAATATACACAAATGTACATGTAGCTAGTGTAAGAGAAGTATGAGTACTTTCGAGACTAGCTTGGGCTTGTGGATAACTCCTCCCAAATAATTGAGAGGGAGTGAGGATGGACACCTAGTTCTCCATGTGTTATCTATTGTGGCAAGGACTATTAGCCATAAGTCAAGTACATGAACACATATGGAGAGAATGGTGGGTTGGATAAGCATATTGGAAAAACATTCTTGAGTCATGTACTATGGTCTATTATTATTAACACCCTAAGTCAAGTACACATACTCAACTAAAGAATGGTCCGATGGACTGACATGTCCTTGTGACAAGTAGGAAATGGTCCTGTGGAGGATATACTCTAGTGAACCTAGATGGATTATGTGCCTTGGGTAGGTAGTGTGGTGTCCTATTAAATGCCTCCTAGCATTGCGCTCTGATATAGTGGAGAGATAGAGCTTACTTGTCAAGGCCTTGATATTTTGATAATGCTGGTTATGATAATGTTATCATCAATTATATGATTACTAATCCAAATAATTTCTGATAGAAGTATTCAACTTGAGAATATCCGGACGAGTCATTATGAATATCTCCCTACTTAAGAGGGAGTGTTGAAATTGCAACTATGGTTAGTGTTGGCTTGAGGGGTTTTGACGCAGGTTTAGAGTTAAGGTTAACCAACAAAACCCTCTTACTACTGGCACTTTTGGAAGTGACCTACTTCTGCAAGTCAAAGTCTCACCTGAAGCATTATGGGGATGGGGGGGTGCTGGAACCAAGTTTCCACACCCCGAGAGAGATTTAAATGACGTGGGTGTCTTTAGATCTAAAAAATTGTGATCTAACCTTCACAACAGAAGCCCTAACCGAAAACCCTAACCAAATAGATTAAGGTCAATTTACCCAGGTTATCCTGCGCACGTGATGATACAGATCCACAATCCCTTAATACATAACAATTACATTCAACAACAATAGATCCATAAATTAATCATTCGTCTAGGGTAAAATACAGTTGTGTAACTGATCCGAACACAAATAACACAGTAAAAAAAATATTATGCGGAAACAGATTATAAAGCAGAAGAAAAATTTCTTTGATACTCATATTTTATCCAAAATGTTCCTTTATTCATTCACAGATCAGATCTTCCTTACAACACCTTCATTCTACCCACACATACAACTAGCAGGGTCCGCCAATAGTAGGACTAAGCTCTCCACGAACACAACCAACAACAACCTTCTAACCCAGACATGTTTGCTTCTATAATATTCCCATTTAGCTCAGGCTAATGGGAATATCTTATTTTGCCTTATTTTATCTTTCATTTCATGTTTATGAATAAAATATGAAGGAGGACATGTAAAACTCCTAAAAACCATGAATAAATCAATGCCTATGTAAACAGAGACATATCTGGGACATGAAAATAATATCTTGCAGGTGTGAATGGGCTTAAATCACAAGACTGGGTCAACCTTGACCAAATCAACAGCGCAGTCTAGGTGCAATGAACCTCATGGATACACAACGCAGTTCTAGATGGAGGCTCCACATGTGAAAGGGGTTAACTCATTGAGGTGGTTTAGGGTTTGAAAAGGCTTTCATCCTATAAAAGAAGGAGGAGGAAAAAAAGAGAAGGTTGTTGATGCTATTGTTTTCTGAAGGGTTTGTCTGTTGAGACACACCTCTTGGGGTTTTCCTGTTTAGGACCCCCACCTCCTTCCTTGAGCAGCTCTTGGAGGAGTCTTGTTTGTCTAGTCCACTATCCAGCATTTGGCCAAGCCTCATCTTGCATCTACAACGTAGTTCTGCTTAGGATTTGGTTGTCCATGTGAGCTGCAGCAAGTGGAACTCTAGATATGCAAAGATCTAGCTTCTATTGGAAACTCTTCTCAGTGAGTGTGTCTTTTAACCTCCTGGAAGAGTGTATCCATAGTTTGAGCTTCAGATCCATACAATGGAAACAGGCCAAAGAATTTCTAGGGCCTACAGCATAGTACCTCTTCCATGACTGCGTTATTTGCAAAAGCAAAGTTGTAGGGTATCTTGGCATCAGTTTAGAGGAGGAAGATCTCTAGTGAAGGGTTTCTTCCTTTCACTGTGGTGATCCGTGGATTGCCAACCAATCCATGTTAGTTCAGATCTGATCTATTATATATGTTATTCTTTAGAATTTTCTGAATACTTCTGCAGATCTGTGACTTAGATCTCAGATCTACTCTTGTACCTTCATGTTTTGCTGAGATCCCCAAGGGGAGTGTATAAAGAAGAATTTATTGTTTATAGATCTGATATAGATATAATATTTTATGTACATATCTGCTGTAGATCTGATTTGTAATCTACTGCATGCTTCAGCAATGGAAATAACACTATCAAGCTCTTTCTGCATTTTCTTGTGTTCTAGTGTCTCATTCTGAAGCCCAGATCCATGTAAACTTCTGTCTTTCTCTGATATATTGCATAAATCATATCATAGGTCTGATATACTTATGTTTATACTTATTTTCATCTAATTACTTCAGAAATTACGCTGCATATGATTCAATCACATTCTGCATATTCTAGGTCATGGGAAATCAATAATTTTAAGCCTAGTCGGGATTGGAGGAACTATTTAATATAGCTAGGATCATTTTTTTGAGCTGAAATTTGGCATGGGAGTTTCATATGACCTAAGCTAGAATATCCAACCGTCATACCTCCTTATTTTTACGCATATTTATGAAAATACTCATTTTAGGGCATAAATCATTGCTTTTCCCCACTCTTTTGAGTCAAGAAGTGAAGTAAAGTTGCTGCTGTTTCTCAGAATGAAGGATCAATCATATAGCATCAGTTAAATATGTTTTCTTTCTGCTCTCCAACTTTAGAATACCTTAGGGTATTCTTAATGTTGTAGAAAATCCCTATATTGTTGCATTTCCCCACTTGGGAAGGAGAATATAGGCCATATACTTGCTGAGGTTCTTACATCTACTGGTGAGATGTTTTTTTAAATCTAATGAGCTGTTCTACATAGCCATGCTCATGGTTTGCTGAAGCTCCACATTGATAATAACTCAAATTATTCCCAATAGTGTAGTTGTTCCCATTTTGGGATATTACAGTGGTATCAGAGCAATATCTTTGGCACATCTTGTGCATTATTGGAGCCAATATGTCTTCAGAGGGAGGAGGGCCTCTCAATGACAGAGATCAGAGGTATCATGGAAGAAGACATAAGAGAAATGATTACACCATTGAAAACCCTTTGCATGGAAGAATAAAAGGAGTAGAGTTCTCTAACATTCTTTCTCAAGCTTTGCAGGAGCTGGAGGGAGAAATCAGGGGAGTGAGGACTAGAAGATCATCAGATCTCTTGATGAGGTTTGCACAAGAGGATAGCCCCACTACTTCATATGATGTGTGTGAGCATTCAACTACACAATTTGGTCCACAACATGGTAGTACACCTGCTTTCTTGTCAAAGGAAGGAGGAAGAGGAGAAACACCAAAGGAGGGATATCTTGGTGCATATCTCCAAGAATATGAATCTCAATCAGAGAGATTCAAATAGAATATCAGTTTCCCAGAGTTCTATCAACTCGAAGAAGAAAGATCCTGCAGCTACAGTAGGAGGAAAAGGTGCGTGCATCACACTTTGGGTAGACTCTCTCTACCTACATTTGATGGATCACCTAGAGACTCAGCCAAGTCTTGGGTAAAGAAGCTTGACACATAATTTCAGCTGCATCAAGTATTGGAAGAATAAGCCTTGAGAGTAGCAGCGCTACATCTTCAAGGGAAGGCTTATGCTTGGTGGTTGTTTGAGTCCTCCTCCTTGAAAGGGAGGAACATCTCTTCCTATGCAGGATTCACTAGGAGATTAGTGACAAGATTTGATGAGAGAAATTTTGAGACTTCTTGGGGGAAGTAGAGAAAGCCCAAGAAATATGAATCTCTGCATAAGTTGGAAGATCTCATGGAGCCAACTCCAGTCCTAAACATTGTTGAAGGGGTTGAATATTTGCTGCACTTCTTACCAGAAGCAAAGGCCCCAATTTAGAAAGATCTCTTTCCATAAAGAGAAGATTTGAGGATTCCTTCCTCACTAAGAGATCAAGACAAAGGATCTCTTGATGATGGAGCATTCTCCACTGCTGAGGATAAGGGAGAAAGAAAGCGAAGAAGATCCTCCAGCGCTGTGCAAGCAGGAGGAAATCTATTTTCATTTGGAGATGGTGATGAAGCAATGGCTTCCACTAGAGGGATTCTTGCACCTTTGCAAGGAATTCCAGGGAATCTTCCATATGGGGGACATAAATAGCATGATCATTTGCTAAAATACAATAAGACAGAACAAAGGAGGGGTCACACAGTTGATCCACTATCGGAAGATGGAGCAAGGGCTCCAATCAGAGGCACTCTTACACCATTAAGAGGGGTCTCCAAGTTTCATGGTACTTCCACACAACAATCAGAGATGGATTTGTGTAGTGGAAGCTGTCATGATGTGTTCCCATATGTTGCTCACATGGGAATGAGCCTTCGAGACATCATTATATAGTGGTATACCATCTGGAAACTATATGAGTCATATTCAATGAAAAATGTTTCATACATTGATGCCCTTAGTAGATCCAAGGGAGGAGGGAGCACTAGAAGACCATGCTACATCGTTGAGAATATGGGGGAGGTACAAAGAAAGGGGAGAGCATTTTTCCTTTGACTTCACGATCTATCCTCACCTCTCAAATTGCATTAAGGAGATATTTTGAAGGAGAGAAGATGACACCATCATGAAGCATGGGAGGCACTTGAATCAAAATACAAACTTGTTTGAAGAACACTCTTCCTAACTGGAAGAGAGATGGTGGTCTCACATGCATGCTGCGGCCAAAACAAAGAGGCCTTGACATGATAACCTTCCATGGAAGACTAACTCCCAAGAGCTTCCTTCTTCTACGAAGCATATGCATGAGAAAGAAGAGAGCAAGGAGGGAAATAACAACCTTCCATCTCATACCTTTGGCATGAGAGATGACAAAAAGGAAGAGTGGGAATTATGGCCTTCCAACATACACCTTGGACATGGAGGATGTCAGGAGAAGAGCGACAACATGGCGACCATTCGGTTGGCACATTATCGAGGCCAGCTGTCATTGTTGGACACATTAGATCCCTATTGGAAATCCCAATTGCTGAAAGGATATACCAAGGATCTTCATACATGCATGGATTCTGTGGAGTTGGAGTAGCAATATGGCAGTGAGAATTAAATCAGCCCTCTCTTCCTCCCCTTGGAAGGAAGAGTAGATCTATGCACCACTCCACGATGGGAGGAAAATTTGTTAGTGGGAGCATGCTCGTAATACATGTACTTTATATTATGATTCACTGCATTCTTACACCATATTTTGCGAGGTGACTCCGAGTGTTGTTATATTTTGTCGATCTCATGGAAAATATGGGGCCACAACCATTCTTTGTAGACTTGGCCACTCCCTTGGTGGACAAAGGAGCTCTTGTTTCATGATGGGTGCATTCCTAAGGCACCAAACATATCTCACACATTCAGCTACGGTGGGAGATGACATGGGTTGCAAGTAAGTGGTGGGAAAATCACTTACCACATCTTGATACGATGCGGGCGGGAGATGCCCTGCGTTGATATATGGGATTATGATCCACCTCCTCATGTCCCACCCTTTGTTTATGTATTTGTAGTTTGCTTCCATACATGGATGATGTACTTGTCTTATTTTTGGGATTGTATGGAGGGAGGATAGGAGGCATGTGTACCACATGGGATGGAGGCTCTCTTTGTATGCTTTGCACATTTTATGGAGAGTAGGGGTTCAACCATGTTTGTTTCAATGGCATTCTTGACACCTTATGGGATGGATCATGAACATCTCATAATGATCTTGGAGAAACAACTCATGGGAGGATGGGTTGGTGAACACTCAACTTATTCAGAATGCTTGATATTTGATGATGTCACCAATGGAGGAGAAGTCTTGCAGCACTCACCTTATCAGTTGCTTGAGGACAAGCAACATTTTGGAGGGGAGGGCTTTAATATTCCCATTTAGCTTAGGCTAATGGGAATATCTTATTTTGCCTTATTTTATCTTTCATTTCATGTTTATGAATAAAATATGAAGCAGGACATGTAAAACTCCTAAAAACCATGAATAAATCAATGCCTATATAAACAAAGACATATCTGGGCCATGCAAATAATATCTTGCAGGTGTGAATGGGCTTAAATCACAAGACTGGGTCAACCTTGACCAAATCAACAACGTAGTCTAGGTGCAATGAACCTCATGGATACACAACGAAGTTCTAGATGAAGGCTCTACATGTGAAAGGGGTTAACTCATTGAGGTGGTTTAGGGTTTGACAAGGATTTCATCCTATAAAAGAAGGAGGAGGACAACAAGAGAAGGTTGTTGATGCTATTATTTTCTGAAGGGTTTGTTTGTTGAGACACACCTCTTGGGGTTTTCCTGTTTAGGACCCCCACCTCCTCCCTTGAGCAACTCTTGGAGGAGTCTTGTTTGTCTAATCCACTATCCGGCATTTGGCCAAGCCTCATCTTGCATCTACAACGCAGTTCTACTTAGGATTGGGTTGTCCATGTGAGCTACAACAAGTGGAACTCTAGATCTGCAAAGATCTAGCTTCTATTGGAACCTCTTCTCAGTGAGTGTGTCTTTTAACCTTCTGGAAGAGTGTATCCACAGTTTGAGCTTCAGATCCATACAGTGGCAGCAGGCCGAAGAATTTCCAGGGCCTACAATGTGGTCCCTCTTCCATGACTGCGTTATTTGCAAAAGCAAAGTTGCAGGGTATCTTGGCATCATTTTAGAGGAGGAAGATCTCTAGTTAAGGGTTTCTTCCTTTCACTGTGGTGATCCGTGTATTGGCCAAACAATCCATGTTAGTTTAGATCTGATATGTTATATATGTTATTCTTTAGAATTTTCTAAATACTTCTGCAGATCTGTGACTTAGATCTCAGATCTACTCTTGTACCTTCATGTTTTGCTGAGATCCCCAAGGGGAGTGTATAAAGGAGCATTTCTTGTTTACATATCTGATATAGATGTAACATTTTATGTATAGATTTGCTGTAGATCTGAGTTGTAATCTAATGCATGCTTCAACAATGGAAATAACGCTATCAAGCTCTTTCTGCATTTTCTTGTGTTGTAGTGTTTCATTCTGAAGCCCAGATCCATGTAAACTTCTGTCTTTCTCTGATATATTGCATAAATCATATCATAGGTCTGATCTACTATTGTTTATACTTATTTGCATCTAATTCCTTCATAAATTACGCTGCATATGCTTCATTCACATTCTGCATACTCTAGGTCATGGGAAATCAACAATTTTAAGCCTAGTTGGGATTGGAGGAACTGTTTAATATAGCTAGGATCATTTTTTTTGAGCTGAAATTTGGCATGGGAGTTGCATATGACCTAATTTAGAAGATCCAACCGTCATCCCTCCTTATTTTTACGCATATTTATGAAAATAATCATTTTAGGGCATAAATCACTTCTTTATCCCAACCTTTTGAGTCAAGAAGTGAAGTAAAGTTGCTGCTGTTTCTCAGAATGAAGGATCATTCATCTAGCATCAGTTAAAGATCATTTCTTGCTGCTCTCCAACTTTAGAATACCTTAGGGTATTCTTACTGTTGTATAAAATCCCTATATTGCTGCATTTCCCCACTTAGGAAGGAGAATATAGGCCATATACTTACTGAGGTTCTTACATCTACTGGTGAGATTTTGTTTTACATCTAATGAGTTGTTCTAGAGAGCCATGCTCATGGTTTGCTGAAGCTCCACATTGGTAATAACTCAAATTATTCCCAATAGTGTAGTTGTTCCCATTTTGGGATATTAC
Source organism: Pinus albicaulis (assembly GCA_034641835.2). Lineage (NCBI taxonomy): Eukaryota > Viridiplantae > Streptophyta > Pinopsida > Pinales > Pinaceae > Pinus > Pinus albicaulis. The sequence continues at coordinate 730,311,644 of CM076573.1, read as the reverse complement.
AGCTTCTTAGCTCAAAACATCAAAACATAGTTCAGATCTCTTACATCATGCCCTCTATCGACTTGATCTAGAATCCTATTTATACCTTTAGCCTGCGCTCATATAAGGTCCACAAACTGTGGTTTGCGGCCCCTAGTTCTACCCTTTGGCCCATTAAAACTCATGAGGGGCTTTGACCCACCCCAGATCCCCTTGAACCATGCTTTGCTTAGTGCACGACTTAGATTAAAAAAATTTACAAAAATACCATATTTTTACCCCAAAATTTGGTCCCAGGGACCACGCTCCAACAAGCCCCCAACACAATCTTGTGACTCGTCCTGAGTCACAACGGTGCTGGGTTCTTCATTTTGATATGAAATTCTTCAATAGCAGCAACAAAGGGTGCCAAGACGCCCGCGCTTTAATCCGCTGCACTCTACGCTGCATCCACCTGCTTTTGTGATGTCAACCCTTCTGCAGTTAGATTAATGCTCTGATAGGTCTGATTCAAGTTCTTAATAGCTACATCCAGGTCCCGGGACAACTTCATCGCCTCGTCTTTCCACTGATTCATGTGCTCTATCACAATATGTTTCTTCCTCTGTAGCTCCTCTACTTCATCACACAGAATTTGACTTTTCTGCAAGCGGGCCATGCGCTGAGCAGGGACAAAAGTGGGCAAGGCCTCCTGGAGGTCGTCAAATTCCTGCTCCTTTGTGTGCAACTCCTAGGAAATATTCTTGACTAGTGGATCTGTCGGCACATATATCCATAGTTCCATGGCTGTTTCGAGCATTGCGGAGCCCTTGTCAATGGTGGCAACGATGCTTTCTAATGCTTCTTTCACCAAGACTGCCTGCTGCGCGCGCACCTCCGGGGGAGTGTCTGGCTGCAGCTTAGCCTTCAATGATGCAATCTGTTGCTCGAACTCTGCTTTCACTGTCTGCACCTCTGACTGAGAATCCTTCAGGGCTGCAACAAGGCTTTCAAATTTTACTTGTGGTGTGGATGATATAGGAATGGCTACTTCTAGAAGATCACTGTACAACCTGTTGATCAAATGCTCCAAATATACACGTTGAGCCACAACCACCTGCTACGTTGTCTGTGCCTGGAGTGATTATTTAGTTTTAGCTACAACCTTATGCTCCACTTCACTCAACTGGTGTTGCATGTGCGCCTCCCTGCACTGTATCTTGTTGGAGATGATGGTTTGGAGAGCGTGTAGCTTTACACTAGACAACATGGAGAGATCGATCCTGACCTCTGGGCAAGTCTGCACCTACGCACACAGCTCTGGCTGCTCCAATGTGACTGCTACGCCTGGGAAGGGGCAGATCCTACTGTCTGTCGTGGTGATTATCATAGCTGTAGGCAGGCTCACTTGAATCAGCCTCACTTGATTCACACTCGCTTGTAAATTTTCGGTATTCAGCTGGAGTACCTGTAATCCAGATTGTAATGCCTCGACCACAGCCTTGTATTGTTCTTCCATGGCGGTCCACCTGTCTTCAGAGGTAGATGCGACTACATTTTCTATTATGTCTAGGTCATCTTTATTCAAAGTGACCTCTTCTGTGCCTCCAACTTTGGATCCTTTCCGCTTATATCGTGGCCCTTTGGGGGTTTCTGCGCCACGTTTCGTGCCGCGTGGAGATTTTTCAGCAGTGCCGTCTAACCCATCTAGGCCTTTAGGGTCCACATCATCTTCGCTGCCAAGATCTTGCTCTGTGTCCTTCTCTGCTTCCTAATCAGTATCCTTCTCACCGTTATTTTCTGCACCTGTTTTTGCATCTTTGTCAGTGCGTGACTCGACTTATTTCTCTTTATCTCCTGGAGTTGTCTCTTTTCTTGAAGTAGATGTTGTGACAGGCTGGGTGGAGCCGAGCCCAAATTTCCACGCTTCTAGCTAGGTCGCAATGACCTGGTCAACCTCTGCTTCAGTCACCATGAAGGGCAAGTTATACCACACAGGGTCATTGCACGCCTCGATCTATACATGGTGCATGGTTATCTAAAAATATGCGATGCTTTTGTACTTCTCATAAACTACTGGGGATAGTCTTGGTCACGAATGGATTGTTGTTGCCAGCTCGCCTTCAAATAGAATCCAAAATATTCTGTTTTCCTTCACCCACTTAGGGTTGGAGGAATCCCATAGATTGGCGTAGCGCACTCCCTCGCATACGCCAGGCTCCAATTCTGGGAGGACCGCCCCCTCCGGGGTCTCCCATGCTATCAACGCAATGAGAAATAACCGCCAAGAGTAGCAGAACTTCTTGCTTTCTTCTTGCGTCTCACACACGTTGTCCAACAACTCTTGGCAAAGATATTGGGACTAGTTGTAGCTGACCTCCTTCTCGCATTTGCCTGCCAACGCAATCACATGTGTAGGGAATATCTTTGGGCGACACTTGTGCATTAATTTGCAGCCCAGGACCAAGGTTCCTAGGTGCACACCCTGGTCTGCAATTCTTTGTACCAGGAATCCCCTGACTTCCCACCCGACCTGGTAATATTTCTTTAACTTTGCATCGACCTTGAGCTCATTGATTTTTCTGAAACTTGTCATAGGATGAGGCCCCTTCTTGGGCAAGCCGGTGATCTGGTGGATCAACACGACATCTATCAGAATCCTTCCTTGAATCCAGAGGCATCCCTCATGCACCAATGCTAGTAGCTAGCGCACACATATGGTAGTGATATGGTACCTCCCGAAATGAGGAATCCTTAACAGATTGAGGATCCCCGCGTTGCTCAGCCCACACGCCCACGTCATAGGCTCAACCTTCACCACGTCGTCATAGAGCATGCACTATAGGTAATATTCTGGCACTAAATCAGGGAATATATCCTCATTTTCTAAATCATAATCGTTGAACTTGACATGAGGAATCTTGCTGAACATATACTCATTCAAGGGGATGGCCTGCGGGACTAGCAACATCTGCAGGTAATCCCTCACCATGTCTACATTCTTCGGCACGCGCACAGAGGGTCTGCGTGAATTGACATATGGTGGCCGCCATGAGATTGGCTCAACGAGCGTAGCCTCCTCAGTGGCGCTCATTGGTCTCTTCGTAGGATCGCCCATAAGCGTCATATCCTTAGTAGCCTAACGCGGGGATGTCACATTCCAAGAAGAGGTCTGCGGCTTTGAAGAGGACCCCTTCATAAATTTTCCCTTTCCTTAACCAGCATAGAAACAACTTCTTCAACCTCGGGGACCACATCATGGACATCATTTGACCCTGGCTCGGTCGATGCTGTGAGAGGTGCAAAGTGCTCCTCAATAGGCGTGCTCTCTAGATTGGTGGCCATCATTCTTGGGTCAAAGATGAATTCTGTTGAAATTTGGTTACCGGAGGACAGGTAGTTCCCTAAGGCTTTGATCTTTGGCCTAGGAAAAAGTGTCCAAAAGAATTTAATTTTTCTCCTAAAGTGACTGTTAAGGATGAATCCTTAGTGTAAGCGTACGAAAAAAGACCCTTTTAGCTGTGCATAAGAAACAACCCTAACAACAAAAAATGGCTGCTAATATCTTCAAATCTGCAGTTAGTTGATCAAGATAAATGATGCAAAAATCCAGATCTATACATAAAAATACATTAAGCAGTAAAAATAAGGTTTTGCTCCATGCATCCAATAGACAAGACAAGAACAATATTTTTTGAAATTTTTTATATTAATGGCACCCGGAAGGAAAACAAGAAAGGTGTTTCCAATTCTCCTCAATGGAATGGGTTCTTGGAAGTCCTCAACACTTCAGATCTAGAATTTCTCTCTCTTGTTGGTGTAGAAAACCCAGACAAACATAGATCTCAAAGGGAGCTTACAAAACAAATAATAGAAAATATGACAATGATAATGGCTCAAAGTCAAACCAAGAGTATAGATCCAGAGTGATCTAAGAGGCAACAAAAGGTGATGAATGGTAGGAAAAACCCTTCTATTTATAACAAAATATTAGGTCATTCTAGATCTTGGTGCATGATTAAAATAATATTAACCAAATCTAGATCCACCTTTTATGGAATATTTTATTACATTTGTTGGAGGGAAAAGGCATTTGACTTGGGTCAAATCCCTTTATTTGTAAATAATAAATAAATAAATGATTTATTTATTATTTTAAGGAAGTGGTTTAATGATAATTAAATAAATAATGATTTATTTAATTATTTATAAATGATTTAGTCATATTTAACAAGGAATATTATTTAAATAAGATTTAAATAATTATTCCTAGAAAATAATAAGATAAATAAGGATTTATCTAATTAATTTCCTTGTTTTGGGTTAAATATAACCATGAATAATAATTAAATTATTGTTTAATTAATTATTCCATGAGGAAAATCAAACAAATATAGATTTGTTTAATATTTCCCTTTGGGGTTTCCTATTTAGACCATAAACAACCTAATAAATGTGTTTTATTAAGTTATTTTACATAGTGAAAGCAATTTTACTTAGGGTAAAATTGGTCTTACGTGGTGTACTTTGGTCCATCTAATGATAATAGGTTAGATGACCAAAAAATGGTGTAACAATGACTTTATAAAGTTATAAAGTCAAATCTAATTTAAAAGTGACTTTAAGTGATAAAGTTACTAAGTCTAATGTTAAAGTGACTTTAATAAAGTCAATGTGAAATTAAAAAGTGAAAAGTGATTTTGGAAATAAATGACTAAGTGGGTCTTTATTAAAGTGGGGTGAATTAAAAAATAGAAAGTGAGATTTAAATAAGCATTTAATCTCAACCCTAGATCTAAAGCTATCTCAGCCATTGGATTTAGGGATTCCCCAAAAGTCACTTAGGGTTAGGTTAAAGAAGGAAAATGAGAGAAAAGATCATTCATTCTTCCATGAGTAGATTGAGAGAAGGAGGAGAGAAATCAAAGGATATTTTTGAGCAGTGAAAGGAAGAGGACAACAACAAGGAGATTCAACAAATTCGTACAAGGACAAAGCACAGTTTTCAAGGTAAGAGGGCATGAAAATTGAGGAGAGGAGAACATCATTTATTGCTGCTATATTTGCACGTTTCCCAAGGAGGCTATACAACAGTTTGAGGGACTGTTTTCTGATTTCCGTACAACAGAGAAACAACACAGAAATCGAGGCCATATAACAGTTTCAAGGCAGCCATATAGCACAGATTTCGAGGCAGACGTACATCAACTTTTGGTAGGCCGGACAACATTGTTTTCAAGGAGGCCGTACAACCGTGCATCATAGTTTTCCATGTTGTCCGTAAAACATTTAATGCTGGACATTTTTCTGTAAATTTCTGTTTTGAGTTGGCACGAAAATCAAGGTGGAGTTTTGCACGATTTTCAAGATAAGTACATTTATGAGGTTGTTGTAATTTTCATTAGGGAAATTTTGAGGTCTAAAATGGGCCTCCTAAGGAAAATGTATAATCAAAATTCACTTTATGAGAACAAATCACATTTTAGGGGATGACATTATCCCTAATGGTTGAGGTGGAATTGCTCGAGTTAAAGGTACTTACTTGTCACATTTTCAATGGTGGATAAAAACTCATGGTTAACCATGGCAGTGCTCTAAGTACTTTTAAAGTCAAAGTAAAATACTCATAATAAATGCAATTTCACACTTTTTGAATAAAAATATATTATTGTCATTTCATATTTCTTGAAAGAAACAATACATATCCCTATATATTTATTATATTATATTATATTGTTTTTATATAGTATATAATTACATGTTATTATACAATTTAAAGAATATAAATTTTAATTAATAACATATAATATAATTAAGAATTTATAAATTTATATTTATATTTTATTTTAAGTTATTTAAGTACAAAGTACAAATACATTAGTTGTTCAATGATAATGATTTTTTCTTGAAAAACTCATTATTATTTATAGTCACATCAATACAATTTTTTTTATTAATTTTATTTTGGTACAACTTTTGAATTAAATTTAACTATGATTACATTGGTTGTGGTGCAAAAAGTGAATTTCAAATTCATAAATATTATTTTATTGGTTTAGCTATTATTTTATTATTTTCTTAGAAGGCCCATTTTAGACCTCAAAATTCCCCTAATGTACTTTGTTTTCCTGCTCACTGTAAAAGCTATATATCAGAAATAAGAAGAGCTTTCGAACTAGTTTTCCCTAAGAGTTGTAGGGGGTTTTTCTAGGGTCAAGTTAACCAAAAATCAGCATGTCTATTTTCTGAGTTTTATTTCTATATTTCAGCATTGTGACATTTCCAAAATTTGTGTTTTCAGAAAATATTTATTTTTCCAGCTTGTTGAATGTATGGCTATGGGACTGAACATTTAACTTTATGGGGGAAATAAGGAGAAACTGAAAACCGAGGTTGGGAACATAGATTTCTACATGGTATCAGAGCTATTTTGCTGAAAAGTGCAGTTTCAGACAACAAGAAGAAAAATTACAGCAAGCTATTTTTTCACATAGAAAACAATACCTTTACTACAACAATGTCTTTTTCAGTTTATTAGGACATCAAGCATGTCTTTGGGCTTGAGGGTGGAGGATAGGTTGGATGGGCATAGTAACTATAGTGTATGGAAGGAAAGAATGCAAAGCAAATTTGAGGAGGTAGAAGTTTGGGGTATAATGGTGCATACTCAACAACACCCTATGAATGTGCTTACTGATGCTGTTCAGTTGGCAAACTTTAACAAAAAGAATAACAAGGGTAAGGGATTGATTCTAGACGGTATTAAAGACCATGTCATTCCTCATGTGATAAGAAAGAGATTTTCTCATGAGATGTGGAGAACCTTGACCAATCTCTACCAGAGTACCAATGAGAACAGAAAAATGGTCCTAAGGGAGAAGCCGAAGACCATTAAGATGGCTAAGACTGATAGTGCTACTGGATATCTGACAAAGATCACTAATGTGAGAGATGCATTGGCAGCAGTTGGAGAGGTCATTCCACCCGCTGAGTTGGTGCAGATTGCAGTGAATGGCCTTCCCAGTTCATGGATGAAATTTGTTGATGGGGTTTGTGCACGTGAGACCCTTCCCACTTGGGGACTGTTTTCTGATTTTTGTACAGCAGAGAAACAACATAGAAATCGAGGCCGTACATCAATTTCAAGGCATCCGTACAACACAGATTTCGAGGCAGCCGTACATCATCTTTCAGTAGGACGTACAATGTTCGAGGAAGTCGTACAACCGTACAACACAACTTTCCATGTTGTGTGTACAACATTTAATGCTGCACATTTTTTTGTGAATTTCTGTTTTGAGTTGGCACAAAAATCGAGGTAGAGTTTTGCACGATTTTCGAGATAAGTACATTTATGAGGTTTTTGTAATTTTTACTGTGTTTTACTGCTCACCGTAAAAGATTTTTATCAAAAATAAGAAGAGCTTTCGAACTAGTTTTCCCCAAGAGTTGTAGGGGGTTTTTCCAGGGTCAAATTGACAAAAAATCAGCGTGTCTATTTTCTGTGAGTAGCTGATTTATTTTTCTGAGTTTTATTTCTGCATTTCAGGATTGTGAAATTTCCAGAATTTGTGTTTTCAGAAAATATTTATTTTTCTAGCTTGTTGAATGTATGGCTATGGGAATGAGCATTTAAATTTATGGGATAAATAAGGAGAAACTGAAAACCGGGGTTGAGAACAGAAATTTCTACAAATTCTAGATTACTCACATCGGATGGGGTCTCTCGGCCAAACATACAGTGCTTACAGGAAATATGACAGCGCAATTCATGGATAGACTCAGGGTGCAATGTACTTAGAAAGCAAAGGAACCAAATGTGACCCGTGCCCTTCCTTTTATAGGAAATCCAAGGTGAAAAAGTTCAGATCTCCATTAAATGAAACTTACCTTCATAAAAACAGTTAAGAATCTCGTAAGATCGCATCATTAAATGCAGAAACCTCGCTCCATCCAACGGTAAAATTAGTTTTTCACCCAGTTTCATTGTTCCAACGACTAGTTTCTCCTCCTGTGCATCACCTTTGTGCTCCTGTTGTGCCTATTTGCGCGTTCCCCTGGCGCCACACGTAGAAAAATGGATCCTTATGGTCTGGCCATATAGTCATTTGGTCGGCACAGGATTGTCCCTATAAGGCTTCAGATGACTCCCATTAAAATACTGGGGAAGATTCTCACAGTGCAACGTGGACAAGCACATCGCACCTCCATCAATGATATCCTTCACAATGTATGGCCCCAACCAATGTTTCTTGAACTTCCTTGGGTGGCGCACAAATTGACTGTCGTATAACAAGACCAAGTCTTCCTCCTTGAACACCTTCTGTCTGATGTGCCTATCATGCCAGGCCTTTTCACGCGCCTTCTGCACTTGCTGATGGAAGTTAACAATGAACTGATCCTCTTCTAAGGCAACCGATTGCACCAGACGTTCCTCCATGATGTCAGGATCAACCATATTAGTGAATGTTGTGATGCGCAGGCTTGGGATGATATACTCCATTGGCATGATTGCTTCTTGCCCATAGACCATCCTGAAAGGTGTTTTCCCAGTCAACTTCTTGCATGTGGTCCTATAAGCCCATAAAACAGAAGGGATTCTCATGTCCCAATCATTCCGATTTGCATGACATATCTTTGTGAGCGTATTCTCCAATTTTTTTTTGAAAGCCTCTACTGCACCATTTGCTTGTGGGTGATATGGGGTACTCTTCTGGTGACAGATCTGAAATTCCTCTGTTAGAGCTTAAATGGTTTCATTAACAAAGTGTGTACCTCTATCACTCATCAGTATCTTCAGACATCCAAACCTAGTCAAAATATGCTAAAAAATGAAATGCGTAGCAATATCTGCAGTAAAATCCTTAACTGCCTTAGCTTCTGCCCATTTGGTTACATAATCTGTGGCAGTGATGATATAACGCTCTCCTGGCTTCTTCCCTAGAGGATTGACTGGTCCAACAAAATCTATAGCCCATTTATCAAAGGCCTGTAGGGGAATTTCATCTCTACGCGAGGGCTTCCCCGTTCTCTGGCATGCATCGTAACCTCGACAATATGCATGTGCATCACTGTGTAGTGTGGGACATCATAACCCAACACGCAACACCTTCTACGCAATAGCCTTCCCTGCATAATGGCCTCCTGCCACCCCCCCATGAGCTTCAACCAAGATATCCTATCTCTCATGTTCCAAAACATGTCTTCTCGATACTTCATATGCTCCCAGCTTGTACAACTGCCCAACAATTAGGGTAAAATCAGTGGCGCATGCAACCAACTCCTTTTGCTACACCGAATATTTAGTAGGCGCGTTTCCAGTGGTCAGAAATTGAATAATATCAGCAAAGTGCTCATCAACCACCTTGATAGCAAAGAGCTGTGCATCAAGTAACCCCTCCTCCAAGTTGGTTGGTTCTTCCCCATTTTCAATGCGTGATAAATGGTCAGTTCCAACATTCAATATTTTAGGCTTCACAATGATTTCAAATTCATACTCTCGAAATAACAACAACGATCTGCAAATCCTCCCCCCCAACATAGGATTATTGACCAAGTATTTTAAAGCAGAATGATTAGTGAATATTATTTTGAAGTGTCCTCCTAGCAGATAGTGCCTGTATTTTTGCAGAGCATAGATCATGTCCAATCCTTCCCTTTTTGTGGTTGAGTAGTTGCGCTCTGCACCGAAGAGATTCCTACTGTAAAAAGAAATAGGGTGATCAATGTATCCTTCTCCTGGCTGCGCTAAAACAGCCTCAAGTGCTATACCAGATGCATCCACATGTACATGGAAAACTTTAGACAAGTATGGAAATATCATAGTAGGTGTAGTGACCATCTTCTCTTTTAGCAGCTCAAATCTATTTTGACATTCCTCATCCCAAAATAATGACACATCCTTCTTCAGTAACTTCTCCATTGGCACAGGGATTAGAGCATAGAATTGAATGAAATTCCTATAATATCTAGTGTGTCCTAAGATGGAGCGCATCTGTTTCTCATTAGTGGGAACTTCTAGGTTGATGATAACTGCTATCTTGGCTGGGTCTACCATCAATCCTTGCTGACAAACTATATGTCCCAAAAAAATTCCAAAAGGAACACAAAATATACATTTCTTGAGGTTAAGAGAAATTTGGTGCTTCCTACAAGTTTCAAGCATCATGCGTAGGTTTGACACATGTTTCTTTACCAACCCAAACAATTTCCAGTCATCAAAATATACCTCCAAAAATTTATGCATGAATTATTTGAACACAACCACCACCGCGCGCGAGAATATCGCATGTGTATTCTTCAATTCGAAAGGCATGACAGTGTACTGAAAAGACCCCCATTCTGTTTCAAAGGTAGTCTTGCTGCGATCTTCAGGCACAATTCTGATATGATGATACCCCAAAAATCCATCAATAAAAGAATAATCCTCTTGTCCTCCCACATTATCCAGGATCTCATCGAAAAATGGAGTAGGGAAGGGGTCATGCACACATGCATTATTCAACTTGCGCAGATCTTCACGAATCATTATCTCTCCTTTGGTCTTATTTTCTGTTGATATTGCAACAAGATGATGAGCTTAGTGGAAAGGAGTCGCCTTCACTAAGTGGGCCCGCAGGCTATTTTTGGTGCAAAGTCTATTTTTAGACATATGGATCGTGTTCTATGAGTTGCAGGATGCTATTTGTGGATGGTTGGTCAAGTCGGAAAAAATAGATGGACTTCTATTTTTAGACATACTATGTGGAATCTATTTTTTAGATTGCCAGTCTAAAAATAGATATGTCGAGTATTATTAGCTCTTAATAATATTTGGACTCTAAACATTATCTTATTCTCTTGGAGCACTTCAGTTAAGTGCACAGATGTGGTATAGGAGCTGACAGAAGGAATTACGCTATTCCTGAGGGTTATGTGGAGCTATTGCATGGATACTTCAGTTAGAACTCATGTGACAGAGTTTGGCGGAGTTGATTGAGGAAGTTAGTGGAGTTGTATTCAGTTTAACTAATCTAAACATAGTTAAGCTATTTGTATTCAGCTTAACTAATTGATACAATTAGTGAGAGTGGTGTGAATTAATTATTAATTAATTCACTAATTATAAACTCATTAATCAACTAAAGAATGCATCAGTTAACTTCAGTGCATGGATAGTTTCAGTGGAGACCAGTGTAGAGATAGGTGAAAGAGCAGGTTAACTATCAATTGTGACTATACAGTTGCTATTTTCAACACACAGATAGGTGGAGAAGCCCATGAGGATTTTGCAGTACAAGCCAGGTGGTTTATTTATTTAATGTAGCCATCCCATAGCATTGATTACGCAATAGAGGCTGGCTATCAAGTGGCTAAAGATTGGAGCATGTGTTTTGCTAGATCTAGCTTGATAGTGTGTAGCAATTGAGGATGTGCATGAGAGCTTGTGAGGAGCTTTGTACTATGATTGTTACATGATCTCCATGACATATAATATACATATAGTTGGGGTTTTCAGCTATAAGCTTTCCCATTAAATATTGTGTTCATATGTGTGATTGTTTGTGGTTTTAATGTATGCATGAAATTGATTTTATTTCCGCATGTGATGATCAATGGTAGAAGAGATTCTGTATTATGCATGAAGCTAAAATAGTGTGTGATTAGGAGAATCTCGGTGAATAATATTTCAATTATTCAAATTTATACATGGTATCAGAGCGATATTGATCATTGGAGTAATTGCAAATCATTGAAGTGGTTGAGTTTTGTGCTAGTGGAATTCGAATTTGTAGCAGTGTTTTCTTGGTGTTGAAGTTGAGATGTCTTTCAACGGATTGCGATTGGAGTATGCCCTTGAGGGTAGCTCGAATTATATTGAATGGAAGGACAGGATGGAGGCGGTGCTGGATGACAATGGGTTGAAGGAGTTCATAGATGCAGATATTCCAAAGCCTACTTCTAGTGATGCTGCCGTACTTGACGCATGGCAAAAGAAGACAACAAAGTGTCGAAGGATTCTGTTGGAAGGTGTGAAGGATCACATAGTATCCAACCTTTATGGTAAGGCTTCTCCATTCTTGATGTGGAAATATTTGACAGATTTATTCCAAAGCAAGAGCGACCAGAGGAAGTTTGCGCTCAAGGACAAACTCAGGAACATAAAGATGGAGAAAGGCAACAGTATGCCCAAGTACCTCACGAAGTTCATCCAATGCAGGGATGAGCTGGGAAGTGTGGGGGTTACTGTTGATGATGATAACTTGGTGAGCTTGGCTCTCCTTGGGCTTCTGAAGAGTTGGCATTCCTATCAGGACTCTGTCAATGGTCGGGAGAAATTTCCAGGATGGGAGCGACTTTGGTCGGATCTTGTGCAAGAGGAGATAAGGCGAAGTACCAGGGACGGATCTTCATCAAAGAACTCTGATGAAGAGAATTGCGCTTTGGATTCCAAAGAAAAGAAGGGGAAGAGCAAGAAAGCTTCTCAATCTGGTGCAAAAGGCAAGAAGTAGGACATGTCCAAGGTGAAGTGTTTTCACTGTCACCAACACGGACATTACGCCACTAATTGTCCGCAGAAGAAGAAAAATAAGCAGGCTACTGGGACTGCAGCTGGAGAGGCCTTAGCCTTGCAGTTTGAGCTAGATTTTTTGCTAATCGCATGCTTGGTTTCAAGTGTGATGGGTTTAATGTGGTTTCTGGATAGTGGTGCGTCTTTTCACATGACAGGAGATCGAGATTTGTTTACTGATCTGGATGAGAAAGATCTTGGAGTGCACATCGAGATGGGCGATGATGGTAGATACAATGCGATCGGTATCGGTACCATTTCCTTTGAGAAGGAGTCCGTAAACCCTTTTAGATTGAAGGAAGTATGGAAGTGATGTGTCTTGTGAAAGAAGAAGAATCTTATCTTCAGGGCATGTTAGAAGACAAGGATATGATGTTGTCTTTGAAGGAGGCTTTCTTGGCGCAAAGAATTCCAACCGTGAGACCCAGAGGATAGGGGTTCTAGTTAAGAACCTTTATCAATTGCAGGTAGATGGCTGCGCAGCAATGGCAGGCAAGGCAGAAGGAGTGGTGAGCCGGGATGATGGCGAGTTGTGGCACCGGAGATTGGGCCACCTTCACCCATGGAGCTTTGAAGATACTGCAACAGATTTCTACTGGGCTTCCTAAAGGCACTCTTGCGTAGTCAGATCAGTGCAAGGGGTGTACCTTGGGAAAATTTGTGAAAGCCACCTTTCACGAGAAGGATAGTCGTGCCACGACGATCCTTGAGAGAATTCACATGTACGTGTGTGGACCTTTCTCAGTAGCTTCGACATCAAAGCACAGGTTTTATGTGATATTTGTCGATGATTTTTCTCGTAAGTGCTGGATCTTCTTCATGCAGAAGAAGAGCGAGACATACTCAAAGTTCTGTGAGTTCAAGGCACTGGTTAAGAAATAATTGGGGAAGAAGGTGAAGGCTCTTAGGAGCGACAATGGTGGTTAATTCATCTCTCGCGAGTTCAATGAATTTTGCAGCGCAAAAGGAATTTGAAGAGAGCTCATAGCACCTCTTAACCCACAGCAGAATGGGGTTGCTGAGTGGAAGAAAAGAACGATTGTGGGTGTTGTACAGGCGATGTTGCATGATCAGGGCCTTCCCATACACTTGTGGGCTGAGGCATGCAATACTGCAGTATATGTGTAGAACTGTTGTCCTCACTGGATACTTGGCATGAGTACACCCGAGGAGGCGTTTTCTGGTAAGCAGCCTGATATTTCCCATTTGAGGATTTTTGGTTCACCTGTTTACATTCATGTGACAAAGGATGCCAGGAAGAATCTAGAGCCGACTGCAGAGGTTGGGATATTTTTGGGGTACACTGATACACCCCACAACTCATTGTGGGTGAGCCCAAACTGGTCTAAGATCTGTCAGGCGACTTCGGGATATCAAATTTCATGAGGAGAAAGCCATGAAGTGTTCGCTTGAGAGGGAGCCACACTTGCATGTAGATGAGGAGCTATTAGTTCCTAAGGATGAGTCTCAGGATGTGGATCAACCACAAGATGAGGTTCATGGAGTGGAAGTGACCACTCAGGCAGTGCCAACCATCAAAGGGCGGAAGCACACTACAGAAGCTGAGCGACTGGCTCAAGATGCAGAGAAGGTTGTAGGAGCACCTACATCACAGTGCAGACATAGACAGTCACCTGACCGGTATACTAGATACATGGCTCTTATGAACAAGTGTATCACATTTGCAGCCATCCCTTTCGATGAAGCCGTGGAGGACCCCAGCTGTGGAGGACCCCCGCATGGGTAGATGCATGGTGGAAGAGTATGATTCGATTGTTGTGTGTTAATGGCATGGGAGATTTTCCCCAAGGTCGGAGTGAGGGGGAAACTCTGTTGGTGGGTTCAGGATGGATCTACAAAGTGAAGCAAGCAGCTGACGGGAGTGTGGAGAAGTACAAGGCAAGATTTTTTGCCCAAGGCTTCTCACAGATTGAGGGGATCGATTATGAGGAACCTTTGCACCTGTCGCAAGGTATTCTTCCATACGAACGATTCTTGCTCTCTCAATGCAAATGGGGTGGCACATTCATCAAATGGATGTGAAGACTGCGTTCCTCAATGGAGTGATTGAGGAGGAGGTGTACATAGAGCAGCCCGAAGGTTTTGAGATCTTCAACAACGAGTCGCATGTGTGCAGGCTCAAAAGAGCGCTGTATGGGTTGAAACAAGCACCTCGTGCTTGGTACACACGGATAGACAGTTATTTCACCGGACTTGGATTCTCCAAGAGTGAGGTGGATCCGAACCTATACCAGATTGTGGTGGAGGGTAAGTTGCTGATCATTGTACTTTATGTATATGATTTGATTTTGACGGGTGATGAACTGTTGATACACTCATGCAAGGCTGATCTTGCAAAGGAGTTTGAGATGAAGGACTTGGGCCTCCTTCATTATTTCCTGGGATTGGAAATTTGGCAGCGCAGTGATGGACTGTTTGTTTCTCAAGGCAAGTATGCCCGGGAGATACCGGAGAAGTTCAACATGCATGGCCGCAGGCCTGTTGATACTCCTCTTCCTGGTGGTTGGAGGAAGGAGGATGCTACTTCAGCAGAGGTAGTGGATGCCACTATTTATCGACAGTTGGTGGGGCCGATTATGTATCCGGTCAATACACGACCCGACATATGCTATGTCGGTGACCAACTGCTGTAAGCTATGGTTAAGCCAACCAAGCCTACTAGAAGGCGTGCAAGCATGTATTGAGATATCTCGTAGGCACATCGGGGATATGGATCGTGGCAGGCTGCATGGGGCTTGGATGAGGTGAAGCGTGTGGCTTCGACGGATGCAAGACAAGTGGAGCCCAATGGATAGAAAGAGCACATTTGGAGGGATTTCGGGACGGTCAACAACAGCTTCTTTGGTACAACAGAAAGGATCCGTGTACCTTGGGCCCAACAGTAGGCCGAGTATATGGCAGCGAGTTTGGCTGCATGCAAGGCTATATGGATGAGGAAGATCCTGGTCGGGTTGTTCGGTTCACACTTAGAGCCTACTGTTATTTATTGTGATAATCAGAGTTGCATCAAACTCTCGGTTAATCCAGTATTTCAAGATAGATCTAAACACATTGACATCCGGTATCATCATATCAGAGATTGTGTGCAGCGGAGAATCATGTTACTTTCATACATTCCTACGGAGGATCAAGATGCTGATATCTTGACGAAGGCGCTCACCAGGAGAAAATTCGAATACCACAGGGGCAGGATAGGGGTTGTAGATAATCCTTATCTTGTTGAGAGGGAGTGTTGAAAATGCAACAAGATGATGGAGCTTAGTGAAATGAAGTCGCCTTCACTAAGTGGGCCCACAGGCTATTTTTGGCGCAAAGTCTATTTTTAGACTATGTCTATTTTTAGACATATGGATCATGTTCTATGAGTTGCAGGATGTTATTTGTGGATGGTTGGTCAAGTCGGAAAAAATAGACGGACTTCTATTTTTAGACATACTGGGCGGAATCTATTTTTAAATCGCGCTCTAAAAATAGATATGTCGAATATTATTAGCTCTTAATAATATTTAGACTCTAAACATTATCTTATTCTCTTGGAGCACTTCAGTTAAGTGCACATATGTGGCACATGCAGTTGACAGAAGGAATTACACTATTCCCGAGGGTTTAGTGGAGCTATTGCATGTTGAATTCAGTTAGAACTCATGTTACAGAGTTTGGTGGAGTTGATTGAGGAAGTTAGTGGAGTTGTATTCAGTTTAACTAATATAAACATAGTTGAGATATTTGTATTCAATTTAAATAATTGATACAATTATTGAGAGTGGTGTGAATTAATTATTAATTAATGCACTAATTATAAACTCATTAATCAACTAAAGAATGCATCAGCTTAACTTCGTTGCATGGACAGTTTCAGTGGAGACCAAGGCAAGAGATGTGTGAAAGAGCAAAGGTTAACTATCGCTCGTGACTATAATTCTTGCTATTTGCAACACACAGATAGGTGGAGAAGCCCATGAGGGTTGCGCAGTACAAGCCAGGTGGTTTATCTATTTAATGAAGCCATCCCATAGCATTGAAAACGCAATAGAGGCTGGCTATCAAGTGGCAAAAGATTAGAGCATGTGTTTTGCTAGATCTAGCTTGATAGTGTGTAGCAATTGGAGGTAGTGCTGAGAGCTTGTGAGGAGATTTGTACTATGATTGTTACATGATCTCCATGACATATAATATATAGATAGTTGGGGTTTTCATCTTTAAGCTTTCCCATTAAATACTGTGTTCATATGTGTGATTGTTTGTGGTTTTAATGTATGCATGCAATTGATTTTATTTCCGCATGTGATGATCAATGGTAGAAGAGATTCTGTATTATGCATGAAGCTAAAATAGTGTGTGATCAGGAGAATCTCGGTGAATAATATCTCAGTTATTCAAATTTCTACATTTTCTTGAACCACCATTGGGCTTACCTAATCAGACTGCTCTACAAGCTCAATAATTCCTGCAACAACCATATTCTCTAATTCTTCTTTTAACTCTTGCTTATATTTGGGATTCAATCGATGTGGTCGCTGCTTGAAAGGGCGTGGATATGGTTTCAAAGTGATCGTCATAACACCTAGGTCTCCTACAATCCATTTGAGCTCAGAATTCATGGGAAACAGGTCCTGGTACTCTGTTAACAGCTCCACAACCTTCCCTACTGTATCATCATCCCAGTATTCCCCGATTTTGGCCAACTTGGGTTGTTATTCCTTATCAATGTTGACTTCCTTTAACTTCAAAGGTTTAGTTACATGTACCATTCCCAATGAGGGGCCTGCAACTGTGCACTTTCCTTTAGACTCAGGGATGTTGATATTTCTTGGATCATCTTCATTATCCTCTACTGACAAGTTTATGTAATTGAAAATATCTTGCATCTGCACATCCCATGCTAGTGCTACATATCCCCTTCGAGGTCGGGAGTTATTAAAGTCAAAAGCTTCTATATTCTGCAGAGCTTCATCCAATTCCTCCAATCCACCAACCAAGCTAAAGGTTTATAGGAAATTGTTAGTCATTGTAATCTAATGGCGAGTTCCTCGATGCAATTCCGTTTCTAGATACCAAGTAGTAGGTATCGACCCCAATGAATGAGTAAAAATATGAACCTACTCGTTCCAGGTCTTTTCCCTCCACACTTCCACCCACGTGGCCAGGTGCTTGCGCATGTCTCCTTGACCATAGAAAATCTCAGCTGGTGGGGTAGTGGGAGGCTCAAAGCGCAAAATCATCATTTTGCTTGATTCCTCCCAGTCCTTAAAAAATCCCTTGTGCATATCCCACCAACACGTTGGGGTTGTGTGCATAGCCAGATCAAGTGCCCAGAACCTTCATTCTTTTGGAACAACCTTTTCCAATTATTCTAGAAATAATATGACACTACCAGAACCATCAAAGTAAGGTATTTATCTTATCTCTGAGGAGATGCATAAGAAGTTCTTAGTGATATTGAGGTAGCGCAACGCAAAAACATCATTCAAACAGTTCATCTAGTTCTCCATCTCTCCATATGAATATGAAAAACACGAACTATCCTTCTCCCAATTAAGCATTCCATCAGCTGTAGGGTTTATCCAATCCTCATCCTGCGTAATCAGCTTATAGATATGGTCAACTACATCTCCCTCGCGCACTGGCTCTGGATATATTTCTCCTTCTCTCGGGTCCAGTGGTACTATCACCCTCGTTCCATAATTTTAGAAGATCATGCTTCTATGCTTTAGTTTGATGAGGCCTCCCATATCGATGGCCCAATCCAACCGTAACAATGTAGGGTAAGGATCTACATCGTCCAAAACTTGTATCACTTCAAAGTCTGCGCGTACCTTTACTCCTGCAATGTCTACCATATCTTGTGGAAGTCTTCCAAGCACAATGATATTCTGCTGATTGGCCATGCGTAACTGAATGGTGGACCATTCCAACTTTGGTTCTCCCATATTCTACCAGGTCTACTTAGGCATAACATTTTAATCATACCCTAAGTCCAGGATGACCTGATTCATTTCATACTCTCCGAGTTGCACAGTCATGCACATCTCCCTACCAGTTCTCTTCTTGTTCTTATAGATCTTGTTCACAACCTTAGTCTTAGTCTGAGGCACCTATTTGTCCACGCAGCTCTCTATCAGGGCCTTAAGATTATCTACTGCCTTATGATTTCACAATAACTTAATACAGGCTTGTAGGAATGGTTTGAATTCATCATTAATCCTTGATTCCATGATATAATTTGATTTGGACACCCCTGTAGCAGCAAAATCCTTCCTTGCTTCAATAAAAGTCTCCTTTTCCTTCTGCAGGTTGAGTCCTTCTTTCTCGTCAGAAGCCTTTTTGATCAGTGGCTCTGCATCAACCTTCTTTTCCTCATTTTTTCCAGTGGAAGCCCCATTGCATGTAATTATGTTGCACTTGGGTCATCATCACATGGTTCAACTTTAACCATTTGTATGTTTTGCGTAGGCATATGCTATCGCTTTTCTTATATTCTAGCAATTAAAACAGGACAATATTCAATCACATGATCAAATAGCCTACAATACCTGCAAGATTGTTGCGTAGGGTTTTAGAAGTTGCGCGCATAGTGTCCAACGTCTTCGCAGTGATAGCACATTAATTACCCTCTTCCCCGACCTGTGCCTCCACCTCTTCCCCCTCCCCTTCCTCTTGCTGGGGATCCTCCACATCTAGTGGGAGATTCTTGTGAATATGGGTCAATCTGCAATCTATAGAGGTTAGCACTGTCCATCATTAGGTTTAATGTTCAACAATGGTGCTCCTCATGACCAATTGAAGAGAAAAACCTACACCATTTATGCTTTAGTTCTGGAACATAGCTTCCCAATCGAGGACAATGATCTATATCATGTCGTCCAACTACCCTAAAATCAATGCACCATAGTGTGGGGGTACCACTTGGCCCAACATCATCCCTAGGGCGTAGTGGATTCAGTCCCCCTAATTGCATGTAATCTGAGAAAAAAATACACTGATATTTGGTGTGGCCTGAACCCTTACAACGTATGCAGTAGAAATCTGCGCCAAATTCCTTTCCTCGATCTCTGTGTAGGTTCTGAATCTCCAAGTAGATTGCCTCCAGTTGACTTCCAAAGCTTTGGCCTGAGAATCGATCTTCGTTGATTCATAGCTCCGCGCAAATGTGACAAGAGCATGGCAATGAAACATTCCTTATGCTACTTATCATCATAAATAAATCCTCCTTTGCTGATGGTGCGCTTCAGCCATTGGTCAGCCTCCCAAACAAATTCATTCGGATCCTGTTTTATATCTTCTAATTCTGTCATGCACTGTGAGTAGTACTTTGGCTTCTTGGATTTTTGTTTCAAATCATCCTTAATTTGCACAACAATAGGATAAACATGCTGAGTAATATATCCAATAAACAAATCTAACGCGCGATATTCAAACTCCATATCCAGCTGCGATCTCTTGAAAACATCAGTGTTAACGTTTTGCGTAGTCCATACTGCGTCAACAAAAAACCAAAACCTATCCATGTCCTCATCTCCCACACCCTTAAAGGTGGGTAGCTTCATGTACGTGGCCATATCTTCTGCAAGTGGCGGTGGTGGTGGGGTAGGCGATGTCTTACCCCTACGTGAGTTTGACTGTGGCGTAGTAGGAGGGCTACCTTCGGCGTGCGCAACCTCGCTACCCTCTATATTAGGTGAGTTTCTCAGAGGGCTGTATATAGAACTGTCCCCTCTCTTATTGACCCAATAATATTTTCCACTGCGCGTAGTGCTTTCTATATTATTAGGGGTCATTCACTCAGTGTGGATGCACAAAACACCCTTTTCACACAATAACATCTTAATCAACAAAGGCAGAGAGCGTATGAATTTACCTCTCAATCCCTTGAAAAATATCCTCTCAGCTTCAGAGTAAAAAACGAACTGATATACTGCAAATTCTGTCACAAACCCACCCAAGATGCTGTCAAGCCAGTGATCTACAGTCCAGGTGATGGAATTATCAGTCTGCTCTTGTAGAAATTTATTAATACTAATGTATTACCGAATTCTCCTAATCTAACAATATTTATCTTCTTGCTAAATACAGAATCCTTCCACTATTAAACTTACGAAAATTTAAAACTCAATTGCAAACACATGTGAATAAATTCAATCGCACATAACACAGTTGTTTAACGAGAAAGCTTAAATCTAAAAACCCCAACTATCATATATTATGTATATCAATGGAATCATGTAATAATCTCATACAAATCTTAATACATAAAGCTCCCAGTACAATCAACAATCATTGCACACTGTCATGTAGAAATTTGCATCTCTATGCACCAATTTCTTGCCTCCTGACAACCTGCTTCCACTACGCAATCCCTACTGAAGAAGACCCCTGAATGAATTCGAATTGGCCTTTCCTTGCCTACACAATCCTCATTGGCAACTCCAATGTGTGTCAGATGCATTGAATGCATCACTATAGTCACAATAGATAGTCCATCTCACCCTTTCACCTATCTCTCCACTGGGTCTCCGCTAGAACTGACATGCAAGTAGTTAACTGCTGTATTTTTTCAGTTGTTAGTGATTTATTAGTTGTGAATTAATTAACTAATTAATTCACTTAACTCTCACTAGTGTATATTTCAGTTAAACTAGATACAACTAGCTCAACTAAGTTTAACTCACTTAACTGAGTTAAACTAAATAACAACTCCCGTAACTACTCTTCCAACTCTGTCATAACTTTGCCACTTAGGTTCTAATTGAATCCTCCATGCATGAGCCACCAATAACCCTAGGAATTGTGTAATTCCTTCAACCCACTGATTAGCCAAATCTGTTCACTGAAATAAAGTGCTCCAAGAGAATAAGTTGATGTTTATTGTCGGATTATTATTAAGAGCTAATAATAATCAACATGCACCTATTTTTAGATCGACGATATATAAATATAATTCACCCAATATTATAAAGATAGAATTTCATCTATTTTCCACATTTGACCAACCATCTACAAATAGCATCTTGCAACTTATAGAATATGCTCACCATGTCTAAAAATAGACATACACCTAAAAATAGCCTGCGGGCCCCACTTAGTGAAGATGCTTACTTTTCACTAAGCTCATCATAGTGTTGAATCTCAACACTCCCTCTCAGCAAGATAGGGATTATCCTTCACCCCGATCCCACCTCTATGGTATTCGAATTTGCTCCTGCCGAGCGCCTTCATTAGAATATCTGCATCCTAATTTTTCGTAGGAATGTACTGACGCAACATGATCTTCCACTGCACACAATCTCTGATATGATGATACCAGATATCAATATGTTTAGATCTATGATGAAACATAGGATTAATCGAGAGTTTAATGCAACTTCGATTATCACAATGTATCACTGTAGGATCTAAATGTGAACTGAAAAAATCGAACAAGATCTTCCTCATCTAGATAGCCTGACATGCAGCTTGACTTGCTGCCATGTATTCTGCTTTCGCTGAACTGAGTGCCACAGATCTTTGTTTCCTACTGTACCAATAAAATACTATAGATTCGATACTGAAAACCCCTCTTGATGTGCTCTTTCTGTCTGTTGGGCTGCCTTCCCAATCTACATTCGTGAAGCCATGAAACTTCACCTCATCCATCTGTCTGTACCATAAGCCATACTCAGATGTGCCCCTGAGATACATCAGGACATGCTTGCCTGCCTTCCGAAAGAGCTTGGTAGGCTTAACCATCGCTTGTGAAATCTGGTTCACTGCATAGGATATGTCCGGTCTTGTATTAAATAAATACATGAGCGAACCCACCAACTATCGATAAACAATGGCATCTACTACCACTGCCGATGTAGCATCCTCTTTCCTCCAATTTCTTGGAAGAGGAGTATCCATGGGCTTGTAGTCCTCCATGTGAAACTTACCAAGTATCTCCCAAGCATACTTGCCTTGAGAGACAAACAGTTCACCTTCTCGCTGCCATATTTCCAATCCAAGGAAATAATGAAGGAGGCACGAATACTTCATCTCAAACTCCTTTGCAAGGTCTGCCTTGCATGAGTGTATCAATTGCTCATCATCTGTTAGTATTAAATCATCAACATAAAGAACAATGATTAAAAGCTTACCCTCCACCACAATTTGGTACAAGTTTTCATCTGCCTCACTCTTGGTGAAGCCAAGTCCAGTGAAATAGCTGTCGATCTGTGTGTACCAAGCACGTGGCGCTTGCTTTAGCCCATACAATGCTCTTTTGAGTCTACATACATGCGACTCGCTGCTGAAGATCTCAAATACTTCAGGCTTCTCAATGTACACCTCTTCCTCAATGATCCCATTAAGGAATGTAGTATTCACATCCATTTGATGAATGTGCCAACCCATCTATGTTGAGAGAGCAAGGATGGTCCTTATGGAAGAATACCATGTGACAGGTGTAAAGGTTTCTTCATAATCAATCCCCTCAATATGTGAGAAGCCTTGGGCAACAAATCTTGCCTTATACTTCTCGACACTCCAATCAGCAACTTGCTTTACCTTGTAGATCCATTTCGAATCTACCACTGGTTTACCCAGCGGCCTTGGACCAATCTCCCAAGAATTGTTTATGACAATGGAGTCATACTCCACCATGGCATCTACCCATGTGGGCTCCTGTGTTGCTTCTTAAAAAGAAGATGGATCTGTCACGATACACTTGCTCATAAGAGCTATGTATCCAGTAAATCGGTCAGGTGACTGTCTCTGTCTACGCTATGATGTAGGGACTCCTACATTCTCTACCGCATCAAGCTTCAGTATCTCAGATTCTGTGGTACGCTTTCTGCCAGTTCTGATGTTTGGTTCTGCATGGGTGGACTCCTCCACTCCATGAATCTCCTCCTGTGGCTGATCCACATCTAGAGGCTCATCTTTGGGAACAAGAAGTTCCTCCTTTGCATGTAAGTGTAGCTCCCTCTCAAGCAACAACTTCATGGCTTTCAACTCATTTAATTTTATATCCCGTCACACCACAGTCATTTGAATATTTGGAAAATAAACGCGATAATTATGGGGTGTTTCTGTGTACCCCACAAATATCCCAACTTCTGCACTCGACTCCAGCTTCTTCCTGGCGTCCTTTGTCACATGAATGTAAATAGATGAGACAAAAATCTTCAAATGAGAAATATTAGGCTTCTTACCAGTAAAATATTTTTCAGGTGTACTCATGCCAAGTACTCTACGAGGATAACGGTTTTGCACATAAACCGTAATGTTGCATGCTTCCGCCCACAAGTGCATCGGTAAGCCTTGGTCATGCAGCATAGCTCATGCAACACCCACGATCGTTCTATTCTTCCTCTCCGTGACCCCATTTTTCTGTGGGTTATGAGGCGCTTTGAGTTCTCTTCGAATTCCTTCTTTGTTGCAGAAGTATTTGAATTCGTTCAAGATATATTCACCACCATTATCGCTCCGCAGAGCCTTCACTTTCTTCCCCGACTCCTCCTCCACCAATGCTTTAAACTCACAAAACTTTGAGAATGTTTCACTCTTCTTTTGCATGAAGAAGATCCAACATCTACGAGAATAGTCATCAACAAATATAAAATAATATCTGTGTTTTTCTGTTGAAGAAACCGAGAAAGGTCCACATACGTATGTGTGAATTCTCTCCAGGATCACCGAAGCATGGTTTTCCTTCTCATGAAAGGTGGTATTTTGAAACTTACCCAAATTACATCCCTTGCACTGATATGACTGCACAAGAGTACCCTTGGGAAGTCCAGTAGAAATCTACTGCAAAATCTTCAAGGTGCCATGGTGAAGATGGCCCAAGCTCCCGTGCCATAATTCTCCCTCATCCCGGCTCACTACTTTTTTTGCTTTTCCCACCATTGCAATGCAACCATCTACCTCCAGCTTGTAGAGATTCTTAACTTGAATCCATATCCTCTTGGTTTGACCCATTGTTTTATGTCGCAGGAAATATTTTCCCTCGCTGAAAACAACGTCATAACTTCTATCTTCCAACATTGCGATCGAGACCAAGTTCTTCTTCATACTTGGAACATGCATAACATCTTTCAACATAAATCGTTTACCTGACTCCCTCTCAAAGGTAATGGTTCCAATTCCAGTTGCACTGTATCTACCATCGTTTCCCATCTCTATATGCATTTGGAGATCCTTCTCCTCCAAGTCACTAAACAATTCCTTGTCTCCCGTCATATGGAAAGACGCACCACTATCAAGATACCACACCGATCCCATTGAGCTTGAAACCAAGAATGCGATCAAAGAGAAATCAGTTCAAATTTCGAGGATGAGGCCTCTCCAGTTGAAGCTCCAACAACCTTCTTTTTCTATGGGCAGTTAGTGGTGAGATGCCCATGTTCGTGACAGTGAAAAAACTTCACTTTGGACAAATCCAGCTTCTTGCCTTAGGCTCAGATTTTGGATGGGATTTCTTCCCCTTTCCTTTCCTTGCTTTGGAAGCCAAAGCACAATTCCCTTCATCATCATTCTTCAATGAAGAGCCATCCCTGGTACTTCGCCTTATCTCCTCCTGCACAAGATCTGACCAAAGTCGCTCCCAACCCGACAGTTTCTCCTGTCCATTGACAGAGTCTTTGTAGCTATGCCAACTCTTAGGAAGCCAAAGGAGATCCAATCTCACCAAGTAATCATCATCAACTGTAATCCCCACACTTCCCAGTTCATCCCTACAATGGAAAAACTTCGTGAGATATTTTGGGATACTGTCGCCCTTCTCTTTTTTTTGAGCTTATCTTTCAGCGCCAACTTCCTCTGGTCGTTGCTGCTTTGGAAAATATCTGTCAAAGCCTTCTACATTGAAAATGGAGTGGCTTTCCCCTGAAGTATTGACACAATATGGTCCTTCACACCTTCCAACATAATTCTTCTTGTCTTTGCTACCTTCTTTTTCCATGCATCAAGTCTCGCAACATCGCTAGAAGCAAGCTTAGGAACATCGCTATTGATGAACTCCTTTAGTCCATTATCTTCAAGCACCGCCTCCATCCTATCCTTCCAGACTATGTAATTCAAACTACCCTCAAGGGCATAATCCAATCGCAACCCATTGAAAGACATTTCAATTAATACTCAACTGTTGCACCAAGAAATTTCTGCAGCAAATTCGAATTGTCCACCAGCACAAAACGCTACACTTATTAACAATTGCAATATGTAGTGATAAATAATGCTCTGATAACATGTATAAATTTATTCATACTGATGTATTACCATATTCTCCTGATCTAACAATATTTATCTTCTTGCTAAATATAGAATCCTTCCACTGTTAAACTTGTGGAAATTTAAAACTCAATTGCAAACACATGTGAATAAATTCAATCACACATAACATAGTTGTTTAATGGGAAAGCTTAAAGCTAAAAACCCCAAATATCATATATTATGTATATAAATGGAATCATGTAATAATATCATACAAAGCTTAGTACATAAAGCTCTCAGTGCAATCAACAATCATTACACACTGTCATGTCGAAATTTGCATCTCTATGCACCAATTTCTTGCCTCCTGATAGCCTGCCTCCACTGTGCAATCCCTGCTGAAGAAGACCCTTGAATGAATTCGAATTTGCCTTGCCTTGATTGCGCAATCCTCATTGGAAACTCCAATGTGTGTCAGATGCAATGAATGCATCACTATAGTCACAAAAGATAGTCCATTTCACCCTTTCACCTATCTCTCCACTGGGTCTCCACTGGAACTAACATGCAAGTAGTTAAATGCTGTATTTGTTCAGTTTTTAGTGAGTTATTAGTTGTGAATTAATTAAATAATTAATTCACTTAACTCTCACTAGTGTATCTTTAAGTTAAACTAGATACAACTAGCTCAACTGAGTTTAACTCACTTAACTGAGTTAAACTGAATAACAACTCCCGTAAATACTCTTCCAACTCTATCATAACTTTGCCACTTTAGTTCTAACTGAGTCCTCCATGCATGAGCCACCAATAACCCTAGGAATTGTGTAATTCCTTCAGCCCACTGATTTGTTGAGAATGCAGCAAGATGATGGAGCTTAGTGAAATGAAGTCGCCTTCACTAAGTGGGCCCGCAGGCAAATTCTGGCGCAAAGTCTATTTTTAGACTATGTCTATTTTTAGACATACGGAGCATAATTTGAGAATTCTACTTGGAGATTCTTGGAGTATGCGACATGTCGGTAAAAATAGATGAGACCCTAATTTTTAGGACCCAGGCTATTTTTAGACTGATCTCCTAAAAATATGGAAGTCAAATATTATTTACCCTTAATAATATTTTGACTATAAACAGCAGTTTACTCTCTTGGCGCACTTCAGTTTGAGTCATGGAGGTGACTCATGCAACTGACACAAGGAATCACGTGGTTCCTAGGGTTTGATGGCATCTTGCATGGTTGGCTTCAGTTAGACTTCAGTGGCAGAAGTTTTGGAGGAGTTAACGGGACAGATAGTGGAGTTGTGTTCTGTTTGTTTTAGTTGAACTAGTTAACTAACTAATCAACTAGATATGAGTGGAGTAAATTAAATAATATTTAATTTACTAAATATTAACTCATTAGTCAACTCAAGAACACTTCAGTTCACTACAGTGCATGATCAGTTCAGTGGAGACCAGTGGAAGAGGTAGATGAAAGGGTGAGTAAAGCTATCAGTTGGTAGATTGGTTTTGCATGAGATTTGCATTACACTTGGAGGAATTTTCCATGACAATTACGCAATCAAGGAAAGGGGATTCGAACCTTGAACCTCTTCATATACAGGCCATGATTGCGCAATAGAGGCAAGGCAATTGGCGGGGAGTTTTGAACCTCAGACTTGTTCAAAACTGAGTCAGATTATGAGTAACTTCATGAGAGAGTACTGAGTACTTGTGAGGAGTATTGTACTTGTTTGGTTACTTGATTTCTCCATTATAATATACACAATAGCTGCGGGGTTTTCAGCTATAGGCTTTCCCCATACATACTGAGTTAATGTGTGATTGAATTGATGTAAGATTGCTTCTGTTATTTCCGCATGTGACAATTAATTGTAGAAGAAGGTTATGTGTTATGTATGCAATTCGAAATTGATATATGACCAGGTTAATCTTCAGTGAATAAGTGATTTATTCAGCTAATTTCTACATGGTATCAGAGCAAGATTAATTGTCGAGATCTATTACGGTGATTGCAAACTTATTTCCTCGGACAGAGTCTGCATGCGGGCCAGGTAGCCTCCGGAATATTCATCCTTCTTTGTAAGGTGAAAGATCTGGTGAATGCCCTTTGCAGTCAATCTTTGATTTGGAAATAATTTGTTTTCAAGTGTAGATCGGAAGCGATAGAGCTTGGAGTTTGGAATTCGAATTTTGCAGAAGGTTGTTCTTCTTGGTGCCGGTGTTGAAAGATGTCTTCTTTCAATGGTTTGCGACTTGAATATGCTCTTGAAGGCAGTTCGAACTATGTTGCATGGAAAGATCGAATGGAAGCAGTGTTAGAAGATAATGGTCTGAAGGAGTTCGTGGATGCGGATGTCCCAAAGCCCACTGATGCAGCTCTGGTCGATGCATGGCAAAAGAAGATCGCGAAATGTCGAAGGATCTTGTTGGAGGGCGTCAAGGATCATATTGTATCCAGCCTGCATGGAAAGGCTACTCCATATTTAATGTGGAAAGCTTTGACGGATCTATTCCAGAGTAAGAGCGACCAAAGGAAGCTGGCGCTCAAAGATAAGCTCGGGAACATCAAGATGGAGAAAGGCGACAGTATCGCCAAATACCTCACGAAGTTCACTCAATGCAGAGATGAGCTGGGAAGTGTGGGGGTGACTGTCGAAGACGAGGACATGGTCGACCTGGCTCTCCTTGGTCTTCCGAAGACTTGGCACTCATATCAAGATAGTGTCAATGGTCGGGAGAAGCTGCTGGGATGGGAGCGCCTTTGGGCGGATCTCATGCAGGAGGAGATAAGGAGGACTACTCGAGATGGATCTTCATCAAAGGGAGCTGATGAAGAAAACTGCGCTTTGGTGTCCAAAGCAAAGAAGGGGAAGGGTAAGAAAACCTCTCATTATGGTGCTAAGGGCAAGAAGCAGGATATGGCGAAAGTGAAGTGTTTTCACTACCATGATCATGGACATTATGCTACCAATTGTCCAAAGAAGAAGAAGAACAAGCAAGCGAGAAGATCTGCAGATGGAGAAGCTTTGGCTTCACAGTTCGAGCTTGACTTTTCACTGATTGCATGCTTGGTTTCAAGTGTGATGGGATCGGTGTGGTTCTTGGACAGCGGTGCGTCATTTCATATGACGGGGGATCGGGAGTTGTTCTCAGATCTGGAGGACAAGGATTTGGGTATGCACATCGAGATGGGCGATGACGGTAGATACAGTGCGACTGGTATCGGTACCGTATCCTTTCAGAGGGAGTCTGGTAAACCCTTTTTCTTAAAGGATGTCATGCATGTACCTGGATTGAAGAAGAACCTGATTTCAGTAGCGATGTTGGAGGATAAGGGTTATGATGTGGTCTTCAGCGAAGGAAAAGCTTTCCTGCGCAGTAAGACTACTGGAGAGACCCGGAAGATAGGGGTCCGAACTCAGAACCTTTATCAGTTGCAGGTAGATGACTGCGCAGCTATGGCATGCAAGGCTGGAGATGTGGTGAGCCGGGATGATGAGGGCGAACTATGGCACAGGAGATTGGGCCATCTTCACCATGGAGCTTTGAAGATTCTGCAGCAGATTTCTACTGGACTTCCTAAGGGCACCCTTGCGCAGTCAGATCAGTGCAAGGGGTGTACTTTAGAGAAGTATGTGAAAGCCACCTTTCACGAGAAGGATAGTCGCGCCACGACGATCCTTGAGAGAGTTCACACAGACGTGTGTGGTCCTTTCTCAGTTGCTTCGACAGCAAAGCACGGGTATTATGTGATCTTTGTTGATGATTTCTCTCGAAAGTGCTAGATCTTCTTCATGCAGAAGAAGAGCGATACATTCGCGAAGTTATGTGAGTTTAAAGCACTGGTCGAGAAGGAGTCGGGGAAGAAGGTGATTGCTCTAAGGAGTGATAACGGTGGTGAATTCATCTCGGCTGAATTGAAGGAGTTCTGCAGCGCAGAAGGGATTCAGAGAGAGCTCATCGCACCCCATAACCCACAGCAGAACGGGGTGGCTGAGCGGAAGAACAGAACGATCGTGGGTGCTGCACGGGCGATGTTGCATGATCAGGGCCTACCCCTTCACTTGTGGGGTGAGGCATGCAATACAGCAGTGTATGTGCAGAACCGTTGTCCTCACAAGGTTCTTGGCATGAGTACACCAGAGGAGGCTTATTCTGGCAAGAGGCCTGATATTTCCCATTTGCGGATTTTCGGATCTCCTCTCTACATGCATGTGACGAAGGATGCGAGAAGGAAGCTGGATCCAACTGCTGAAGTTGGAATATTTGTGGGGTACACTGATACACCTCACAACTATCGGGTGTATGTGCCAGACAGTCGCAAGACTGTTGTGCGACGGGATATAAAATTCTAGGAGGAGAAAGCCATGCAGTGTTCGCTTGAGAGGGAGCTACACTTGCATGCAGATGAGGAGCTGTTAGTTCCTAAGGAGGAGCTTCCGGATGTGGATCAGCCACAAGAGGAGGTTCCGGAGGTGGAAGAAACCACCCAGGCAGCGCCAACCATCAGAGGGCGCATGCGCACTACAGAAGCTGAGCGACTGGCTCGGGATGCAGAGAAGGTTGTAGGACCACCTCCAGCACAGCGCAGACAGAGACAGTCACCGGATCGGTACACTGGATACATGGCTCTTATGAGTCAATGTGTTGTGACAGAGCCATCCTCTTTTGAGGAAGCTGTGGAGGAACCCGCATGGGTTGATGCCATGATCGAAGAATATGATTCGATCATGAGGAACAGTGCATGGGAGATTGTCCCAAGACCGGTTGGGAAATTAGTTGTAGGTTCGCGATGGATCTACAAGGTGAAGCAGGCGGCTGACGGGAGTGTGGAGAAGTACAAGGCGAGATTTGTCACCCGTGGCTTCTCACAGAACGAGGGGATTGACTATGAGGAGACTTTTGCACCTGTCGCAAGGTACTCTTCCATACGGACGATCCTTGCTCTCTCAGCGCAGATGGGGTGGCACATTCATCAGATGGATGTGAAGACTCCGTTCCTCAATGGAGTTATTGAGGAAGAGGTGTGCATAGAGCAGCCTGAAGGTTTTGAGATCTTCGACGAGTGAGTGTGTGTACCGACTCAAAACCTTTATGGGCTGAAACAGCACCTCATGCTTGTTTTCGGATAATGACTATAACTTCACGGGCTTAGATTCTCCAGTGGTAGACAAACATGCAGTTGTGGTGGCCAAAGAGTGTTGATCGTAAATGCGTATGTAGATGATGATTTTTGTTGTGGCTTGACGATTGATACTTTCATGAAAGGAGGATCTTGCACGAGAGTTTGAGATGAAGGACCTGGGCATCCTTCATTATTTCCTGGGATTGGAGATTTGGCAGCGCAGTGGAGGACTGTTTGTTTCTCAGGGCAAGTATGCCCCGGAGATTCTGGAGAGGTTCAACATGCAAGGCTGCAAGCCTGTTGATACCCCTCTTCCTGGAGGTTGGAGGAAGGGAGATGCTACTTCGGAGGAGGTAGTGGATACCACTGTCTATCGACAGTTGGTGGGGTCGTTGATGTATCTGGTCAATACTCGACCCGATATATGCTATGCAGTTAACCAGCTTTCGCAAGCTATGGTTAAACCTACCAAGCTCTTTTGGAAGGCGGGCAAGCATGTATTGCGCTATATCAGAGGCACATCGGGATATGGTTCATGGTACAGACAGGAGGATGAGTTGAGGCGGCAGTGCTTCAGGCATCGGTATCATCACATCAGAGATTGTGTTCAGCGGAGGATCATGATGCTTTCATATGTTCCCACGGAGGATCAGGATGCCAACATCCTGACGAAGGCGCTCACCAGGAGCAAGTTCGAATTCCACAGAGGCAGGATAGGGATTGCAGATAATCCATATCTTGCTGAGAGGGAGTGTTGAGAATGCGGCAAGATGATGGAGCTTAGTGAAATGAAGTCGCCTTCACTAAGTGGGCCCGCAGGCAAATTCTGGCGCAAAGTCTATTTTTAGACTATGTCTATTTTTAGACATACGGAGCATAATTTGGGAATTCTACTTGGAGATTCTTGAAGTATGCGACATGTCGGTAAAAATAGATGAGACCCTTATTTTAAGGACCCGGGCTATTTTTAGACTGATCTCCTAAAAATATGGAAGTCAAATATTATTTACCCTTAATAATATTTTGACTATAAACAGCAGTTTACTCTCTTGGCGCACTTCAGTTTGAGTCATGGAGGTGACTCATGCAACTGACATAAGGAATCACGTGGTTCCTAGGGTTTGATGGCATCTTGCATGGTTGGCTTCAGTTAGACTTCAGTGGCAGGAGTTTTGGAGGAGTTAACGGGACAAGTAGTGGAGTTGTGTTCTGTTTGTTTTGGTTGAACTAGTTGGGATTAGTTAACTAACTAATCAACTAGATATGAGTGGAGTAAATTAAATAATATTTAATTTACTAAATATTAACTCATTAGTCAACTCAAGAACACTTCAGTTCACTACAGTGCATGATCAGTTCAGTGGAGACCAGTGGAAGAGGTAGATGAAAGGGTGAGTAAAGCTATCGGTTGGTAGATTTGTTTTGCATGAGATTTGCATTACACTTGGAGGAATTGTCCATGACAATTACGCAATCAAGAAAAGGATTGATTATGAACCTCTTCATATCTGGTATGATTGCGCATGATAGGGCAAGGCGGGTTAGTGGTGAGTTTTGAACCGAGACTTGTTCAAAACCAAGCTAGATTGTGAGTAACTTCATGAGAGAGTACTGAGTACTTGTGAGGAGTATTGTACTTGTTTGGTTACTTGATTTCTCCATTATAATATACACAATAGCTGCGGGGTTTTCAGCTATAGGCTTTCCCCATACATACTGAGTTAATTTGTGATTGAATTGATGTGAGATTGCTTCTGTTATTTCCGCATGTGACAATTAATTGTAGAAGAAGGTTATGTGTTATGTATGCAATTCGAAATTGATATATGACCGGGTTAATCTTCAGTGAATAAGTGATTTATTCAGCTAATTTCTACATGATTTTCCAAATCTGTTCACTGAAATAAAGTGCTCCAAGAGAATAAGTTGATGTTTATTGTCGGATTATTATTAAGAGCTAATAATAATCGACATGCACATATTTTTAGATCGATGATCTATAAATATAATTCGCCCACTATTATAAAAACAGAATTTAATCTATTTTCCACATTTGACCAACCATTTACAAATAGCATCCCGCAACTTATAGAATATGCTCACCATGTCCAAAAATAGACATACACCTAAAAATAGCTTGCAGGCCCCACTTAGTGAAGGTGCTTACTTTTCACTACGCTCATCATCTTGTTGAATCTCAAAACTCCCGCTCAACAAGATAGATTATCCTTCACCCCGATCCTTCCTCTATGGTATTCGAATTTTCTCCTGTCGAGCGCCTTCGTCAGAATATCTGCATCCTAGTTTTTCGTAGGAATGTATTGATGCAGCATGATCTTCCACTGCACACAACCTATGATATGATGATACTGGATATCAATATGTTTAGATCTATGATGAAACACAGGATTATTCAAGAGTTTAATGCAACTCTTATTATCACAATGTATCACTGTGGGATATAAATGTGAACCGAACAAACCGACCAGGATCTTCCTCATCCAGATAGCCTGACATGCAGCTTGACTTGCTGCCATGTATTCTACTTCCACTGAACTGAGTGCCACGGATATTTGTTTCCTACTGTACCAAGAAACTGCTGTAGATCCGATATTGAAAACCCCTCCTGATGTGCTCTTTCTGTCTGTTGGGCTGCCTTCCCAATTTTCATTCGTGAAGCCATGCAACTTCACCTCATCCGTCTGTCTGTACCATAAGCCATACATAGATGTTCCCCTGAGATACATCAGGACATGCTTGCCTGTCTTTCGAAAGAGCTTGGTAGGCTTAACCATCACTTGTGAAAGATGGTTCACCGCATAGCATATGTCCGGAATTTTATTAACTAAATACATGAGTGAACCCACTAACTGTCGATAAACAATGGCATCCACTTCCTCTGCCGATGTCACATCATCTTTCCTCAAATTTCTTGGAGGAGGAGTATCCATGGGCTTGCAGTCCTCCATGTGAAACTTACCAAGTATCTCCCGAGCATACTTGTCTTGAGACACAAATGGTTCACCTTCTCGTTGCCATATTTCCAATCCAAGGAAATAAATCCTTCATCTCAAACTCCTTTGCAAGATTTGCCTTACATGAGTGCATCAACTGCTCATCACCCATTAGTAATAAATCATCAACATAAAGAAAAATGATTAAAATCTTACCCTCCACCACAATTCGGTACAGGTTTGCATTCGCCTCACTCTTGGTGAAGCCAAGTCCAATGAAATAGCTGTCGATCTATGTGTACCAAGCACGTGGCGCTTGCTTCAGCCCATACAACTCTCTTTTGAGTCTGCATACATGAGACTCGCTGCTGAAGATCTCAAATCCTTCAGGCTGCTTAATGTACACCTCTTCCTCAATGATCCCATTAAGGAACACATTCTTCACATCCATCTGATGAATGTGTCAACCCATCTGTGCTGAGAAAGAAAGGATGGTCCTTATGGAAGAATACCATGCGACAGGTGTAAAGGTTTCTTCATAATCAATCCCCTCGATATGTGAGAAGCCTCGGGCAACAAATCTTGCCTTATAATTCTCGACGCTCCCATCAGCAACTTGCTTTACCTTGTAGATCCATTTCAAATCTACCACTGGTTTACCCACTGGCCCTGGAACAATCTCGCAAGAATTGTTTCTGAAAATGGAGTCATACTCCTCCACCATGACATCTACCCATGTGGGCTCCTGCGCTGCTTCTTCAAAAGAAGATGGCTCTGTCACGATACACTTTCCCATAAGAGCCATGTATCCAGTAAATCAGTCAGGTGAATGTCTCTGTCTGCGCTGTGATGTAGGGACTCCTTAATTCTGTGCTGCATCAAGCTTCAGTCTCTCAACTTCTGTGGTACACTTTCTGCCAGTTCTAATGTTTGGTTCTACATGAGTGGACTCCTCCACTCCATGAATATCCTCCTGTGGCTGATCCACATCTAGAGGCTCATCTTTGGGAACAAGAAGTTCCCCCTCTGCATGCAAGTGTAGCTCCCTCTCAAGCTACAACTTCATGGCTTTCACCTCATTTAAATTTATATCCCATCGCACCATAGTCATTCAACTATTTGGAAAATACACGCGATAATTATGGGGTGTTTCTGTGTACCCCACAAATATCCTAACTTCAGCAATCGGCTCCAGCTTCTTCCTGGCATCCTTTGTCACATGAATGTAAACAGATGAGCCAAAAACCTTCAAATGAGAAATATCAAGCTTCTTACTAGTAAAAGTTTCTTCAGGTGTATTCATGCCAAGTACTCTATGAGGACAACGGTTTTGCACATAAACCGTAGTGTTGCATGTTTCCACCCACAAATGCATCGGTAGGCCCTGGTCATGCAACATAGCTCGTGCAGCACCCAAAATCGTTCTGTTCTTCCTCTCCGTGACCCCATTCTACTCTGGGTTATGAGGCGCTATGAGTTCTCTTCGAATTCCTTCTTTGCTACATAAGTATTTGAATTCATTCGAGATATATTCACCACCATTATCGTTCCGCAGAGCCTTCACTTGCTTCCCCGACTCCTCCTCCACCAATGCTTTAAACTCACAAAACTTTGAGAATGTTTCAACTTCTTCTGCATGAAGAAGATCCAACATCTATGAGAATAGTCATCAAAAAATATAACATAATACCTATGTTTTACTGTTGAAGCAACCGAGAAAGGTCCACACAGGTCTGTGTGAATTCTCTCCAGGATCACCGAAGCACGGTTCTCCTTCTCATGAAAGGTGGTCTTCTGAAACTTACCCATAGTACATCCCTTGCACTGATTTGACTGCGCAAGAGTACCCTTGGGAAGTCCAGTAGAAATATGCTGCAAAATATTCAAGGTGCCATGGTGAAGGTGGCCCAATCTCCTGTGCCATAATTTGCCCTCATCCCGGCTCACCACTTTTTCTGCTTTGCCCATCATTTCAGCGCAACCATCTACCTCTAGCTTGTAGATATTCTTAACTTGAATCCATATCCTCTTGGTTTTACCTGTTGTTTTATGTTGTAGGAAAGCTTTTCCCTCGCTGAAAACAACGTCATAACCTCTGTCTTCCAACATTGTGACCGAGACCAAGTTCTTCTTCAGACCTGGAACATGCATAACATATTTCAACAGAAATGGTTTACCTGACTCCCTCTCAAATGTAATGTTTCCAATGCCAGTCATACTGTATCTACCATCGTCACCCATCTCTATATGCATTTGGAGACCCTTCTCACTAAACAACTCCTTGTCTTTCGTCATATGTAAAGACGCACCATTATCAAGATACCACACCGATCCCATTGAGCCTGAAACCAAGCATGCGATCAAAGAGAAATAAATTTAAAATTGTGAGGCTGAGGCCTCTCGAGCTACAACTCCAACAAACTTCTTGTTATTATTTTTCTGTTGGCAGTTAGTGGCGAGATGCCCATGTTCGTGACAGTGAAAACACTTTACTTTGGACAAATCCAGCTTCTTTCCTTTAGCCTCGGATTTTGGATGGGATTTCTTCCCCTTTCCTTTCTTTGATTTGGCAGCTAAAGATAAATTCTCTTCATCATCATTCTTCAATGAAGAGCCATCCCTGGTACTTCGCCTTATCTCCTCTTGCATAAGATCCGACCAAAGTCACTCCCAACCCGACAGTTTCTCCCGTCCATTGACAGAGTCTTTGTAGTTATGCCAACTCTTCGAAAGCCCAAGGAGAGCCAAGCTCACCAATTCATCATCATCAATTTTAATCCCCACACTTCCCAGTTCATCCCTACAATGGAAAAACTTTGTGAGACATTTTGGGATATTTTCGCCCTTCTCCATTTTTATTTTTCTGAGCTTATCTTTCAGTGCCAACTTCCTCTAGTCGCTGCTGATTTTGAAAAGATCTGTCAAAGCCTTCCACATTGAAAATGGAGTGGATTTCCCATGAAGGATTGACACAATATGGTCCTTCACACCTTCCAACAAAATCCTTCTTGTCTTAGCTACCTTCTTTTGCCATGCGTCAAGTCCTTCAACATCGTTAGAAGCAGGCTTAGGAACATTGCTATCGATGAACTCCTTCAGTCCATTATCTTCAAGCACCACCTCCATCCTATCCTTCCAGGCTATGTAATTTGAGCTACCCTCAAGGGCATACTCTAATCGCAACCTGTTGAAAGACATTTCAATGAATACTCAATTGTCGCACCAAGAAATTTCTGTAGCAAATTCGAATTGTCCACCAGCACAAAACTCAACATTTATTCACAATTGAAATCTCCAGTGATCAATACTACTATGATACCATGTAGAAATTTATTAATACTGATGTATTACCAGATTCTCCTGATCTAACAATATTTATCTTCTTGCTAAATACATAATCCTTCCACTGTTAAACTTGCGGAAATTTAAAACTCAATTGCAAACACTTGTGAATAAATTCAATCACACATAACATATTTGTTTAACGGGAAAGCTTAAAGCTAAAAACCACAAATATTATATATTATGTATATCAATGGAATCATGTAATAATCTCATACAAATATTAGTACATAAAGCTCTCAGTACAATCAACAATCATTACACACTGTTATGCAGAAATTTGCATCTCTATGCACCAATTTCTTGCCTCCTGACAGCCTCCCTCCACTGTGCAATCCCTGCTGAAGAAGACCCTTGAATGAATTCAAATTGGCCTTGCATTGACTGTGCAATCCTCATTGGCAACTCCAATGTGTGCCAGATGCATTGAATGCATCACTATAGTCGCAACAGATAGTGCATCTCACCCTTTCACCTATCTCTCCACTGGGTCTCCACTGGAACTGACATGCAAGTAGTTAACTGCTGTATTTGTTCAGTTTTTAGTGAGTTATTGGTTGTGAATTAATTAACTAATTAATTCACTTAATTCTCACTAGCATATCTTTCAATTAAACTAGATACAACTAGCTCAACTGAATTTAACTCACTTAACTGAATTAAACTGAATAAAAACTCCTGTAACTACTCTTCCAACTCTGTCATAACTTTGCCACTTCAGTTCTAACTGAGTCCTCCATGAACGAGCCACCAATAAGCCTAGGAATTGCGTAATACCTTCAACCCACTGATTTTCCAAATTTGTTCATTGAAATAAAGTGTTCCAAGAGAGTAAGTTGATGTTTATTGTCGGATTATTATTAAGAGCTAATAATAATCGACATGCACATATTTTTAGATCAACGATCTATAAATAGACTTCACCCAATATTCTAAAAATAATATTTCATATATTTTCCACATTTGAAAAACCATCTACAAATAGCATCTTGCAACTTATAGAATATGCTCACCATGTCTAAAAATAGACATACACCTAAAAATAACCTGCAGGCCCCACTTAGTGAAGGTGCTTACTTTTCACTAAGCTCATCATCTTGCTGAATCTCAACAGCTCTAACTGTTGGATCAATTCAGGTGTCCACTGAGTGACCTTGTTGTCCTTCCAAAAGGTTTGGAAGTTTGGTAATCTTGATTACCACTCCTGTAATTCATGCACAAAGGTTACAAAGAAGATCTCGCGTACCTCTATGAAGATATACTTCTATTTCCAATCTTCAGCAGACAACTTCTTACTTATGTTTTCTTTAAGGGAAAATTCCTGAATTTTCTTCTCAAACCATTCCTCTAATTTAGTCTTTGATGGCCGCCACATACCCCAATCTCTCTCAAAATGATCCCAGTCTTGACAACAGAACCATTTGTTGGCTTGAGGGGTCCTGACCCAGGTTCAAAGTTAAGGTTAACCAAAAAAACCCTCTTACTACTAGCCCTTTCGGTAGTGACCTACTTGCGCAAGTCAAAGTATCACCCGAAGCAGTATGGGGGGGTGCTGGAGCCAGGTTCCCACACCCTGAGAGAGATTTAAATGATGTGGGTGTCTTCAGATATAAAAAACTGTGATCTAACCTTCGCAACAGAAGCCCTAACAAGAATAATTAAGGTCAATTTACCTAGGTTATCCCGTGTGCATGCTAATACATATCCACAATCCCTTAATACATAAAAATTACATTCAACATCAATAGAGCCATACATCAATCATTCGTTTAAAGTAAAAGACAGTTGCACAACTAATCCGAACATAGATAACATAGTAAATAGAAATAATATGTGGAAACATATTATAAAGTAGAATAAAGATGCATTTGATACTCAAATTTCATCCAAAACATTCCTTTATTCATTCAAGTTCAAATCTTCCTTACAACACCTTCATTCTACCTGCGCACACAGCCAACAATGTCTGCACACAACAGGACTAAGGTCTCCACGCACACAGCCAACATAAGCCTTCTAACCTAGACACGTTTGCTTCTTAGCTCAAAACAAAAAAACATAATTCATATCTCTTACATCATGCCCTCTATCGACTCGATCTAGACTGCTATTTATACCTTTAGCCTGCGCTCATATAAGGTCCGCAAAATGTGGTTTGTGGCCCCTAGTTCTACCCTTTGTCCCATTACAACTCATGAGTGGCTTTGACCCGCCCCAATGCCCCTTGAACTTAAATTTTTTTACAAAAAATACCATATTTTTACCCCAAAATTCAGTCCTAGGGGACCTCACTCCAACAATCAACCTTCATAAATGTTTGTTTTATTCCTCATCTGAAATATGTTAAGAAAAAAAATTATATAAATCTAAATGTTCAAGAAAGTCCTTCATTCGATTCGTCCAGATCCTTTATGCATGAATATTCCCATGTGCTGAATGTGAAATATGTTCATGCTATTGGAATTGATAATGTTTTTATTGATACATCTAGTTATAGTTGTGCATATCCATCGGTCAATATTTGTAAGCCAGCTATATTTGATGATTCACCATTTGGGAGTTTGGAAA
This sequence comes from Pinus albicaulis, assembly GCA_034641835.2. Taxonomy (NCBI): domain Eukaryota; kingdom Viridiplantae; phylum Streptophyta; class Pinopsida; order Pinales; family Pinaceae; genus Pinus; species Pinus albicaulis. Next base: position 730,271,949 of record CM076573.1, on the reverse strand, counting down.
ATTGTCATGAAAGCGAGGAAATTTAGCCTTCGTTGATGGTTATGTCAAGATCTCGTGGTGTTGACAAGGTTTCTAAACATGATCATATCAAATTTGTTTCACAGGATACTCTTTATAATCTGATTAAGTGGATTGAAATTTTATTCTTTAATGCATTGTTTTCAATATCATGATCTGATTTTCAAATGGTTAGAAGAATATTACTTGGCAAGATTTGTTGCTAATAATAAGTTTTGATATTTATTGATGTTTTCATGATAATTTGTCAACGTTTTTATGATCATCAAGATAAAATGGTAAAATAGTTAGCAAAATCATTCTTGTCATATTTTTCTATCGATGTGTCAAACCTTCAAGTCGACGTGCAATTATTTTGGGTAAACCTTTTCATTTATGCACTTTGTTTCACCATGGTACTTATTGTTTCTGCCATCGTCCTTATAGGTTAGGAACCACTTTTGTGGCTACATTGGAAATTTTATTTTACATAGTCTTGACCTACCATATGTTAGTGTAAGTGTAGGTTTAGTTTTTTTTTTTTTTTTGCATTGTTTTAGTTTTTCATTTTCTTTGATTTTCATTTGAGTTTTTATATAAATGAAAATTTGTGTGAAAGTTGTCTCGTTTGGCTCTAGAGTAATGAGGAAAAGTTCAAGAGGACACTCTGACAAATAAAAACGCTTGGTCAAATTTTGGTCCCCTTCTTTGTCTGGGCCAAATACCTTTAAGAGTCCATGATGCTCAAACATAAAATATGTTTCATTCCTATTGAAATCCTTAGTATATTTACAATTCTCATATCTATAATATGATCTTCTTTCTTTGAATCGAACTTCTATATTAATCAGTTCGAACTGTTAACTTGGTAGAGTAGAGAAGGGAAAGGAGAAAACTTAAGAGAGAATAATCTTCTATCTTCTTTCCTGCTACTAAAATAAGTCAGGATCCATTTTTTTCTTGTGTCAGTATAAACGCTAAGAAAGTGACAATGAGAATAATGTAATAAATAAATAACGAGTGAAAGAAGAGAAATGATTCCTACGTAGAGAGGTGAAGAAAGAAAATTCACCGGGGTACTCAACAAGCCTATTGGAAATGGAGTAACACTATATATTCCATTAAAACAATGAAATATTAAAATCACGTGATTAACATACTCCTACTCCCTAAGCGAAACAACTGAAATTTGACTAGTTCTATGAAAGTGTTAAGCTATCAAGAGGAATAGAAGAGACTACATATGTAATCAAGGTAGGTAAGAAAGCTATGGTGATCTATAGAATGAGACAATACTTCCTAAAAGCTAGACCCTGTGTGTAAAGTTGGATCTAAACAAAGAAGCTGGGATTCTTCCAGTGAATCGCCAAGTGGTTGTAGCTGCTACAACCCCCTCCCAAATTTTTCTTATATTCAAAATTTGGAGCCTCCTTTTGTTTATATGAACTATCATCTCAAGTTGTTAAATTCATCCTTGAGATTACTTCTCTAAGTTTTCAATTCTTCTTCTAGGAATCTCAAGTGTCACAAATACTTGTTCTCACATGCTTAGCTAGTGATGCCTTTAATTGCGCACTTTTTCAAGTAGTTGTTGTGCACTTCATGATGACAATCACTCCTTGTCACCCACTACTGCACACTTTCCGATGGAAGTGATTGCACATGCCTTGAAAGTGGTGGTTGTCTCTTATGGTAGACAATTGTGTAATCTCTTGTGACAATTAACTGCGCAGTCCCTTGTGACAATTAACTACGCAGTCCCTTCTGGCTGTAACCTGCATAGTTCCCAGAGGCTGTCAAAATCACATTAAAATTATAGACACTATGCACTCCATAAGGATAACTAGTGCACATCACTTGATGACAGTGTGGGCACACATATTAAAGTTAACACATTCACAAGTGGCAGCTAACTAATCCTTAGCTCCTAGATATCTGACATTGATGCACAAACCCTAACCATAAATGCATGAGTGCTCACCTATATAAGAAGCTATTTCATATCTCATTCTCACACTCATATTTGTAGATATACACATTTCTTTAGCATAAGGATCTTTTGGTTGCAAGTGCGCTGCTATTCTAGGTAAGTTTTGCAATGGTCAATTTTGTCCGCTTTTGTATTCTCTTTTGTTGTTTTTTCTTTCATAAGTGTAGTTTCCACCCGTTTTTTACATTATAAGTGTCACTTTTTCTATTTTTAGCTTTTTCATGTGTCTTTTCAACCTTGCATGCTTCATTTCAAGTGTCTTTTCATATTTCAATTCCTTTTGCATTCCAGTAATCATTACGGGTGAATATATGAATGCATGCTAGTCTTCTCATTCTTATTGTTCTTCTTGCTTGTTCTAGTCCATACTTAGTTGAATTTTAAGCTAATATGCATCCTCGATTCTTCAAATATGCATTGGTCTCTTCTAGGAAGTAGATGTCAAGTCCCGCTCTCTGTTCACTTCCTAAGACTTGTATCTCTTCAAATGTGCATTGCACAACTCTAATAATAAATAGTGACATCCTTGCTCACTATGATAGTGCATTGCAAAAATACTGATATTAATTTTGCACTACAAAATTATAAATAGCAATATGAAAACTCCTATCCATTGTGGATGTGAAATGCGCAATCAGAGACCCTCTCTCCCAACAATTGTGCATTATACAGTCCTAAGGCCTAGATCTCCAACCTTTCCTCTTGCTAATCCACCATGCATAGTATCTCCTGCTTGCCATGATGTAGTGCACACTTCCAGTGACCAATCAAGTCACCTTGCCTCAAACATACCCTCTTGTGCTCAGAGCTTACACAATCTTCCCTCTGAGTGACTTCCTTTTGCATTTGATAGCTTGATATAATAGGTGATTTATTATGGAATTGAATTTGTGTTTCCATGAGTGCATATATACTTATAGGTATTGTGGATCAAGAGAACATCAAACTTTCATCCTCCACCAACATGATGCCTCCAGTAACATGGAAAGGACCCTCCAAGGAGGCTACTGAAAGTAGTGTCGAAGGTGTCGTGGAAAATTATAGAACAAGAGTGCCTATAATGTCAAATACCAAGTGTTTCATTGAAAAGTACACTACTATAACATGGCATACCATAAAAGAGGCTTTCAACAAGAAATAATTCCCGGAGGATTTAGAAGACAAATATATTTACATCAATATTAAGAATTTTTGATTCCACAAGTTTGCAGGCAAATATTCAATGCTACCTTGTGCAATAGCAATAATATGGACACTACAGGGTGTACACTCCAAGAAAATGATCCTAAACAATGCAAGTGGGAAAGTATCACCTCATATAAACCACATGACCTTCACTCATACTAAAAACTATCGAAGCCTCAAGAGTACATGAATTCAAAGTATTATGCAGTTTGGTCTCATTTTAAGGATGTGATCAAGTCATGGTGGCAAGAACCAACAAAGTTTCTCCATAATCCAGAGGGAATCTACGAGGCCAAGTCCTTAAATAATGTTACCAATGCCTCATGACTATGTGTTGCATATTGTATTGGTGGGAAAGCACTGTGATTTGAGAGGAAGGATGTATCTACATGATTTATCTAGTTGTTAAAAAAGGAAAAGACTTTAACTAGTTGGATAAAATTCCCAACAACTGCAAATTAATGTCTCTAAGGAGAAGAAACAATCATAAGGAAATAAAACTCAATTATTTATGTTTTACTAGCATGGGTTAGGGGGCATTGCTCCCAAAGCTCAAATTAGATGAGAAATTTCCTTGTAAAATATTATAATTTCATAGTCAATCTGGTATGTTCATTAGGCATAATATCTGACTGTAGAAGTTACGTTGATTTAATGTTTTTTTCCCTGGAAGGAAACCCTCAGTTTATATGAGGGAATTGTACTGTGACTGTGTATTATGATTATTATTCTATGCAAGAAAGAGAGAGGAGATTGTGTGAGAGCGTTGAGGAAATTACAATGGATTTTCTGAAGGCTGTATCTCTTCATTTTGCTGGATAATATAAAAGGAAGGGATGGATGTTTCTATGTGGACGTAGCCCAAATTGGGTGAAGCATGTGTTAGCACTCCTTAGTTTCCCAAGGCTGAGAAAAGAAACCAAAGAGGTAACCACATACCAAATTTTGACTTGGCAGCTAGCCCTACCAAATCAAAGAGGGATATCTCTAAAATCAACCAAAATATGATTGGAATAATTAGGGTTTTAGGCTAGGTATTTTGCACAATAGGGTTTTGATTTAGGTTTTGCTGGATTGGAAGAAATAGGTTTAGGAACTAGGCCAAATAGGTCAAAAGATCAGTTGCAGTCATTAATTGAGGCAAGATAGATGTAATCAGAGACACAAATGGGTTTTTGGTTGTAGGATGGTAATGAGGAAATCAGATAGAATAAACTAAGTGAGCATACATGCATGAATTCACTTGTCTGGAAGGAAAACACTTAAATGCTAATCTCAAACAAAACAGAGAATTTAGAAAATTATTTCTATTTAACACCTAAGAGATTAAAATAAGGAGAAATATGGATATTTTTTGGAAACATCTAACAATCAAATTCATCAAAAAATTTGAAGAAACAATGTCACTGACCACAACACATGAATCCCAAAAAAATAGCTACAACTACATATTAATTCTATGCAAAAAATGAAGTTCACTAGTTCCAAAATGTATTAAATTCAAAACATCCAACACCTGATTACATTACATTTCAGCCTAATATAGGATATGAGTTCGAATTCGACTCTAAACAATCAAATACATGCATCTAACCTATCTTTGCCAAATCTTAGGGGAGTTGGAACAACTTTCCCCTTTTTGCTAAACTACTTGAGCTTATCTCTAAAAGCATTGAATACAAGATATTTGACCTTATCAGACCAAAATTACATTTACCATGACTATTTTTACCATTTACATTCACTAAAATTACCGTTGGAATATTTACATGGGGTAAAAACATTTCATCCACATAAGTGCAACGAGATTGCCAGAAGCGCACCAATATTTTGTAAGATGACTTTGGAGGCCTTTATTTATGATTTCACTGCTCTTGAAAACTTGTTTTGATAACCTTGGATGTATACTTGATGACTGCATAGTTAATTCTGACCGAAACTACTTCAAAAATGAAAATTCTTGCAAGGTGTCCAGAACCGCAACAAGAAGTACAGTAGGAGGGCAGAAAGGGTCAAAAAGGAGTTTTTTTTCCCTTCCTTACAAGATGGTTTTGGAGAGATCCTAAAACTACTCCAAGAAAAAAGTGCAACAAACTTTTGCTGCATTTCTGTACATTCAAATTTTTGCATTTTTGTAAAAATAGGGTTCAAATATGAACTGATATCTATTTAACCATAATACCTATTACAAAAATGGGAGAGGTTTTTGTATATAAGGTGGTTTTGGAGAAAATCCTCTATCATATTTTTGAAATTCGTTCCCATATTCTCAGAATCCATGCCACAAAAGAATGACTAAAACATGAATTAAATATTTTTGAAAATTAGGCCTCAAATATCATTTCATATATCCCAAATAATAACACCCGTGCATAAAATTAAGGAGGTTTTTGTTCTTTGTTATGCGATTGACAAAAACCTCTTTCACGTTTGTAAAATTCATCTCCATTACTTCATAAACTAATTTTGAAGTAAAATTTTCCATGTGTGCATTAAATGACCTCAAAACCCTAAAAATCATGCCAATCACCTCCTTCTTGGTCTCTGATATTTCCATGGTGCAGGAGTTGTAGACTTACCCTTTGAATTGACATGGAATGCAAACAAAGGTATGAGGAAGTGCTACTTATGGGATATGAGTTGTGAAGGGGAAATGATAGGGCTATATGAAAAGATGACCATGATAACTGACAGGACTAACATGACCCCATGGAAGACTTGGACAATCATAACTATGACATAAATACTCTCTAACCTATGAATTTCGAATTATGACACTTTAATAGAGAAATAATGACTTGATGACTCAAAACACCCGTGATACTTTGTGATGATACTTTTGATGATGACCATGACCTTAGGCTTGTGATGAGAGTAACATATACATTATACATTTAGACATTGACTCAAGACCCTTTTCCATGTGACTTGGAAAATTTTTCTAACATAGACCAAAATTTGACTTTTGACTTTTACTAACTCGGAAGATTCACAACTGTTGATTGCTATGGAACATAGGACCCTAACACCATGTATATCTATGTATCTCTTGTTTTATGCTTTTCTGTGTTTGTTTTTTTTCTGCAATATTTTATTCCTTCCATTGATTTGTTAATTAATTTCTAACAAGAGGCAGGTGAAAACAACATTGTGATAAGCTGCATTTCTCCTAGCCATATGTTTCTGACTCATAGGAAGATGAGGAAATATGAAGAATTGGTATCATGCTTCCAGGCACTAGTAGATTTGGTCAAAATTCCGACACTTTTGACGTATTGTCGGAAATTTCCCCAATTTTTCTCAATTTTTAAAATCCCGCCAATAACCGTCACTATATCGACATATAGGGACATCGTCGGTATTACGACGTTTAGGAACGTCGTCGGTAGACCGACAGTTAGGGACACAATGTCGGAAATGCGACGTTTCTAAGACATCAGTCGGTATTGCGACATTTGGATACATTTGGGGATAAACTTCACTATAGCAACATTTGGAGACACTTTTCGGTAGTGCAATGGAATGGGGGACAACTGTCAGTATTGTGACATGTGCGGACAACCGTTGGTATTACGACGTGTGCGGACAACCGTTGATATTACGACGGGGTGCGAAATATTTAATATATTGTGTACTATACAATAAGACAAGAGTCTAATACATTGGAGTCAATTTTTTAAATAAACATTTTACAAATGATTTAGATCAAAAAATTAAAGTAAATCAATTTTTTATTCAAATCATGTATGGCATTATTTTTTATTCAAATTATGTAGGTTATTATTTATTAAGTTTTAAATATTAATCTATTTTTTTCAATTATTGTCCAAAATATATTATCAAAAAATCCTTTATTATAAAAAAGTCCTAGGTTATAAATTTAAATTCGGTAAATCCATAGTAATGATTAATTTTTATTATGATTTCTATTAAGCCACTTTCTATTTAATTATTTTGGAAAAAAAGGATTCACATGAAAAAATTACTTACATTAAAATAAGTGCAACATTGTTGCAAACCTCATTTTATATTTCTAAACCAAACCTAATATACAAAGGAGTTTCTTACCTTTAGAAAGGTTTAAAATTTCATGTGGATGTTGAAATGATTTTTAGCTAGATTACACTATTATTACCATCCTTCTCTAGCTTAAAAATGGTTGAACATTTAGTATGGATGTTGAAATGGCTTTTAACCGGATTGCAACACTACTACCATATTTTTATTGAAATGAGAATTGATTGCTTGTTATGCTCAAAGTTTTATGTTCTCATTTTATAACGAACACATTTATACTTAGACAACATGTTTTGTCGAAAATTATAACAAGATTTGAAAGTGGAAATCTTCCTTATATTTAAGAAGTATATATTTTTGTCTAAATTTCTTTGAGTCGTTTAAATTTGTCAATTGATGTTTTCATTGGTGATTATTACTTTCAGTATTAAAAAAAGAAAATGGAAAATATATGAAAATTATACAAAATATCAATATCTTCACTTAAAATATTTAATAAACAAACATATAAAATTACCATATTTTTTGAAAATGAAAAGAAAAAAAATAAAAGTACTAATATTAATAAACGTGTATACACCGAATCACGATAAATTTAATTCTATATAATTTCGTCTCTTAAATTTGGGTCCATGTCTTGTGGTGAAAAGGTGGTGAGATGTGATGAGTCTAGAATAAAAACAAGTATCATTGCAGTGGTCTATACCAACTCTTACATTGGCTTGCACAAGGAACAACTTGATGCATTTTACAAGTTTGTGGCATCACCACTTACATCTTTGGTTTTGATTTTTAGATATGAATGAAAGTTTGATTATATATGCACCATCTTCCTTTGCATCTTCTTCTTGACTACCAATTTCTACCCACGACTTGTAAAGGGTGAAACTCTGCATCATTTGAAGTGGGAGGATTGATTGTGTATTGTTCATTATGGGTAGTTATGGAAGTTGAAATTAACTTGGATTGGGAGGCACTCAAGTGTAACATTCTATAACCATGTTGTTTGCATGCTAACTGGGTAAAACATTTGAGACAAAATATGACAATTTTAGGACAATTTTTACTAGAGACAAAATTAAAACTGACGCATCGACACATGAAAAATAAATGGCGAATGTAAATCAAAATTACAAAGAGATATATTAGGGATGGAATCCAAATTGACACAAATGGTGATGGATCTAATTTTGGTAGTCAACATTGTGAACTACCTTTTAGGTCTATGGTATAGAGGTTCAAAACCCACCTAAGTCATAGATATAGAGATTAAGCAATTACGCCAAGCCCACAAGAAAATTATTCGTCACAACACAATCTACAAAATTCTAAGGGAGACCAATCGAGAAGGAATCCAAAAATAACACATGCATATAAACATATATGTTTATTTTGGATTTGTGTTATTTTTCTTAGGATATGTGACACTATAGTGAAATACATTTTCTAGGGATCCATGATAGTGTGCTATATGATGAGAAGGAATCCACATCATCATCATATGCCACATGGACCAATTCTTGAGGTTAGCAAGCTGTTTAGAACACATTTTTTAGGGAAGTTACTTCAGGAGTAGCTATATTTTGTAATAATTCCCAAATTTTCCTTGAACCTATGCCATTAAATGCAGAATGACTATGATATTTTAAAAATGAGGTCATATTAGAAAATTGGGCAAAAATTGACCTAGTTATGATGCTACTAAAATTTTTCATAGGAAAAATATTACTATGTTTTGACTACACATCATCCACACATGCGAGTGGGCATATTTTAGAGTTCACTTCTTCTCTTTCACTAGCCCACTTATGTGTTTGAGTTGGTTGAGGTGGTTATTTTAGGACATATTTTTTTATTGGCTCAAAATGGTTTTAGAACATGCAACTGAGAATGCTTCTTGTTTTAGCTCATATTTTTCCTTGAGAAAATTATATTGGCACATGATATTGGAATATCACATGGTTTTATACTAATAGTTTTGCGAGGAATCATATATATATATCATTTTAGTGTTTCATAATCTAAGCATTTTGAATCCTCCTATGTGAACCAAAATTGACAGTTCATTTGGCTTCCTTTGGCTAGGCTACCTCTTCATCTAGGCTATATTATATATAATACATAAAACTAATTATATATAATATATTGTATATATATTATATTTTATCTTCCAATAAGGCTTATTTCGTGCCATAATCTTATTTCCCGCTCTATTCTCCTTATGCTGTAGCTAGACCATCTATCTGCGATTTGAATCACCACAAAGTCATCTATCTGCGATTTGAATCACCACAGAGTCATCGATAGACTTCCCACACATCTCTTTGTCAACATAAACCCCACCCATTCAAGTGTTGAGACATTGATTTTCTAGGGTTGCATCAGAGGAGACATTAATCTGATAGGGTCATGTCAAAGGAAACATTAATCTTCTAGGGCCACATCGAAAGGCTAAGAAAAAAAATGGTAATGTGGTTTCTTCATGCTTCAAAATTTCTTAGTTTGGCTTCAAAAATCCTGTGCATGTACTCCTCGCATAATCAGTTCATGTTCTTATTTAGTTGTTTTTATTATCTTTTATGTCTTGCATTTCATGTCTATTTTATAATGATTGTTGGTGATATTTTTTGAGGTATTTAGAGATATAGAAATTAGATTGTTTTTAGCTTTATAGGTACATCTAGAGCACCTTCATTTTAGTACAAAAAATCCATTATTTTCACACCTTAGATTGCATGCAACCAAGACACAAAACAAGGCACTTATATGATTTCTCTTCAGCCATAAGTTTAACCTTTTAACTCTAAATTTGGCAGGAAATCGGTGTAAGTTTGGCCCTTGAAATATATAAATATGTTAAGAGGGTTTGATGTTTCCCAAGACAATTCCTAGCCATCAAAGCCAACATATTGTTAAGTGTTGGTTTGTTTTGCCTTTCAGTTGCCATGCAAGTTTGTTGGTTAGATTTAGAGTTGCAGATATCCTAAGCCACATATTTGTATGGAGGAGTGTTTCATAAGGTTGCACAACGTAAACATTACATTTGAGACCATTCATTGGGTCGTTGTAACACAAACCTTTGAAATTAATGAGGTTGCTCACTAATTGTTTGTCTAAATGCCTCTAACAAGATTTCTTTGTTTTATGCCAAAACCTTATTTAAGTTGAATGTTGTTGACTTGTATTCACATTGGCAAGTAGGGTATGCTTTTAAATAATGATTTTTTGGTCTATATATACATTTTTTATGGGTTGATGTATAATTACTTCATTTTCTACTACTGTTTATTTGATACAGTTTTGTTGCATGCAAAATGTTTGAAGAAACTCTTGACTTAATTGCTACACATGTAGTGGTGTTCACTTATTGTCATAGCATGTTAGTTACAAGATCATATATGAAGACTAAAGCTATTATTTGTGACCTAAAAAAATAAGGAAAATAAGATACATGCATCTACTTCAGATATGCCTTATAACTCTGAATTTGAGTTTTGTTTGAGTCTGTCACCAAAGTGTTTGACAAAATATTTGAGTGAAATCTGTCACATGGATGTCAAGCTTGATGGTATTTCTCATCATAAGGATTCTTTGTCTTTCCATATGGTTAATTTCACAGAAATTTTCTCCAATATTATTATCACAGAGATGTTCTATTTTCTGTATCAAAACTCGAATATGCTTCTAAATGACCTTGAAAGAGGGTCATCAGAAATGGAAAGAGGGTCAGTGACATGGGCAATGGAGACAAGTTGGTTGAGTGAAGAGTGAACAAAAAAGTGCAAAAATGATTCTAAGTCAAGGGATCTAGGGTTATCAAAACTTTACTTTATTATTTATAAAAAGTGAGAAAACCGATAAAAAACCCCAATTTTTCCTTCACGTTCAAATTCAACTTGAATTCAACTTGAGGTTCGGTCATGAGGTTTGAAGAGCCTAATCAAACCTAAGAAGTTTCTTTAGGTTTGTTGAATTTTAAACCTCAAGTGTGAATTTCGGTGAACCATGTGACATAGATGGTATCAATGTTTTTAGCTTGCCAAAGGGATTGCTAAGCTTCTCAATGCTCATAGTTAAGAGTATTTAAAAGTTATACCAAAAATATCAATTGCATAATAGGCTGATAGAATATATACCACACCAATTAATGGTTTGGCTAGACAATATAAAGCTCGTAAGTTATACTTCCCAATCCTTTTCCATATTGGCCTAGGTTCATCCACCAACAACGATGCAGATTTTAGGGGAGTTATAATAGGCATGTAAGTGGTGTTATCAAAAGGATTAAACTCTAAAGATACATGTTTTTTTGGAGACTCCTCATTGGTCCTAGTCATTCAGTAGGAAAGGAGATCCAAAGAAATAAAAAATTCATATTTTGGTGATAGAATCCATGACTTCCTCCTTTTAGCCAAAAGTTTTCAAGTTATGACATCAAGAGGAGGAGAAATAACAAGGCTGTTAAACTTAAAAATTTGGAATCCTCATTGGAAAAAAGGCACTAATTATTGAAAGAATACCTTTTCTAACTTTAATATGCAAATAAAATGGAATGAATACCTTCCTGTAGACAATATTAAAGGCTATTGAAGAAAATAACTCTACTTGCATGCAAAGCATTGAATTTCAAATCTCTTTTTTCACGTTCACTTCCCATATTGAATACTACACTATTGAAAAGTGAGGCTTAAGTAAATATCAAAAATTCAATTCTTACAAGATAACACCTATAGGCTATTTATATCTGTGTATATTGCCCTTTTTGAAGCAGAAGGTCATGGAATGCAAAGTTGATACGTAAAGGAAAAAGAGGCCTTGCAAAGACAAATGTCAATGCATTTGCAAGGGAACTAAGAAAACATAAAACAACTTGGGTATAAAAATTAAGGATACGTAGACATTGATAGTAATGAAAAAATATTTTTCTTTGAGGGAAAAGTTGGTAGGGTCTAGGTATCTTGGAGAATTTCCATGGGCAGTCTAACTTGGTTCTAAATCCATTTTTTGAAAACCTTATAGAAAACACCTGAATAAATATTGAGGATCTCAAATCAACAGTGAACCCTGCATAAGTGTTTACAATCAAAATAAAAACAAAGGAAAAACTCATGAAAAAATGTATTATGAATAACAATGATAATACACTACCAATCAATTATGTGTTGGATCGCTGATTCTGTCAGTGATGGGAAAGAAGGCACTTAAAATATGTGAGTCTATGTTTCTTTTCTTGGTGCTTTCCCAACTTTTGTTTTTCTATTATTTTCCTAAATTATTAGAGCCTTGAAATTCCCATATGATTTTCTTCGTGCGTTGTCTCCCTTTGTAATCAATTAGAGTTCTAAAATATCTAGAGCCTATGAAATATGCTACTTTATTTTTAGTTAGAGTAATATGTAATAACATGTTGTCTCTCAAGTATAGAAAATTAGACAATAGATTCAAATAAGGTGGTGTGTCATTAACTAGAGACCTTGAAACAACAAACAGTTCATTCGCAAATTTTAATAGGGTCAACCTTCACATACAAAAAATGCATTCTGAATCAGATTGGTTATATGATTGACCTAGCGAGTAAGATATCTTTATGATTATACGTAACACAACTGAAACAAAAGGTGCAACATAGGTATCCACTTAATCAACAACCATTTGGAGAGATAAATATGTCAAAGGAATCCTCTTCAAAGATTCTTGAATTCTTGCAAATTTCTCCTCAAAATGTGTTTCATCAGCACAACAACTTCTCATGTGAAGAATTACTTGTCAATACTTTGGTTGTAAGGTAGAATTATATCTACTCATTGGCATTTCTTGTTGTCATTGGCTTCAAATGAATCCCTCCCACCTTACAAAATTAAATCATATTGAGAAAAAACATTTATGATGAAAAAGTAAGATGATCTCAACTACCTTAAGGATGTCCCAAGGGGAATTTTTTTTTTGAAAGGAATAAACAAATAATTTGTAAGTCAAGTTTGCAATTGATGTAGAAGCCATAGTCCCTACGTGTTCTCCAGGAGATGAATGACCCAAGCTACTCCCAAACTCCTTCTTGTTTGAGGAATTACATGCTACTAAAGACTTTCTTTTCCCATATTCAAAATGAATGAGAAATTTTCCACGAACATCTCTCATCATCCTATCATAATAGATTGTTAGAACAAGTAGAAAGGAAATTAGATTATTAAAAGGTGTTCTTGGTTCTTTCATTCTCATTTTTTGACATAAAATACCTTCTCTAGAAGAGATATAATGAATAAATGGCCCTCCATCATGTACTTCAGTGACTCCTAGTTTAGGCAAGGTTCGATAAGTCCACATTGATATCTGATTCGGTGTGGTTTTATCCAACATAGATTTCATGGATAAAATATTGGCATACAACAATGTATCAAGTATCAACACTTAGTGATATTCTTGCCTCTCCAAAATGGGAACTAAACATTTGTTGATCCACACTTAGAAGCTGAGAAATATCAGCTTGAGATCCTAAATATTGGGGATAAAAAACATGAATGGAATCCCCATAAAAATCTGCACCAAGTGGCCACCATATTATAGGGTTAATAATAATTGTAGAGCCTAGATGTACATATGATTATAATCCATGTAATGAATGTTTGTGGACACTTGGAGGACCATTAATCAAAACAAAATCCTTATCATGAAAATCTATTTAAGCTAATCTCCTGGAAAAGTTTTCCTCCCTTGAAACATTTGAAGCCCTAAGAAGGCAAGCTGTTGAACCACTTTCTTAGCAGATCTTGCATTTCCACTATTAGCAATAAGAAAAAAGGAACTTGAAGAAGAAATAGCCTTGGTAACATTTTCCCGCACTCCAAGTAGATTCTTCTCCACTTGGGAAATGATGGCACTATCATATCTTCCTCCCCTCACATGCTTCATAAGCCTAGAAATTTCAATAAGTTCATTTCCCAACTCTTCCATAAATATCTTTCTCTGAGAAACACATTGAGCAAGATCAAAATCATCCAAACCTACAATAAAAACATCTAAGAATAAAAAATAAATAAAAAATTGTTCAACTGAATTCAAGCACTTCACTGCTACTCCTTGACCTTTTCACTTAACAATTGCATTAAAAATTTGAGCCAGAAAACTCAAATTTTTTTTTTATCACCATTTAATAATAGTATTTCACTATTTCTTATGAGAATCCCATTCTCCTCAAAATTCAATTCCACAGGAAAATCCATCTGAAGAAGTTTGCTAGCTGTTCAAAATGGTCCTCCATCATGCACTTTAGTGACTGCTGGTTTAGTCAAAGTTAGATAAGTCCACATTGATAGCTGATTCAGTGTGGTTTTATCCAACATATATTTGATGGATAAAATCTTGCCATCCAACAATATATCAAGTATCAAAAATCAATGCTATGTTTGCCTCTCCAAAATGGGAACTAAACATTTGTTGATCCACACTTAGAAGCTGAGAAATCTCAGCTTGATATTCTAAAGATTGGGGATAAAAAACATGAATGCAATCCCCATAAAAATCTGCACCAAGTGGCTACCATATGAGAGGGTTAATAATCACTGTAGAGTTGAGATGTACGTATGATTTTAATGCATGTAATGAATGTTTGTGGAGACTTGGAGGCCCATTAATAAAAAAAAAATCATTATCATGCAAATATATTTAAGTCAGTCTCTAGGAAAAAATTTCCTCCCTTGAAACATTTGAAGCCCTAACAAGGTAAGTTGTTGAACCACTTTCTTAGCAGATCTTTCATTTCCACTGTAAAAAATAAGAAGAAATGAACTTGAAGAAGAAATAACCTTGGTAAAATTTTCCTGGGCTCCAAGTAGATGCTTCTCCACTTGGGAAATGATGGGACTATCATATCTTCCTCCCCTCACATGCTTCATAAGCCTAGAAATTTCAGTAAGTTCATTTCCTAGCTCATTCATAAGTATATTTCTTTGAGAATCACAACGAGCAAGAACCAAATCATCCAAAGCTTCACTAAAAGCATCTAAGGATAAAAATTCAATCAAAAAAAGTTCAATGAATTCAAGCACTTCACTGCCGCTCCTGAACCTTTGCACTTAAAAATCGCATTACAAATTTGAGTAAGAAAACTCAACAATTGTGTTTTATCACCATTGAATAATATAATTTCACTATTTATTATGAGAAACCCATTCTCCTCACAGTTCAAATCAAGAGGTAAGTCCATTGAAGAAGTTGCCTAGCTGTCCAAAATAGCCCTCCATCATGCACTTTAGTGACTGTTGGTTCATGCAAGTTTCCATAAGTCCACATTGATAGCTGATACAATGTAGTTTTATCCAACATAGATTTGATGTAGAAAAGCTTGGCATCCAACAATGTATCAAGCATCAACACTCAGTTCTATCTTTCTTGAATTCTCTATATTCTTCTCATGACATGTACAGATGATACTCTATATGACAGGTTGTACACAACTTCTATGCCAATTATTCTAATGGTTCGCTAGTTTTCAACGGACTTCTTGTAAATCATGTACTTATTTTGTACTTGCGACTTTTTTGTTATCTTTATATTTTCAAAATTCAAATTCAACATAACATCAAAATATATCTCTGGCAACCTTAACTATGGCCCTAGATAAAAAATAAATTATGTGCATATGATTGTGTATGCATGCTAACTATAATTAGAAAAATTGGCGCTCACTAGCCAAGGCCCCAATGGATTTAATCATATGGAAAAGTGATATATTATGATGTAATAACATTTTGGAGGCCCAGGTGTAACCATAGTTTTAAAAACACACAACCCAAGATCACCTTGAGCCGACTACTGACTGGGAAAGTTAATCGTCCCACAAGTAATGCGACCACTCGTTATAAGGATCTGGCAAGGGCACCACAGATAAGAAAGCGTTGTATTCATATATAGTTCATAGCCCTTGTCTGCCATTTGATCATGCAACTTCAAAGCCTCTAATATCTTGTTCTCTTTTATTAGCCCATAAATTATGGTACTATATGTAATTATGTTAGGCATGTAGTCATTCTCATTCATATCTTTGAGGAGAAGGAAATCTTCATCTAATATCCCTCCCTTGCAATATCCATTGACCAATGCATTACATGTCACTACAGTTAGCTTTATTCTACTCATTAAAGCTTCACTGAAAATATCTTTAGCCTCATCTAATCTACCTACTTTGCAGAAATTGTCTACTAGCAAGGTGTAAGTATAAATATTTGTCTTACAACCCTTACTTTTAACTATACTCAACCACTCCAGGGCCTCTTTAATGCACAAATTTTATGTGTTAGAAAGGTAAATTTAGAAATTATTTCAGTTTTCATTTTGTGTTTTCAAGTTAGATATTGTTTTCAAGTTTTCACATTTCTAATTTTATTGCAATGTGGCAGACTGATCGTGGCAATATAGGAACAACCCTAGGATAAGTAAACAAATAAAAATTTCAGTTTCATATTAGTTTATTTATCTTTAACAATTTTTTTAAATATATTTCATGTTTCTTATTATTTTATAATGTGGCAGGATGATCGCGGAAAGGGGCTAGTCGAAGAACATGTAAAGTGCCAGCCTTGCTCTATCTTCAGGTATTTTAGTTCTTTACATAATTGAAATAATGTTAATTTTGTTCAAATATGCAGATCCCTGGCCATGGTGCGCCCGATGATTCCCTCAATGAGGAAGAGTTGTCTTCATCCCCATGTCCATTGGTGTTGCTGCAAAAAAAGGCACATAAAGCAACCAAGGAACTTGAGCGTTTGGTAGACGTTGTGCCTCAAACACTTGAATTAGGAAAAAGGATAAGACAACTTATGACCTAGCTAGAAACATATACGGTAATAAAAAAACAAAAAAAGGATATTTTTTTTGTTCTGTATGAGATCAATTGTGATAGGTTGATTTTTAATTTTTACATTAACTAAACTAACAAAAAAATTCTTTTGTATGTAGAATTTTCTGAGACCTGATGCCCTCGGTGTTGGTGGTAGTGGGACACAAAGGAAAGAGATTACTGAGGAACCCTCTCGTACACCTTCTACGCCTTTAGGTGGCAACCAAGAAACACACCTTGCCCAAGAATACACACAACCAACCGCTGAACGTGTTGGCAGTGATGAAGCTGGTATGACCAACTTTATTATTGCATTTCCTGGAGTTACACGTGTCACCTCCACGGGGACCATTCCAGGCACGTTTTTGGTGAAAAATGAAGGTGTTCCTATAAAGAAAGTATAACTCCCAGGTAAGTTTTAATATTTTAACTATTTCATGTACTCTATCTAGAACATATTTTATCATGATTATTATTTTTATATTAATGATAATATCTTTTTTCTATGTAGGAAACAATTATTTATATAGGGCCTTGGAGAGCAAGGCGTTGGTAATTTTTGGCCCAACCATATGAAAAATGTGGAATTCCTAGAATTCCAACCTGAAAAAATAACTTCTAGATTATATAGAAGGCCTTTTTGGGGTGGGCACATTTGATAGAACAACGGTCGCCTAGGCAGTTGGAAAATATCTGAAATATACCCAGGACACCTATAGGACACACTTGCAATTTAACTCTAGATATGAGCATCCTCTCACAGTTCCAGAGAGGGAGTGGAGAGCACTCATCAATGACGGAAAAGAGAAAAAGGCCAAGGAAGAAGGAAAAATGCTAACTGGACCCGCAAGGTAAATTACAACTTTAATTCAATAGCTTTAATTTTCTCTATGTCTAAAATAAAAGTGTGCTACATAACTGACTTCAAGCTTTTGATGATAGGTTTCCTAACACCTTGAAGGCAACCTAATCTAGGATTGAAAAAAAAGGCCATCACAAGCTAGGCCAAGGCGGCTACTTGAAATTAGCCGCAAGAATTGTAAGTAGCTAAACATCTTATAATTAATTGTATCACCTTTCGACATTTTTGTAATCCCATCAAATAATATTAAAAATATACAATCATATGTAATGTAGGGTGATGACTTTGGAACAAAAACCAAATAGGAAGACAGAGAGATCGCTTTCCGTTCCAGCTATCAATCCGTAGTTGAACGTTATAGAAGCTTGGGACAGGTCCCAAGATCCAGAATGCTTGATAAGGTAAAACATTAACCTTTCAATATGTTTGTTTTCGTCCATAAATTTAGTGTCTAACAACTTTGTTTAAATCATGGGAGAAACACTTTCAACGAGCCAAATAACGCAGTTGTAGAGCAGTGCATTGAGAGTGAAATATTTCCAGAAGTACATGGTCCTCACGTGCAACCTGATCATTCCAGTGGGGACCAGGCCGGAAATGCTACTATCAGTGAGGGCAACAAAGGTAATTAATTTCCACTTATAAATTTTTTTAATTATACCTTGAGGGTTGTGTCCTTATATCATTTATTGTTTAAATGACAGAGAATGTTGTACTTGAGCATCCTACCACTAGAGAGGAACACAAGGCAACAGTTCCAACGGTGACAACTGGTGCACTAGGTAAATAATCTCATTGAATTTTTTATTATTATTAATATTATCGAACTAGTTCAATGATATTTAAAAACTGACAATTAAAATTTAATATTATTTGTTTTTGTAGGTGATGCCCCGTCACTACATGAGACCAGACATCGTGAGTATACAACTAGGTCAGCTATGTGGGAAAGGCACGAAACAGAAGTAGAGCACAATGATGTTGATGATGTAGTTAGGAGCTTTAGAAGTAGGAATAAGAAAAAGAAAATTTGATAATGTAAAATATTGTATTATTATAAGACAAATGTTATCATACTTGGAACCTTTTTTGCGTTATATAAAAACTCATTTATCATACTATTTTTATGTCAAACACTTTCAATGTTTTCTTGTGTACCTTTTGTTGCATTGTTTTTTTATTATATATATATATATATATATATATTTATTTATTTATTTATTTTTTCCTTCTCATGAAAGTAAAAAATGAAATATAGATTGGGTATTGGAGAATTGAGAGTGATGTGAGGGGGGGGCGAGGGGCCATAAGAGCTTCCACCTTCACGTGGTTGGCCTTGTTTAGTAGAGAATAATTTATTGGAGCGATTTAATCTTGGAGCAAACCTCCCTCAATCCAATGGAGCATCAAAAAAGTCACTGTTGACTTAGTTGCTACTCTTTCATATTGTGGGAGGTTTGTTCCAAGTTCAGGCGACTCCAATAAATTGTTCTTGAAACGAAGAGGAGCTTATTTAGGTATGTTTTGACATTGTCAACATATGTTCTAACATTATCATAAGAATGAATCTTAGAGTAAAAAACACTACATCAATTATTTGTATTTATTGTATAGATAATTATGGATTTTGAATGACTTGGCAGCGCAGGTACAAATCCTCTTGCATCATGAGCAATACAACTTGTCAACTAGGGTCATGTCCAGGATCTTTTTGCTTGTGCACTTGACTAGGTTCATAGTGTCACATTTTTTAAGTTCCTTTACAATTTATAATTCAAGATGAAGCTTGTTCATGATTATTATTTGGTTTATTGTATGTGTTTTTTCCTCTATTTTATTGTAAGTTTGAACATGTTTTTAAACATTGAAACATTTTTTGTTTTTTATACTATTTTTATACTTACTTGTTCTAGTTATGGTGATATAACCACCATTGTATCATATCCATCTTATCGCATTCCCTTGGGTTTTAGTTAGGTACAAAGGAAATCCAACCAGTTCCAATTCCCTCACATTCCAGTTACAAGGACCATTGGAATAATTGGCACATACCATGTTGGCTCAATTTATTTTGGAAGGCCTATATCGAGTCAAAATAGCCATTCTTCACCTCATTTATTTTGGAAGGCCTTCATCTTGGCCAACAACATAAATTTAATATATGTGGGTTCCCCAACCCAATGACCCCTTTTGTAGTAGAATGAGTGCCCCTGTTCTTGTAATTGTATATCTGCTATATTATCCTAGGAGTGGACCTAGAGTATTTGCAACCAATTTCTCCCTACCACCATTTTCTGGAAGTCTAGTCTGTTAGGTCATAAAATCCCTTGGGTCATTTAGTTCCAAAAAACATGCCAATTATTTGGAGTTGAAATCTTATATCTCATATGGAAAAAAAAGAAAGATTAAATACAAGTTTATTTAAAAATGCTTAAAATTGCAACAAATTTACTTAGTATGTTGGTGTTATAATATGTGTCAAGTTTCCAACCTTCATTTTTAGGTCCAGGTGCAGGTTAGAAAGTTGGACCTAGATCTAACAAATTACATTGATTCCTTGAGTTTTTTCTAGGGGTTACTCCATGTACGTAAAATTATTTCCACCCAGGATTCAAATCTCCCCACTTAGCCCAGTATTGCAAGGTTGAAGGGTTCACCCAACACAAGGTTTATCGTACCAAGTGAACACAATGAGATCTACATATAACCTCCTCTTCATTCAGATGATGATAAATTTTCTTGAAGATCACAATATCAATTTTAGCTAGGTTGACCTAGTTTTGTGGTCACTTAGACACTAATAAAATTATCTTATTGCATCTTATATTATCTCCTCATGCTCATCATCCTAGAAAGGGATAAGCCACCGACCAATAGAATGATGGATATGACACTTGTCACCCCCAACTAGGGGGGCTGACAATGAAGGCTAGGGGACAAAACCCAAAAATAAGGATGGATTTATGATGGAAAATTGGCCTGGATTTTTCCCACAAACATCAATCTATCATCACTAACTATTTATTCTATACAATGTATCTAAAGTCGCTCTACCAATTCATTTTAATGCCAAGAATTCACTACACGAAACAAAATCATTGTTATTTTTTTTCGAGTTAGGATACAACATATAACGTAAAAAGTTGGTATTGGTTATAGGTCCATAGTGTTGCATATTTTCTATTTGAATTACATCAATATTTATAATAATTACGTTTATGTCTGTGTGTGTAATCTCTCTGTGTGTATGTGTGTTGGCTAACACACAGACACAATGTTGGGCCGTCAAAGATGAATCTCAAAGGTGTTTTTCAAAATATAAGCACACATGGGAATTATTGAGCCAACAATGCCTGCATATTTCCTTCTCATGAAAAAGTATAAATGTGGAAAATCCATGAAATATAATTATGTCAACATTTTCACGTAGTTATTCCACATTTTTCCAAAAAAACACATTGCCACGTGCTCTTGTTTTCTCATTTTTCTAAGCAAGGAAATGGGAGCATGTTATACTATTGATGGCGAAGGTTGTTGTGTCTACCTGTAGGTGCCCTCCTATGGGTCAAGGCCTACTACTTCTGTCTCGTCACCGAAAAACCTCAGAGATAAGTCACTGAAAATCTCAGAGAAGATGTCTGAAAATCTCTGTTTGTAGACTGTTTGAAGATCACAATCTCAATTTGCAGTGAAGAACAGTAATATATTCATTGGTATGTGGAACACCCACATGGAAGATAACATGTAATTGTTAGTTGGTTCATGATGTTGTGGCACTGAAGTAGAATGATGTGGCACACCTATGTGGTAGATGGTGTATCATCATGACATGGCTCATTGGTGATGTGGTGATGACATGGTGAAAACATTGCACTAACGTGGCATTGACATGGAGAGGAAGTGGAAGGTGATGTGGAGCACATGTCAAGGAATTGATTCCGAGAAATTTGGAATCCAGTATTTGGCCTATCTCCCAATACTAATAGAACCTAAACTTTTTCAGTTATATTAATTGTAGCTACAACCCAAAAGAAACCTAAGACAATATGAAATACTTGTAGCTTCCTAATCATGTAGCCATCGTGTCATATTGTTATGCATTACGTTGTTAGAAGAATTTATACAAACTGATAATAAATGAAAATAGGCTATCCTAGTTGGGCATGATGTCAAGGTGTTGCCATGGTGTATTCATGCTTGGGCATGATGTCAAGTATTAGTCTAAATTTAACATTAAACACAGTGTATTTTTTAATGGACATAAATCTTTGGTGGATACCCTGGATTCTTCTTGAATGAGAGGAATTACAACTCAAAAAATTAATCCTGATATCTTCTTCTTGATATGATGAAGGAGCGAGGTTCCCAAGAATGCTTCAAGTGTAGAATGATTCAAGAGAGATTCTCAAGGTGACTAACTGTAGCTTGTTTTGAATATGAATTTAGATGCTGCTATAACGTTTCAAGCTATTAGCTTCAAAATTTCCTTCTTCTCAAATCAACAGGTCTGGAGCCTATTTCTTTAGATATCTAAAGCCCTCTTAGAGATTTCATACTCTATAGGACTTATTCTTCCATTTTTTAACTTCTGAAGTAGATCCAGCTCAACCATGAACCTTTGAATAGGGCTTAACATAGTCACTAGAGACAAGGACTTGAAGGCTTACAATATGAACTTCTGGAATAGGAATATTTGAGATATCTTCCCTCAAACTATTCCTTCACATTATTCACAGTATAAGCCTTCACATTATTCAAACTAGGATAGTATTTTTTTTCCCTCCTTCTGTTCACTTGTTCCATTCATCACAAATGACAGACATTTGGACGAAGAGAGTACCATGCCAATTTATAGTTCACTAGGTTTTTCCCTTCTTTTCATTTTTTCTTTGTGTACATAATTCTCCCAATGGTTCCTTATGCTCACAATCCCACAGGTGTACATCTAAAAAAGGAGAAATGGAAGGAAATTTCTTATCAATTTAAGGAATAAATGGGTGCCACTTTATTTTTTTTTCTTAGAACTGACCATATTCCACTTCTTTGGCTTTCTTATCAATGTATCTATGTTAAATGTGGATAGGTGAAAAATCACTATCCCTTATTTGACATGGCTCATCAAGGTTTTTCATGTGGTGACACTATATTTTCTGCTAGTTCTTTCAAGTATATGATTGCCACTGACCTTGGATTGATGTCCTTATAGCTTCACAGGTCCTTATGCAAAAATGATAGCTATAAGCATGTCACTATTTATTTCTAGCTTCAACATTTGATTAATGACTATATTGCTTCAGGTCTGTTTTCCTTGGATTTTTCAAACTACATGACAATGATCAAATATATATGAGATTGGTGACTACCACATGTACTCGGTCACCACAGGATTTGAACTTTGTAAGAAGAGTACAGTACCAGTGTCACAAGGACACATATTTGAAGAAGAGATGTATTCTATCACAATGATAGAAATATCTATGCTTCAAACTTTTGACAAGTTTAGAATTCTTGACAGGGATCAACCGTATGCCTAGAAGAGGACCTTAATGAATTTGGTTTGGTGCTTATTTTTGGAGTTTCCCTTTATCAATATTTTTCACAATCTCAGCTCTTGAATGGATTCTTCAAGATAATTATATTTACCTCAGAATCTTGGATCTGTGGTTGCTATGCAATGGTGCAAATAATCCAGACCTCTTTTGTTCAAAATCTTGGCTTGCAACTTAAATTTTATTTAATCATAATTTTGGATCTATATCTTGACTAAAACTAAACATTAATTATTTGGTGGATACCCTGTATTCTTCACGAATGAGAGCAATTACAACCCAAAAAATTAATCTTGATCTCTTCTTCTTGAGATGATGAAGGAGCGAGGTTCCCAAGAATGCTTCAAGTGTAGAATGCTTCAAGTGAGATTCTCAAGGTGACTAACTGTAGCTTGTTTTGAATATGAATTTAGATCCCTCAAATCTAAAGCATACCTCCCTTACATCTAAGGAGTCACCGAAAAGCTAGCCAAGATTCTCGCTAAAAATAACATTGAAACCTCATTTAAGCCACTAATGACAATCAAACAAAAGATAAAATCAGTCTAAGACAACCCTGATCCACTCTAGTAGAAAGGTGTTTACCGTATAAATTTCTCATGCGGGAAATGTTATATTGGAGAAACAGGAAGATCTTTCAAGATTAGGCTCAAAGAACATGGAGCTGACATCAGAATTGGGAGAACCAAAACCTCGGCTCTGGCAGATCACTCGAATAAAACTCTCTACCACATCTGCCTAGAAGAGGCTAAAGTGATTGCCAATGAAAATCACTATTACAAAAGGAAAATGTGTGAGGCACTTGAAATCATCAAGCATCCAGAAAACCTCAATAGGGATGGAGGTTTAGAAGTTAGCAGAAATTGGGTCCCCTTATTTTCCCACTCTTAAACTAGTCCTTTTCCCTGTTATCACCCTTGTCTTCCTCTTCGCTCCCCTTCTCATCACCTCCCTCCCCTTCCCTTCCTTTAATCCTAAAAATAACCCCGTATGGACTCTTCCTTTACCTTGAAAAAGACACCTTGTTGACACCTTGCTGACTCTCCCCCTTCTGTTCTTTCCTTTTTCCTTTCCCTCTGCAAAAAATACCCCTTCCTTCACCTAATATTAATCCCCCTTAAACCTTTACTTATATCTTAATAAACATTTAGGAATTTGAATCATTAATATTAATTTTAATTAATGAACATTATTAGTAATAGTTAAGAATTAACTATTCCTAGTTACATATTATAATCAAATTGGCCCCCTTAATACTAATCTATAATCGTTCACCTAATATTAACCACCCTTAAACTTTTACATCTTTCTTAATAAGTAATAAAGAATTTGATTCATTAATATCAATTTTAATTATTAAATATCATTAGTAATAGTTATAATTAACTATTCCTAGTTATATTAAAATTAAAATTGGCAGTAATTTTTAATAGGCTTTACTTTTAACATTAACACTCATTAGATAACTTTAATTAATCAATGTTATGAATAGTGTGCTCTAATATTATCTCTTATTAATTAATTTTAGCATCCTTAAAGTTAAACTTTTACCTTTTTAATATAAACAATTTAAATATAACAAACCCCACCTTAAAAAGAACTCTTTATATAATTTACTACATAAAATACTTGAATTATTATTATAATATTAACAATTTTTTAATAATACTTATAACAAATTCCTTATTTTAAGTATAATTAATCTCTAATAAATTATAAGGAATTAAGGCTAACAATTTTAAATTGAAAACTTTGTAAAAATTAAAAACATTATTTAATTATAAAATTTTGATTATTTTTGTGGTTGGTCGGCCTACCTCATGCACTCCTTTGGTATATTTATGATATTTAACCTCCTCTCTTTTTAGCAGGATTTGTCCTGATGATGGGTCTTGTTCTAGACCCGAAACGTAGACGCAAAAATGCACACTGTGGAGATTTCGAATTTAGCAACTCAAAACTCACGAAATCTGAAATCTATAATTGCTACTACAATGTTTCAAGCTATTAGCTTCAAAATTTCCTTCTTCTCAAATCAAAATGTCTGGAGCCTATTTCTTTAGATATTTGAAGCCCTCTTAGAGATGTCATACTCTGTAGGACTTCTTCTTCCCTTTGTTAACTTTTGAAGTAGATCCAACTCAACCTTGACCCTATGAATAGGGCTTAACATAGTCACTAGAGACAAGGACTTGAAGGCTTCCAATATGAACTTCTAGAATAGGCATATTTGAGATATCTTCCCTCAAACTAGTCCTTCACATTATTCACTATATAAGCCTTCACATTATTCAAACTAGGATAGCATTTTTTTCCCTCCTTCTATTTCACGTGTTCCATTCATCACAAATGACAGACTTCTAGACGAAGAGACTAACATGGAAATTTCTATTTCACTAGGTTTTTCCCTTCTTGTCATTTGTTCTTTGTATATAGAATTCTCCCAATGGTTCCTTGTGCTCACAATCCCACAGGTGTACATCCAACAAAGGAGAAATGGAAGGAAATTTCTTATCAATTTAAGGTATAGATGGGTGCCACTTTATTTGTTTTTCTTAGAACTGACCATATTCCACTTCTCCTTTCTTATCAGTGTATCTATGTTAAATGTGGATAGGTGAAAAATCACTATCCGTTATTTGACATGGATTGTCAAGGTTTTGCATGTGGTGACATGGACAGAGATGCTAAGGCAATCAGGATATTCTTAGAGGATGGTTACCGGATTGCATGTACACAATCTTTTGCAAAAAGTATGGTCTTGTAGGTTGTCTAATGTGAGTTACAATAAATTTTTTTCTTTGTGAATGAAATAAATTGATATAGTACATGAAGTATGGAATGATTTTTGAAGGGAAAATATTGTAATGTAAGTAGTATGTGGATTATTTCCATCTTGAATATGAATTTTCATCCACTTCACTAGGTTTTGGACATCTTACCCATCGAATAACTTGTCTTCCTTTATTGTCATTTTTGTGTGTGTACAAAATGCTCCCAATGTTTCCTTTTTATTGATTCATGTATGTTCTCACAATCCCATAGGTATAGATCCAATAGAGGAGTAATGAAAGGAAATTTCTTATCAAATTAAGGCATAGATAGGTGCCACTTTATGTGTGTTTCTTAGAACTGACTATATTCCACTTCTCCTTTGGCCTTCTTATTAATGTGTATGTGTTAAATGTGGACAGTTGAAAATCACTATCTCTTATTTGAAATGGCTTATCAAGGTTTTTCAAGTGGTGACACATACATATATGCTAAGGCAATCAAGATATTTTTGGAGGATGCTTACCAGATTGCATGTGCACAATATTTTGCAAAAAATATGGGCTTGTATGGATAGAGGGTAGGTTATCTAAGGTGGGTTACAATAATTTGTATTCTTTGTGAATGAAATATATTTATTAATACATGAAGTAGGGAATGTTTTTTTAAGGTAAAATATTATATGGTAAGTAGTATGTCGATTATTTTCATCTTGAATTTGAATTTTGATCTAGTTCACTAGGTTTTGGACATATTACCCATCAATTGACTTGTCTTCCATTCTTGTCATTTGTTCTTTGTGTAAAAAATGCTTCCAACAATTAATTTTTCTTGCTTCATGCATGTGCTCACAATTCCACAAGTGTAGATCCAACAATGGAGTAATGAAAGGAAATTTCTTATCAATTTAAGGTATAAATGGGTGACACTTTATGTGTTTTTATTAGAACTAACTATATTCCACTTCTCCTTTGGATTTCTTATCAATGTGTCTATGTTAAATGTGGACAACTAAAAAATTACTATCCATTCTTTGACACGGATTATCAAGGTTTTGAAAGTGGTGACATGGATAGAGATGTTAAGGCAATCAGGATATTCTTGGAGGATGGTCATGAGATTCCATGTGCACAATATTTTGCAAAAATAATGGGCTTGCATGAACAGAGGGTAGGTTGTCTAAGGTGGGTTACAATAATTTTTTTCTTTGTGAATGAAAGAAATTGATATAATACATGAAGTAGGGAATGCTTTTAGAGGGGAAAATATTGTATGGTGTGTAGTATGTGGATTATTTTCGTCTTAAATTTGGATTGTTAATAAAAAGACAGAATGAACATTTGGGATTCACCAGTTGTAAATATAGGCATTTCGAATCAATATTATTTGTTTGATCTTCAATTTTTCTATGAGAAGGTTGTTCAAAATGAAAGGTTATGGCATCTTTGTATTCTCACAAACACGCAAGAAGTTGATATTTATCTTATTGTGATTTCTAACCATCACTGTTTCACCATTTCTCATTTGAGATTATCACCTTCTTAATGCAATTTTGAATCACTTGTATATTTGTATCACTTGTTGTTTGGCCCTTTTTGAGCTAAGAAAAGATAGATTTTTTATCATACATTTAACTTTTTAATGCTTGGAAACTGTTTTTCTCATGTGTTCATCTATTTATATATTAAAAGTGGGTGTTATTTTTATACTTCCTCTGATTTTTCCATTGTTAGTTGTTTGACATTGTTCTGCTCATGAGTCTACCACATTCCACCTTTTCTAATTCAAACCTGTTATGAATGTTGACTGATGTTGTTCTTCATGTGGCAAAATTTCTAGTTGTCACAAAGCTTGGATAGGAAACTTTTCAACTATTCCCATTTCTTTCCATCCTCCCTCCTTTTAAATCCCTCTCTAGTCCTTTTATAGATAAATCATGGCCACAGTTAGTGTAATAATGATACAATAAAATAATATTTCTCCTTTTCCAATCAAATAGAACTACTATTTTATTTTATTTTATTTCGAGGAAAACCTAATGGCGAAACCAAAGGGATGCTTCCCTACATTCCTGCACAACAACCCTAGTAAATATGCTAGCATAGAGTAGTGACCATCATGCATGGAGGATTCAAATCATTTACCTGATGGCACAAAACTAGCCAATGCTCAACAACATTGGTGACAAATGGTTGAGCTAACCAATTGGGCTCCAATAAAACAACTTATTTGCATTTGGTTTCTAAAACAATGTCACTCACCCAACTCAATTGGCTGGATCAAAATCTAAACAAGTGAAATTTTCTTGTAGCAGCGTGGCTGGATGTATGCGAGAGAACAACAATGGACATGCCAATCATCTCATGGATGGCAGACGAGGATCCCGTAAAAGAAATACTGTGGAAATAATTTCAGGTCCATATTTAGATGTCCTCACATGTTCGTCACAATGGGATGATGGCCACCTCTTCCTTACAGCTCCTGGACATCACACCATTGGTAGCAACCTAAATATTCATGATACCGCTGCAACAATTCTTGTTGTTAGGCGTGTAGAATAACCAATCATACCCAGGGCTACTGTAGGTGACGTGGGTCCATATTTCTAAGGTTTATCTATGGCTAGGAAATTAGAAGGTCCCTAGAGAACTGTTTGAGCAAGACACAACCCTCCAAATCAATAGGAATAAAATTAACCTCAAATATGGCCACCTAGAAATGTTGGAAGGTATATACCTGACTTGCAGCCAAATTCTTCACATTCCAAGAGACTAATTTATGTGAACTTTTTGATGTTAAAAGTAGCCTTGGCCTAATTTAGCAATACAAATAACCACAAAATCCAAAGAATTTTCAGCGTATAAGGTCATATAATTGCAATATTTACATCATAGTACATCTATAATGGTACCCACCCTACTTTTCTGCCAGAAAATGACTTAATCAGGTTTAAAATTGAATGGAAAAAGACTACAAGGCCTTCTCATGCCCATGCAATGCATAAAGCCATAATACAATGCTTATTGGCTCTCAATCTCATGCATAAAAGTAGTTATGTCTTACTCATATGTACCAAATACATACATGTGAAACAATGCTCAAATTATCTACCCAAAACCATTCAAATCAAACCCTCTTTCCTTGTAGGACACTGTGGTGTCACCAATGGAATTCAAGTCCAAATCCTCTGTCATTTTAGAGAATTTGTTATACCCCTTGGAACAAGTTTTATCTTGATTCATGTAAAATTTGGATGCCTCATACATTTGAATATTTTCTTGAAGAGATAAAGCACTAGAAAAGGTGAATGTTATTTATATGGATGGATCAAGAAACACTCCATTTATTTTACACTCTTTTCCTTTTCTGTCTGACAAACGGTTGTCATTTTCTTCTGCTTGTACTATGTCACTGGTAGCCCTCTCGTGAAATACAATTGAAAAATCATTGGTCCTATAAGAAGGTGAAGAAATATTTTCTTCTCTTATCAGTTCTTGCAGCTTCATATCTTCTCTGATTTCATCCTGATAAAACTGCACTTTGTTATCATAAGCAGACCTTGGGATTTTTCTACCAACATATTGCAAATTCTCTGTAAGATTATTTTTAGAACTCTCATTTAAGTCAGACAACTTTATGTGGAATATTCTGCAGCCTAGGATTGCCAAGAGTTTTTAATGAAGCTTAGTTTTAGAGACAATGATTACTATTTTAATGAATTTTTTTATGTAGTTCTTCAATCTCTGAGGTGGCTATAATTTCAGATTTGTTTCTTGATGAAATAATATATCTATAGAGGTCCTTTCTTGTAAAATAAATCTGGGTAGTGGAATGTGTAGGGAAAATTGGATTGCTCCCAACATAGGGAAGGAGGGCCAACATAGAGTAAAGTTCCCAAATCCCTGTCAAGACAAATATCAATTATGAAATTTGGTTCAATACTTGTTGTAGATAATCCTTAGAAAAATCACTTGTTTGGTTTTTTCCCTAATTTAATTTTTTCTCGGTCCTTAATAACATTAACTAACATGAATAAGTTCCTAAAAAACCTTGTTCATGCCAAAAAATCCTTTCATGGCAAACAATAATATTGTACTCACAAGAGGTGAATTGTGTAAACTATCAAGATTCATTGTTGTTTGAGTCTAGTCAGTACTCTATGTTGATTGGACCCCTTCCTCCAGTGGTGTCTACTATGTTCTGGCAAAGATTGTGACAACCAAATCATAACTATGTTTTGTGACATGGATTTTTGGAGTGCAGTAGGTCTTACTTGCCTTCTACAGTGGTAGAAACCAACTACGATGAAAGCTTTCCTTCCATCTCCTGGGGTGCCTCAAATTCTATCTTGTGTGCAAGTTGGAAGCCAATGCCATGTTGATAGGGGTAGATTTTTCTTTTTCCATGAAAAAGAGCTTCAATTCTGTACTAAGCTACCCTTTGTTTTTATTTAAATTTATGCTTATATATATATATATAATCAATATTGTTAACAATTATAATATATGGTGGGGTATCCAAAAATTTTGCATCCTTTGAGGACGATAGTTAAACAAGAGTGTAGATGAATGTGCTAGTATGTTTTTCTTGAGCATATAATGATACTGATCCATTTTTCATCAGTATAGATGAATGTGCTGGTATGCTTGTCTTGAGCATATAATTGTACTGATACTGAGAGGTGACAATTTGAGATTTGAGGTTATTTTTTGAATTATTTATATCTTGTTTGTTCTAATTTTATTTTCTTTGTTATATATATACCTAAAATACATACCACCCAAAAATACATCACTGACAAGATAAATGGACACTTTCTTCTCCTCACCCTTCATCAGATTGAGGGGAACTTGGCCCTTCAATTTCTCTGGGGTTGCAAGGCTAAACTGTTATGTCTTCCTATGGCATAGCTTGGAGTGAGTTCTCAGTTCCTTGATTATTAGAAGTGATGGAGATATTCTATTTGCTGAGTGAAAATTAAGCTTCACGACCTGTTGCATTCCGTTTTGAATTGTATGGAATATCTATTTATGGGGAAATTTTATGCTCATTACATTGGCATTGTGTGTAGTTCATGCTTGTTCTGAATCAATTTTTTTAGGAAATTTCTATCGAAGTATAGCAATTGGCTTGATTGATCTCTTTGTGACAGTGTAAGAATCTCCAAATTTCTTTAACATCAGTGTTGACCATAACATGTTTGCTCCTGATTCCTATAAGGTTGCGTGCAAAAGAGTGTATTGGGACTTGTTATGAACAATATTTTTCCAATGTGAGCAGTAGGCCTTAATGCTATTAAAATAGGAAACATGCCCTGTACCCCCAGACTATTCAAACTGAATCCAGCTCCAGGGAAAATTAATAGTTCGACATAGGGTGAGTGGCTGAAACAGACTTTCAGTCCTTCCAGAAATAAGAGAAATTGTAAACTTCCAAACCACTAACAAGTTTTTCAAAGGAAAAAATCCAAATTTTGAGGACCATAAGTGCCCAATCCACATCCTCACTTGGTCCACTCTCATGCTGCCCTCCAATAGTCCACGAACGACCAAGTCCACGTTGTGGCATCTGCACTTAGTTAGGGCATCCTCACACCTAGGAAACCCTTACACATGGCTGCCAACAAACTTCTCCAAATCTACCCTTTGCTTCTGCAATAGAGGATCTATCGAACAAATCTAGGCACCAATCTTCACTGTGGAAACTGCCCACTGCTTAGGGCTTCTAACATGCCAAATCAACCCTACCTCATTGGCTTCCATTGGCTACAACAACTTTGTCCATAATAGGACACTTGCATCACTCCATAGTGGGATCTGCACCTAGTTGGAGTTCCTTCATGCCCAAGGCACCTCCAACAAATGACTCCCAACAAACTACAATTTATACTGATCCAAGCACTAGTCAAAACAATGACCCAACAAACATCAAACGCTGCTCCAATAAGCATACACAAGCTCAATGTTTTAGATTCTGCTCCACGCTGGAAATATGAACTAGTTAGGGCATGAACCCATCCCTAACACCCTTCAATTTCGGCCCATAAATTCTCCTTAGAGTTGCGATTATCTCTTTCTTGGAGGCCGTTACACCTAACTATAGGTCTGGGCTGTTTCACCAAAGATATCCACCAAATATTTATGATTATGCTCATGTCACAAGTCTCTACTAATTTTCCCAACCTTGATTTTGATCATCCAAATACATTTCTTGAAAATTTGTTAGCCGCCTTATTGATGCTTGTGAAGCTACCCCCAACAAGCCAATTTGTGAAGAAGGCACTGATCCCATCTCTGTTGATATATACCTAAGAAACTTGATGAAAAGTGTCCATCCTCACATGATGAGCATTGATATGTAAATTCACTGGGTTGTGTCATAGTCTGATTGCAGTAGATATATGGATCTCAGATTGTTGGGCTCCAAATATGTAGGGACAACTATGTGTTTTTGCACTTTCAAGAGGTGTTTTTTGCTTTCTTGTTCATATTTGAAGAATATTAGGATTTAATATTTTTCTCAGGTCCTTATTTTACAGGATTCCAGGCACTGTTGCACTATATCTAAATCCTTGGTCTCTAAACTTCAATCCAATGGAGGAATTCTCCTTGTTTTGTTATGGGTTTGCATACCCTTTTTTTCTTGATATTTTGGGACAAGGCTATTCTAAAGGATATCGATGGTGACTTTGGGAAGTTACTTGAAGTGGCAGAACACAAGGGATTCCAATTTTTGTGTCTTGTATTTGTGTTGAAGTCGAGTTGGATAAAGGTCTCATGGAGGCCATTCCTCTATAGCTGGATGCGAGGATCTTCCTCCAAGAATTGTATTGCTATCAGCTACCTTTCAAGTGTAATATTTGCCACATATTTGGGAATTTTTTTAGGAATTTCTAGCAGGATGCTCATTCTGCTCCTAATAAATCTTAGGGGAACAAGGAAAAAAGCAATGAAAAGGATCAATCTCAATTTAGGCTAGTGATGATTAAGAAGAAAATACATATTGTACAATCAAAGAATAAAAAGCTCCCATGATTGATACATCTAGGTCCAGTTGATTTCATGCTGTAGGAGTCTCAAATATGTAAGAAGAAAACCAATATGTTCAATCAAAGAATCAAAAAGCTCCTAATATTGATCCATCTAGCTACACTTGATTTCGTGCTCTAGGAGTCTCAAAGACGTAAGAAGAAAAAAAATTTGTACAATAAAAAATAAAAAAGATCCTAAGATTGACCTGTCTACCTCTAGCTGATTTGACACAAGTTGCCGTTGTCTTTTAGTGTAAAAACGGTAAAGTTTGTAGCTATTTTTAACATAAGTCCCATCTGCAGCTGCCTTGTTTCTGATGATGTTCAGAGTGACTGTATGTAACACACAACTCCTATGAATGTTTAGACTAACCAAAGTATGAGTTATATTACTAAAAAGAAAATTGAACAGCGTGCTATACTTAATGCTTGCATATCATATGATATTTTGAGTAAGTTTATCTGTTGTGGTCATTTTCATTGATATCTTATATGTTGGAAACACTGAGAATGGGTGAATCAATATTTCAATTACAATTAGTTAATTATAATTTTTCTCAGAATTGTAGCACAAGCATAAACTTCAGAATTAAACCCTTGATATCTTTTCATTGATATCTTTAACATTCTGCTCCACATACACTAGTGCCTTCTTATTTATGAAGATGTAAACCCTTCTCTATCCGTGACAACTAATAGTGATGGGAATACAAATACACTGAATTTAGTGGGATCATAATTTTGTGCTTTAGAAATCTTCAAACCTTCAATTTCAATATTGTATTCTTCATATAAAGGTTGCTGGAAATTATCAGAGTTTTTCTCAGAATTGTAGCACAAGCATAAGCTTCAGAACTTTACAAGGACACTATTTAGGCCACCACTATACAACAAATACGTCCTACAGGAGGGCTTTAGACATACCCTTCAGATCCATTGTCAAATGTCAATTTTTCACAAGGTATACCAGATCTTACTTCTGCAACATGATTTACCTCAGTTTGTAAACAAGATTCTCAAGGATAGGCTTCAATCACAATGTAGATTCACCATTAGTTACTCTGTTGAAAATATCCAAATTAGACCCTAAGATTGGTACTTTGTATCAGGTTGTGCCCTTGGATCAGCCCAACGAACAATATTAGTAATAATGAGATGTCCCTCATATGGTTGTGCCTTACAACCCTATATCACTGAATTTGTTTGCCAAGATGACTGAGAAGATGTATGCAATTATTTTTTTGAACAAGGTTCCCAAATCAATTCCTCCAGAATTGCTCTCTGAAATAAAAAATGCTTTTGAGATGGAGGGCCCAATTAACTGTGAGATTTATTGCAAACAATCAAGGGCTTGGATCACAGTTAGGAGTGCCAAAAAGTTTTACAAGATAATTTAGGGCTCAAACAAGTCAAAACGAAAGGTGAAATCAAGATAGAATAGGGCCAAAATAGGCTAGATGTCTGAGGCTGAAACCTAAGCTATATTTTTGTGTTCAAGGCTAATCCATTGTATTTTTGAGGGCCAAATGGTTCCAGAAAGAAACAAGGATTCCCCCCCTTAATATGCCTTCAATATTGCGTCCAAACTGCTCAGAGATTTTCTGTAATAGAGGGTAAAAAACCTCATAGAGATAGAGCGGAAACCATAACAATTAATCTAAAGGACGGTAATACGACGTTAATTTTTTTTTTTAAATATTTTCTTTCCGTCAGTATTTCGACTTTTTTTTCCATTGGTATTTTGACGTTTGTTTCCGTTGGTATGACAATGTTAAATTTTAAAAACAAAAAATTATTTCTGTCGATAGTCTGACATTTGATTTCGTTGGTATAATGACGTTAAATTTAAAAACAAAAAATTCTTTCCATCGGTAGTTCGACGTTTAATTATGTTAGTATTACGACGTTATTTAAAAAAAAAAAAAATATTTCCGTCGATATTACGACGTTACTTTTTTTTTATAAATATTTTCATTTCGTTGGAAGAGAGACACTCAAAACGTCGACAGTAGTGTTCGTTGGCGTCGGTATAGCGAAGTTTAGAAACGTTAGAAGAGCGACACATCGTGAAACTTCGGAAGAGAGACAGACAATTTGAAACGTCAGAATTGCGATGAATCCAAAAAAACGGCGGAAATACCGTTGCTCTACCGATAGTTAAGTCAAGTGTCGGAAGTCCGAAGTTAGGAGAAACCACATTTTTCCACACCTCAAAACATCGCTCTTGGGACACCTATGTGTCGCAAGAGCGACATTTTGGCCATCGGAATTTGGGGCAAATGTGCTAGTGAGGGCACATGGGCATGGTGATGATGCAGGCCCTTATAATACATGTACCAGATATTGTTCAAGAAGGGCACCAATAGGAAGTGCTTACTCCAGTTAATGTTGTCAAGCCAAAGAGGAATATCACACATGATCTGGAAGAAGAGAGGAGTGAAAATTAAAAGCATATCCAAACACCAAAGGTACAATTGAAGAAGAGAGGAAAAGAAAGGAATTAGAAGAAGCATGGAAGAGGTGAGAAGAGGAGAAGAAAAAAGAAGAAGAGTAGAAACAAGAGGAGGAACATAAGAAAATGGAATAAAAAGTAGGGAAGAAGAGGGAAGACATGCAAAAAATAAAGGAAGAGCTAAAACAGATAAAATAAGAGGAAGAGAATACGAAACAATAAGAAGAAGCATTGCAGAAGAAAAGGGAAGAATAAGAACAAAAAAATCTAAAAGAAGAAAGAAAGAGGAAGAATTTGCAAAATATTTGGAGGAATAGTTGTAGGTTCAGGACATAGATGATCAAAAATATGTTGGATGACCAAGAAGAAGATATTGTTCTGATCGTAAATAAAACAAGCTATCAGCCCCGCCTTCTCTTACTAGTGGCGACATCCCATTCAGTGAGAAGGGAATATTTCCTCCACCTAATGACAAGGTCATGTGAATTTATAACTTCACCTTTGATCAACTGGAGAGCATAAAAGTACATGAAAGATGAAGGTATTTCCAAAATGATCATGATCACCTTTTTTCCATTCACACAAAAAGGGTGATTTTGTCAAATACCATGAAGAATCCAAGAGTAGTCACTGTGGCGAATGCTGTTGGGTGTGGAGCCTGATTATCTTGTTTATTTTGTATCATAGCGCTGGATCCTTGTACCTTAATGGGGCGGAAACGCCGCCCGTAATTAAACGCTGCCTGGGGGGTCTAGGGGG
Source organism: Pinus albicaulis (assembly GCA_034641835.2). NCBI lineage: Eukaryota > Viridiplantae > Streptophyta > Pinopsida > Pinales > Pinaceae > Pinus > Pinus albicaulis. The sequence continues at coordinate 730,235,501 of CM076573.1, read as the reverse complement.
GGGGCTGAGACTTTATGGATCCCCCCCCTGGCGGGGGGTTTTGGGGGCAGCGCCCCCGAAGCTAAAAACAAATGTAAAATTTCCTTGCAAAAGTATAGTAATTTCTAGTCAATCTGGGCCATTCATTAGGCGAATGATCTAACGGTAGAAGTTATGTTTAGTTTAGGGTTTTTTTCCCTCGAAGGAAACCCCTCGCTTTGTATGAGGGTATTGTATTACGGCTGTGTATTATATATGTATTCTCAGAGTGAGAAATAGATAGGGACACTGTGAGCGAGAACAAAGGATATTACAACAGATCTGCTGTAGTTTGTGTCTCTTCATTTTGCTGGATGATAATAAAAAGGAAGGATTGGCTGTTCGGGGTGGACGTAGCCCAAACTGGGTGAACCATGTATATCTGTGTCTCTCTGGTTTTATGTGTTTTGTGTGCTTGTGTTTTCCGCATATTTTATGTGTTTCATTGCTCTGTAATATATAATTTTCTAACAAATGGTATCAAAGCTGAAGGTCTATTTGGTTGATAAACTCGCAGGAAAGAAGGGTTCCTGGTTCGAGTGGGAGCAATGGCGGAAGATGGTAAGTTTAGGGTCAAGAAATTTAACAGCCAAAACTTCCCGCTGTGGAAGATGCAAATGGAAGATTATCCGTATCAGAAATATCTGTACCTACCAATGAGTGGAAAAAAAAAGATGCCGACGACTATGATAGACGAAGAATGGGAAATTCTCGATAGAAAGGCACTCAGAACAGTACGGTTGTGTCTCGCAGCGTTGGTAGCCTTCAATATTTTTAAGGAAACAACAACAAAGGGTTTGATTAAGGCATTGGTGAAACTATATGAAAAACCCTCGGCCTCAAACAAGGTATTTATTATGAAACATTTATTTAATATGAAATGTCAGAAGGTGGATCTGTTGTAGACCATTTAAATGATTTTAATATAGTTACTAGTCAGTTAAGTTCTGTAGGGGTAAAATTTGATGATGGAGTTAGAGCTCTGTTATTTTTGCGCTCATTGCCAGAAAGTTGGAATGGTTTAGTTATGGCCATTAGTAACTTTGTCTCTGGATCTGGTACTTTAAAGTTTGATGTTGTTGTCGGTGCTATTGTTAGCAAGGAAATGCGACAGAAAATATGCGGTGAGACATCAGGTAATGCTTTGAGTGCAGATTCTAGGGGAAGAAGAATGGAAAGAGGAAAGAGATCAGGATATTGCAGTAAATCAAGGAAAGGCAGATCCAAGTCCAGATCGAGGATAGTGTGTTGGAAATGTGGAAAGAAAGGATTCCTAAATAAAGACTATAGATCTCGGAAGGGAAAAGAAGGAGACACACAACAAGAAAAAAATCATGAAGTAAATGTGGCAGGTGATGTGTTACAAGATGCTTTGATTCTTTATTTCGAAAATGTTACTGATTCTTGGGTAGTAGATTCAAGGGCCTCATTCCATGCCACACCTGATAAGAGATATTTTCATGACTATATTCAAGGAGATTTTGGACAAGTCCATTTGGGTGATGATAAACCCTGTAAAATTGTTGGAATGGGTAAGGTTCTTGTAAAACAATAGAATGGAAACCAATGGCTATTAAAGGAGGTAAGAAATATTCTAGATCTGAAGAAAAATCTGATTTCAACAGGGCAGTTAGGCGGTGAAGGTTGTGTGACAAATTTCACAGATAAAAATTGGAAGGTCACCAAAGGAGCCCTCGTAATAGAAAAAGGCGAAAAGGTTGGTATATTGTATTCATGCAATGATATTTCTAACTTTGTTAATGCTTTAACTTCTAAAGGAGAAGATGCAGCATTATGGCATCATAGGCTTGGACACATGAGTGAGAAGGGGATGAAGATTCTTCACTCAAGAAATTTGCTGCCGGGTTTGAAGAATGTTGATTTGGATTTTTGTGAGAATTGCATTTATGGAAAACATAAGAGAGTCAGATTTCTCAGAGTTGGGAAAGAAAAGAAGAGCGAAAAATTAGAGCTTGTGCATGCAGATGTATGGGGACCTGCTCAGGTATCATCTCTCGGTGGCTCTTGTTATTATGTTACTTTTATTGATGATGCAACTAGAAAGACTTGGATTTATTGTATTCAGAATAAATCTGATGTATTTTTTATTTTCAAGAAATGGAAAGCTTTGGTTGAGATTGAGACAGGAAAGAAGTTGAAGTTTCTCAGATCAGACAATGGAGGTGAATATTACAGCAAAGAGTTTGATAGGTACTGCTCAGAGCATGGAATTCACAGAGAGAAGACAATGCCAAGAACACCACAAGAAAATGGTGTGTCAGAAAGGATGAACAAAACAATCAAGGTGCATGCATGAGATTGCATGCAGGATTGACTTTACAATTTTGGGTAGATGCTGTAGATACTATTGTTTATCTAATAAATAGAGGGCCTTCAAGTTCCTTGGATGGTGGTATTCTAGAGGAAGCATGGACAGGTAAAAAGGTAAACTACTCTTTTTTAAAGCCTTTTGGTTGTGAGGCCTTTTTCCATATTAATAAAGAAAATAGAACAAAGCTTGAAGCAAAATCAAAGAAATGTACCTTTATTGGATATGGTGTTAATGATTTTGCTTATCGTTTATATGATTATGAAAATCAAAAAATCATTAGGAGCAGAGATGTAATATTCAATGAAAAGGTTTGGTATAAGAATTAGTTGCAGGAAAAGAAACATGAAAAAGAAAACAAAGAATACACAGTTCTTGATGAGATCACAGAAAAAGTAAAGGTGCCTAAAAATAATAATAATCAACAGCCACAACAACAACAACCAACACAATAGCAACAGACACCTCAAACACCTGAAAGTGGTGTTAGAAGATCTACCAGGATAAGTAGATCCCCTGAAAGATACTCTCCTTCATTATATTATTTATTGTTGACTGATTCTGGTGAACGTGAATGTTATGAAGAAGCAATGCAGGTTGAAACCAGGAAGAAGTGGGAGCTAGCCATGAAAGAAGAGATGGACTCCTTAATGAATAAACGGACTTGGGACTTAGTCAGGTTGCCTGCAGATAGAAATACATTGTAGAATAAATGGGTTTACAGGCTGAAGGAAGAAGATGGGGGAAAACAAAGGTACAAAGCTAGACTTGTGGTGAAGGGGTTTTCACAGAAGAAAGGTATTGATTTGATGAAATATTTTCTCCTATTGTTAAGATGACTTCAATTAGAACTATTTAAAGTCTTGTAGCAGTGGATGATTTTCATCTTGAACAGTTAGATGTAAAGACAACATTTCTCCATGGAGATTTGGAGGAAGATATCTATATGCAGCAACCAGAAGGATATGAGGTCAAAGGGAAGGAAAAACTAGTGCGCAGGTTAAATAAGAGCTTGTATGGCTTAAAACAGGCTCTAAGACAGTGGTATCTAAAATTTGATAGGTTTATGTCTGAACAAGTTTATACTAGATGTCACTCTGATCATTGTGTTTATCTAAAAAAGAAAAATGATGGCATTTATATTATATTGTTATTGTATGTAGATGACATGCTTGTTGCAGGGTCTAACATGCAGGAACTAAACATGCTCAAAAGAAAATTTGCAAATTCATTTGCAATGAAGTATTTGGGAGCTGCAAAATAAATCCTTGGTATGAGAATAACAAGAGATAGGAAAAATCACAAATTAACACTGTCTCAGAATGAGTACATACAAAAGGTGGTGAAAATATTTAATATGCAGAATGAAAAACCAGTTAGTACACCTTTTTCTAGCCATTTCAAACTTAGTAAGGAGATGTTACCCAAGACCTAAGAAGAAATGGACTATATGTCTAAAGTTCCATATGCATCAGCAGTTGGAAGCTTAATGTATGCAATGGTTTGCATAAGGCCTGATATTGCACATGCAGTGGGAGTTGTAAGCAGGTACATGAACAATCCAGGAAAAGAACATTGGATGGCAGTGAAATGGATTCTCAGATATTTGAGAGGAACCACAAATCAAGCATTATGATTTGGTGGTTCAAACATTGCTTTATAGGGATATGTTGATGCAGATATGGTAGGTGACAGAGACAACAAGAGGAGCACTACAGGATATGTATTTAATGTAGGCGGAACAACTGCCAGTTTGGTTTCAAAAATCCAAAGTGTTGTTGCACTTTCAACAACAGAAGCAGAGTATGTTGCTGCTACAGAGGCTAGTAAAGAAATGATTTGGTTACAAAGGTTTATGGATGAATTGGGTAAGAAGTATGATATGGGCACGTTATACAATTATAGCCAAATTGCCATTCATCTTGCAAATAACTCAACATTTCATTCCAAGATTAAACACATACAGCTCAAGTACCATTTCATACGGTTAGTATTGGAAGATGGACAGTTGAAGATGGAAAAGATACACACTAGCTAGAATCCTGCAGATATTCTAACAAAAGTTGTAACCAGGGAGAAACTGAGATTATGCTCAGTTTCAATTGGTCTTCAAGGATGACGATGAAGATGAGAAATAACCAGGTCCAAAGAGGAGTCATTTTCCAGCAAATGAAGCAGCGGTGGAGTTGCTACAATCAGTCTCCAAGTGGGAGATTGTTGGGTGTGGAGCCTGATTATCTTGTTTATTTTGTATCATAGCACTGGATCCCTATACCTTAATGGGGCGGCAACGCCTCCTGTAATTAAACACTAACTGGGGGTCCAGGGGGTGCGGCTGTGACTTTATGGAGCCCCCCCTGGTGGGGGGTTTTGTGGGCATTGCCCCCGAAGCTAAAAAAGGATGTAAAATTGCCTTGTAAAATTATATTAATTTCTAGTCATTCTAGGCCATTCATTAGGCGGATGATTTGACGGTAGAAGTTATGTTTAGTTTAGGGTTTTTTTCCCTAGAAGGCAACCCCTCACTTTGTATGAAGGTATTGTATTGCGGCTATGTATTGTATGTGTATTCTCACAGCGAGAAACAGATAGGGAGACTGTGAGAGAGAATAGAGGATATTACAATAGATCTGCTGTAGGTTGTGTCTCTTCATTTTGCTGGATAATAATAAAAAGGAAGGACTGGATGTTCGCGGTGGACGTAGCCCAAACTGGGTGAACCACGTATATCTGTGTCTCTCTGGTTTTATGTGTTTTGTGTGCTTGTGCTTTTTGCATATTTTATGTGTTTCATTGCTCTGTAATATATAATTTTCTAACAAATGCGACCTTTGCAGAAGCCACTAAGGAGAATACAGAATTCTTGATGAAAGAAAATGAGAAGTTAACAAAGGAATTGGATTTTTCAAGGAAACATATTGATCATATACTCACTGAAAATCAAATGTTGTCTTCCACTAATTATAATATAAGAGAGTTACAAGAATCTATATTTGAAGAGATTCAGGTTCTGGGAGACACAATGAGGTAGTTGTATGAGGATATGATCACTCTTCACAAGGAAGTGGTTCCCTTACATGTAGTACAGAAAGGACCACTCGAGAAGGTGAAAGTTTTAAAGAAAACTTATGCAACCATAGATATGATCTAGGAATGGGGCACTAAATATGGGAATGCACCCGCAATGTTGGTTAGGAAAGGAAGGAAGAACACTGAGATGAACAGGACAAAGACAAAAATGTTTATACAAGTCTACGAGAATCTCAACAATTATGTAACCAACACCATATTAGGATATTTGCGATTGTACTATGGATTGGATTCCTTGGTTAGGATGCACAAAATACTTGATTTTGGTACATTTAAAAAAGTAAAGGGAAAGAATGATATCGGACAAGAGATAAAGGAGATCTTGAGCAACATTACACAAGTGACCACTCAAGATGATTTGGAAGTAACAAAAGAATCAATTATTTAATATGTATCTGAGCCGACCAAGTTGCACATGAAGTTTTTCTTATTGTGAAACAATATAAAAATAAGTTCTAAGACTATATACCTGGATGCATTGGAGGGAAATATTAAATATAATCCAGATCTTCTGCCAAAGGTTGGAAATATAGCAGCTGAATATAAATTTTGGTACCAATATGTTACAATGGAGCTATATCATTAGGGGAATTTTGAGGTCTAAAATGGGCCTCCTAAAGAAAATGTACAATAAAAATTCACTTTATGAGAACCAATCACATTTTATTGGATGAAATCATCCCTAACGGTTGAGGTGGAATTTCTTGAGTTAAAGGTACATATTGAGTTGCAGTTTCCTCAAGTTTGAACATGATGTGTTTATTTTTTTATATGACTATAGCCACATTTTGGCCAATGTAATTTTTCTTTTGAATAATAATAAATTACAAATTGTGAGTGTGGAAGTACAAGAGTCACATAGGGAATGTGAAGAGTTTTTAGGGAGATAAAGAGTCACTTGGGAGCTCAAGAGTCATTAGGGGGCCCAAGAGTCACAGGGAAGGTCAAGAGTCATACGAGAGGTGAAATGTCACCCCATTTGTTATAAATAGGCCCTCATGCCTCATGTAAATGGAATTTTTGAGAGTTAGTCTTGGCTTTTATAGTTTAGCATAAGATACAAGATCATTCTTTGGATAAGCCATGTGGTATATTCATGTTGCACTATTGGGGCTAGTGATTCACCATTGTAATTGTGTACTTGGAACTTTCACTTAATTATCAGAATCTCTCAGAGCTGGCACAATTTCATGCATGTAATGTGGATGTTGTAAGACTACTCTTTTAATGTTTGCGGTATATGTTTGTGTTCATACATGCTAAAGCAAATGAAATATTTCATTAGATTTGGTATATATCTTGTTAAAAGTGCGTTGTTATTTTCTTTCATGATCGTTGTTATCTTGTGAACTATTTTGTAGGTTAACTAATGAGTCTTTACTTTCTCTTGTGTGCCTCTTTTAGGATAGTGCTATTACTTTATTCTAGAGGATAACTCTTTCTTTTACATCCCGTTGAAGTAACTCTTATGCATCAGAATTGGTGTTTCGCAAATTTCACTCACTTGCTAACATCAAAGCTATATATATGATGTCTTATGTTGTTTATTGCAACCTAGGCATTAATTGGGGCCAAATTTTCATAGTCTCAAAAAAAAGTCGAGTTTATACTCATTTTTCTCAGAATTTCGCAAGGAGCGTAGTGGTGAAGTCAAATTTGGAATCTGAGAGGCATAATTTTATCCAACTAGTGAGAAGGAATCTTTGAGATTTTCGAGGGTCCATATTTTTTCCGACTCATATCGGGATCAACTTTATAGTCATTTTTCATGATTTTGCGCCAAGAATTCAAGGATGGAGTCCATTTCTTTAGCAGAGGGGTGCATTTTCATGTCATCCCCAGAAGTGGAGGTATAAGGTGCCATTTTGTACATGCATGTAATTTAATTTTTGTTTAAGGTTAATGAAATCTGCATCTCCACTTTGAGCAGAGCCTGAAGACATAGCCCACACTGGGTGAACTCTGTTACAAATATGTTGTGTTTTTTCTTCTAATGGTTGTATTTCATTTCTAATTATTTCATGTGATATTATTTCATGGTTACATGCTCTTTTATATACGATTATGTATGCATCTTTGAAGTAAAAATTTCTGGATCATAGGTAAAACAAGAAACATTTTGATCTTTTTTTGGATTTTAAGTTTTACAAATTTTTTTTGTGATTTTTGATGTATCTAATACTAAACTACTATTTTTCTACATGCATATATTGGACTCGTTAGACCTGTCGGTTCTTATTATCTTCAGTGTGTAGGAGACCCATAGCAGGTGCCGACAATAATACAGGTTGTTGGAGTAGGACGAGAGGTACTATAGGATCTCAATGTGGTCGAGACCCTTGCAGAGGTTGAACGTCACATGGAGGGGTTGACCCATGGCATAGTTGAGACTAGGGTCGACCAAATTCCTATGAGACTGCAGTGACATACCATTGGCGTGCCTGGCCGTATCAGCTGGCTACTGTGCAATATGGCTCACGCAATGGTGTGCTATCATGAGCACTATGGTTAGTCTACTAGGAGGCTTATACCATATTTTAAATGCATATGATAGGTCGTGTGGCCATATGTGTCTCAGACACAAATTTTTGTAAAACAAAACTTTGATATATATATATATATATCTTCAATGTTTCTTATGTTTCTATTATCTCTTTCAATGTATGCGATGTATATTGAATTTAGTTTACATATGTTACTAATGTCTATCTAAAACATGATTATCCAATGCATTTGCCAATGTGTTTAGATTTCTAAAAATGTGTTCATATTGGATGAAATCAAAATGTATTTCGAGAAGGTGAACCCTAAAGAACATATGAAGCATAGTTTGAATTGCAATTGAATAAACATTATTCAACTATAGTACTACAAGTTGTGAGTCAAGTTTGATAACTATACATTGAATACCATAAGAAATAACATCAAACAATAGCTCGATCAATGCATTATACTTAGTGATGTTATTGGTAGAGCGAATGATACAAATCCCTTGTAAACTCACTAACTTGTTTTTTGAAGCATATATAGTCCATGATTCGGAAGAAATTTTTTGGGTACTACGACTAGTGCCATTAGCATAACCAACATATGGTTCGAGGGATGTTGACATCTAAAAACCAAATGTAAAGATGATTAATATAAACCGTAGGAACTCCGAACTATGAAATAGTGACCTAAGCATAGTATTTTTTAAGGTACAACCCATTTCTAGGTCGTGCCAATGGAAATCCATTAAAATAAACAAGCTCATAAGCTCCTTTAGCAAGAACATGTTTAAAAAGATATGGGCCTAGCCACATTGGCTCGAGCTTTTCTAATCATAATTTATCAGACTCTTTATCATACAACAAAACAAGGTCTCCTTCCGAGAAGACACGAGGCTTGACACTCTTGTCATATATAACCTTGATACGTTTATTACGGGCTTCATTACCCATTGCGACATCACGTCAGGTTCCATATAAGCGCATCTGAGATGTAAGAGACATTCGTCTTGTAAAAAAGTGGTAGGAAGAAGTTCGATAACAACTTTCAGAGATGAAATTTCAAACTCAATTGGAAGGATTGCTTCTAGATCGTATACCAATTGGAATGGGGTGAATTTAGTAGTAGCCTAAATAGAAGTTCAATATTTCCACAAGGCTGCATAAAGTATCAAATTTCAGTTTGATTTATGAATCCATATCATACGTTGAAGCATTTTTTTCAAAAATTTATCGATGGCTTCAACTTGCCCATTCACTTGAGGATAATAGGGAGTCGAACTCTCATGGGAGAGGCCCACCTTGGAAGTCATTTTAGACATCATGTGGTTACAAAAATGTTTCCCATGATTTTTAACTACGGCCTATGGTACACCAAACCTCACAATAACATCATTGAAAAAGAAAATAGTCATTGTTATGCCAGTATTATTGTATGTAGGCATCGCCTCATCCCATTTGGTAAAATAGTTAACCACTACAATGATATAGCCATGCCCCTGGGTCGAGTGAGAGTTACATGTCATGAAATCAATGCCCCATTTGGGAAATATTCCAACAACAATAACAAGGTGTAAAGGAGCGGGTGGAGCACAGGTTTTGCGATTGTATATCTGGCAGGCATGACACTTTTAAACCGTGAGAATGCAGTCTCGAAGCATAGTTGGCCAAAAGTAGTCCACACGCAAGATATTTTGTGTGGTGGCATAACCAGACATATGAACACCACATGCCCGAACATGGCATTCATTTATGGCTTTATAGGCCTCCTCATGGGTGACGCACCTTCGAAGAATCATATCGATACCACGACGATAAAGGGTGTCCCTAATTATAATATAGTTCTTAGCTTAATATCGAATACATCGCTTCTCAGAGTAGGAGGTATCATACCAGAAATTCTGGGTTTTGAGATATATGATAATGTATCCATACCAATGGTTATATGATGCAATTAGGAACAATGAATCATTTGTAATAGAGTTATAAGATGTCGTTTCGTTATCGACAGTGGGAAGGTCGCAAATCAGCTCAACAAAAACTAAGGATTTCTTCCACTTGGATTTAATGAACTCCAAATTGAACTCCTCGAGGATGAAAATCCACTTGGAGTACTTTCCCTCGAGAAATTTTCATGACAAGATGTATGTCATGGGGTTTTAATCAGAAACAACCATAGTTTTATGAAGCAGGATATAATGGCGAAACATTCTGACAATCTAGAAAGCCTCCAAAGCTAACTTTTCGACATGAGTATATTTGATCTCTGTATCATTCAAATTCCAACTCAAATAATCCATAGGATTTTTGGTCCCTACATTTTCATCTTGTACCAAACCATGGAGATGGTAGTAACTCCAGGGGCGAGGTACAAGAAATAATCACGTTGGTAATCTGGGGGATACAAGGATTCCTGAATTAGAACATCTTTCATGGCATCAAACATCTTTTGAGTAGCTTTGTCACAGTGGAAGGTAACCCCTTTCTTTAACAAGTGAGTAAATCCTTTGGTCAGTTCGACATAGTTGGGAATGAATCTACGAAGAAATTTATCCTTCCCTTGGATTCATTGAATCTGAAGAAGGGAAGAAGGAGCAGGCAGATCGATGATTGCCTGTACTTTTAATGGGTCAATACGAATTCCATGTTTTGATACAAAAAAATCGAGAAGTCAACCAAAAATAACACGAAACACATATTTTTTGTGGATTCAGTTGAATGTTATAATATGTACAACTTAAAAATATGGCCCTAATATGCGTCGGGTTATCAACCCGATGTTTTGAGTGAGCAGGAAAATCGTCCAAATACGGTTGTATAATGTGTTTGATGTCATGGAAAGTGTAATTCATTTCCCTATGAAAGGTAGCCCCAACATTTCTCAATCCGTAAGGGATATTTTTAAAATAAAATGTGTCTCGGGAACAAATAAATGCAGTGTTATGTTGGTCCGCTGGGAGAATGTTGATTTGATTGTGTCTGGAAAAACCATATATAAATGAAAATATCTCACAACCAGAATAATTGTCAAAAATATGGTTGATGAATGAGGTGGGATAATTATCCTTAGGGAAAGTACGATTAATGTCCTGATAATCGACACACACACAAATTGTTCCCTGTTTCTTCATGACAGGAACAATGTTGGACACTGAATCAGTTAGTGGTACTGGGTAGATGAAACCAATGTGTAGAAGTTTTTCAACTTCGTCTTTAAAAGAGAAAACCTTCTTGGGATGGACCAGACCAAGGCATTTGCGAACTGGATTAGCATCATGATACGTTTTTTAGTTTTGTGTTATATTATTTCCATGAATAGAAGTAGGCGTGAAGCGGGGGGTAAGAGGGGGCGGGAGACCCCCTTCGCTTGTGTCGGGCACAATAGGGGGTCATAGGGGGGTGGAATCCCCCCCTGTCGGGTTGGGGCAGTGCCTCGGGAAATTTTTTTTGGACCCTATTTTAGGTGGGCGGACTTGCCTATGGTTTTGTGCATGGGTTTGCACATGGTTTTGGGGCATGATGGTTTTATGCCCTTGGTATTTTGTAGATCTGATCAAGGTAACTATGGTTATGTTCTAATCTAGGGTTAATGGATTGGGGTTTATGAATGCTTAGGCATATATATATGTATTGTAACACTAAAAGGAATATAATGAAAAATCAAGCTGGTAGTCTCGATTTGGGATCCAGGGAAAAAATCTCTGTTGTATATCTGTTTTGTGTTTTATGATCTCTCTATTGTTTATTTTCTGTTTCTAAGAATTTGTTTGCAGATAATTTGTTGAAAAGTCAAGAAGAAATGTGTGTCTAATTTAATTTTCCCTTAATTAAATTGGACAATAAATTGTAATCTTATCTCATAATCACTTGTAATAGTCAACTGAGTGTGATAAACTCAGTTAGCTCATGGAATTCGAGTTGAGGGTGGTTGGTAAGTCATGAAGAGTGATTCTATTTGTTTTTTAGTCCAAGTTGTAGTTAGTGTATTAGTTTAATGCATGAGAAATCAGTTAACTCAATTAATTGAGTTAAAATTAGTTTAACTAGTTGTAACTGATTGTTTCACTAGTGAGAGGTCAAGTGAATTAAATCAGATTTAATTCACATGCAGTGATCTGTCAAGTAATTGATGATTTACTATTAATATATGCATGCATGTCAGTTATGATGAATACCCAGTTAAGACAGAGGTTAAATGGATGTTAACTATCAGTTGTATTATTAGAAAACTACCCACATGAAGTAATACACCCATAGGATTTCCCATGAGCATTGCGTAATTTTTGAAGGCTTAAATTTCCTATAGAATAGGGATTTCATTCCACATTAATTGCGCAAGGCAGGCAGGCTGAGAAGAGGTAGAAAATTGGCTAAGTGTTGCTCTTTTTTGTCCGGATCAGTGTGAGACAGTTAGCAGAGTGCAATAGACTCTTGTGAGAAGAGTGCATTGTAATTGTTTCATGATTCCTTGGTTGAATATACAATAGAAGATAGAGGGGTTTTGAGCAGCCAACTTTCCTTAGGAAAAATATCTGTGTTGTGGATTGATTTTCTTCTTTCTCTTACTTGGTGTGATTGGCGATCGTGTTTATTTTCCGTAATTAATTTGTAGAAGGATTCAATATCTTGCTTTAGCATATCGCATGATCAGATTGAATCCATTGGTATACATATTATTTGTATAATTTCTACATGGTATGAGAGTGCAAGAAATCACTATAGTGGAGAAGAAATTGAGTTTGTGTTGAATAACATCCGAATTTGCAAAAATATTCATTGGTGCAACAGGCGGATAAAGATGGATTTCAATGGCTTAATATTGGAATATGCACTCGAGGGCAGTTCTAATTATATTGCATAGAAAGACATAATGGAGGCATTTCTAGAGGACAACAGGTTAAAATAATTCATTGATAATGATATTCCCAAGCCCACAACAATAGACGCCACTCTTCTTGATGCTTGGAAAAAGAAGCTTGCAAAGGCGAGGAGGATCTTATTAGAGGGAGTTCGAGATCACAATGTCTCGAGTCTCCATGGAAAAACGACTCCATATGAAATGTGGAAGGATTTGAGATATATGTTTTAGAGTAGCAATGACCACTTAAAATTGGCACTGAAGGATAAGCTCAGGAAAATCAAAATGGAGAAAAGAGACACTATTATGAAATATTTGACCAAGTTCATCCAACATCGAGATGAGCTTGGAAGTGTCGGAATTACTATAGTGGATGATGAGTTTGTGAGCCTAGCACTTCTAGGCCTTCCCAAGAGTTGGCATAGTTATCAGGACTCTATCAATGGGAGGGAGAAGCCACCAGATTTGGAGCGACTTTGATCGGATTTGGAACAAGACGAATTCAGGAAGAATACCAGGGATGGATCCTCATCCAAGGAAGATGATGAGGAAAATTGCACCTTGGATGGTAAGGCAAAGAAGGGGAAGGGAAAGAAATACTATTCCAAATCCGAGACCAGAAAAGAAGGCAAGAAGCATGACATGTCTAGAGTGAAAATTTTTCACTGTCACGAACATGGAAATTATGTCACTAATTGTCCATAGGAGAAGAAGAACAACAAGAAGGCTTCAGGATCTACAGTGGGTGAAGCTTTGGCTTCACAGTTTGAGTTGGACTTCTCACTCCTCGCATGCATGGTGTCTAGTGCGATGGGATCAATGTGGTACTTCGATAGTGGTGCATTTCTCCACATGACGTGAGACAAAGATCATTTTAGTAGCTTGGAGAAGAAGGATATCTAGATGCATATCGAAATGGGTGATGATAGGAGGTATAACGCTACTGGGATTGATACGGTTACTTTCCAGAGATAGTCAGGTAAACCCTTCTTATTAAAATATGTCATGCATGTACCATGCTTGAAAAATAATTTAGTTTTAGTTTCTATGTTGGAGGATATAGGATATGATGTGGTTTTCAGTGAAGGGAAAGCATTCCTTCATCACAAAGCCACAATACAAGTCAAGAAGATTTGGATTCGTGTGAAGAATCTCTACAAACTTGATGTAGATGGCTACACAACATTGATGGGTAAAGTAGATAGAGTGGTAAGCCGAGATGAGGGTGAGTTATGGCACATGAGATTGGGCCATCTACACCATGATGCTTTGAAGTTCATGCAACAGATTTCTACGGGGCTTCCAAAGGGTACTCTTGCGCAGATAAACACATGCAAGGGATGTACCATGGGGAAGTATGAAAAGGCCACTTTTCAAAAGAAGCAGAACTGAGCAACAAAAATCCTTGAGAGAGTTCACTCAGATGTATGTGGACCATTCTCTACAAATTCTACAACAAATCATAGGTATTATGTAATTTTTGTTGATAGTTTTTCTAGAAAGTGTTGGATCTACTTCATGCAGAAGAAATTTCATACATTCTTAAAATTTTGTGGGTTCAAAGCACTGGTTGTGAAATATACACGGAAGCATGTGAAGGCTTTGAGGAGAGACAATGGTGGTGAGTACATCTCCAATGAATTCAAGAACTTCTGTAGCAAAGAGCTGATTGCACCTCATAACCCACAACAGAATGGGGTTGTAGAAAGAAAGAACACAACAATTGTGGGTGTGGCACAAGCGATGTTACATGATCAGGGCCTAGCGTTGCATCTGTGGGCAGAGGCATGCAACACAACAGTATTTGTGCAAAACCATAGTACTCATCAGATACTTGGCATGAGTACACCAGAGGAATTTTTTTCTGGTAAGAAACCATATGTTTCATATTTTAAAATTTTTGGCTCATCTTTATATTGTCACGTGACCAAAGTTTCGAGAAAGAAGCTAGAACCAAAAATTGAGATTGGGATATTTGTGGGGTACAATGATACTCCTCAAAAATATCGAGTGTATTTTTCAAATAGTAGGATGATTGTTGTCAGATGGGATGTAAAATTTGATGAGGAGAAAGACATGCGATTATCTCTTGAGAGGGAGCTTGATTTGCATGAGGATGAGGAAATCTTGGTTCCAAAGGATGAACCTAAAGATGTGGAGAAGCCACATGCAGAGGATCATGGAGTGGCAGAAACCACTCATGTAGAGCCATCCAAAAGATATGGTAGGAGGCGCACCATAGAAGCTGACAGATTGAGATTTGATGCTGCAGAACATGTAGGAGCACCTAAATCACTACATAGACATAGACGATCTCCAGACATATTTACTGGATACATAGATCTTATGACAAAGTGTATTGTTACAAAACCATCCTCTTTTTAGGAAGCAATGAAAAAATGAATTTGGGTTGACACCATGGTTGAGGAGTATGACTCCATCGTCAGGAACACTGCATGGGAAGTTGTCCCAAGACTAGTATGGAAATCAGTGGTTGGATCTAGATGGATCTTTAAGGTGAATCAAGCAACATATGGGAGTGTGGAGAAGTACAAGGCCAGATTTGTATCCCTGGGATTCTCACAAGTTGAGGGGATTGACTATGAGGAGACTTTTGCACCGGTTGTGAGGTACTCATCAATTAGATCTATCCTTGCAATCTCAGTGCAGATGGGGTGGAAGATACATCAGATGGATGTGAAGACTACATTTCTCACTGGAGTTATTGAGGAAGAAGTGTACATTGAGCATCCAGAAGGTTTTGAGACCTTTGAAGGCGAGTCACATGTGTGCAAACTCAAGAGAGGACTGTATGGGCTGAAGCAAGCACCTCATGCTTGGTACACCAGGATTGAAAACTATTTCACTGGGTTGGGCTTCACGAAGAGTGAAGCGGATGTTAACCTATACCAGATTGTGGTTGATGGTAAGATTTTTATTATCGCACTTTATGTTGATGATATTATTTTGTCAGGTTGAAGCTCATAACTTCTTAGAAAGTGGATCTTGCAATAGAGTTTTAGATGAATAACATGGGACTCCTTCACTTTTTCCTTCATTTAGAGATATGGCAACGAGATGGGTAGCTATTTGTTTCTCAAGGAAAGTATGACAAAGATATTTCGAGGAAGTTGCACATAGAGAGCTGTAAACCCATGGAGACTCCTCTTGCAGGAAACTTGAGGAAGGAGGATGATACTTCAGGTGAGGTAGTGGATGCTACTGTTTACAGGCAACTTGTGGGTTCACTCATGTACTTGGTGAACACACGACCAGACATTTGCTACGAAGTTAACCAACTTATTCAAGCTATGGTTAAGCCGACCAAGCTCTTTTGGAAGGGGGGGAAGCATGTCTTGAGATATATCAGGGGCACTACATAGTATGGATTATGGTACAGACGGACAAAGGGAGTGAAGCTTCAAGGCTTCACCAATACAGATTGGGCAGGAAGTCCATCAGACAGGAAGAGCACATCAGGAGGGATCTTCATCATATGATCGACAACAATTTCTTAGTATAGCAGGAAGAAGAGATCAGTTGCACTCAGTTCAGCCGAGGCATAGTACATAGCAGCCAGTCAGGATGCATGTGAGGCCATATGGATGAGGAAGATACTTGTTGGTTTTTTTGGTCGTCAGATGGATTCGACGGTGATACATTGTAATAACCAAAGTTGCATAAAACCCTCGGTTAATCGAGTATTCCATGACAGGTCCAAGCATAATGAAATCTAGTACCACCATCTCAGAGTTTGTGTTCAGAGACACATTATGTTACTTTAGTACATTCCCACAAAGGATCGGGATGCATATACTCTGACGAAGGCGCTCGCCAAGAGAAAATTTGAATACCACAGAGGCAAGATCAGGGTAGCTGATAATCCCTTTCTTGTTGAAAGGGAGTGTTGAAAAGTCAACAAGAAACATGTGTCTAATTTAATCTTTCCTTAATTAAATTAGACAACAAATTGTAATCTTATCTCATAATCACTTGTAATAGTTAACTGAGTGTGATAAACTTAGTTAGATCATGGAATTCGAGTTGAGGGTGGTTGGTGAGGCATGCAGAGTGATTATATTTGTTTTTTATTCCAAGTTGTAGTTAGTGAATCATTTTAATGCATGAGAAATCAGTTAACTCAATTAATTGAGTTAAAATCAGTTTAACTAGTTGTAACTAATTGTTGCACTAGTGAGAGGTCAAGTGAATTAAATCAGTTTTAATTCACATGAAGTGATCTATCAAGTAACTGATGATTTACTATTAATAGCTGCATGCATGTCATTTCTGATGAAGACCCAGTTGAGATAGAGGTTAAAGGGATGTTAACTATCAGTTATATTATTAGAAAACTTCCCGCATGTAGTAATACACCCATAGGATTGCCCATGAACACTGCGAGGTTTTAGAAGGCTGAAATTCCTAAAGAATAGGGATTGCATTCCACATGAATTGTGCAAGGCAGGCAGGCTGAGCAGAGGATGGAAATTGGCTAAGTGTTGGTCGATTTTGTCCAAATTAGTGTGAGACAGTTAGCAGAGTGCAACAAACTCTTGTGAGAAGAGTGCATTGTAATTGTTTCATGATCCCTTGGTTGAATATACAATAGAAGATAGAGGGGTTTTGAGCAACAAGCTTTCCCTAGGAAAAATATATGTGTTGTGGATTGATTTTCTTCTTTCTCTTACTTGGTGTAATGGCGATCGTGTTTATTTTCCACAATTAATTTGTAGAAGGATTCATTATCTTGCTTTAGAATATAACATGATCGGATTGAATCCATTGGTATACATATTGTTTGTATAATTTCTACATAATTTATATACGGGGTTAAAACCTACATTTGGTATTAGAGTTGTTTCAGCTTCAAGGGGATGCCTTTGCTGCTGAGGGGTTTTTTTCTCAAGCCTGTGGTAGACCCTGTTCAATGGGAGATCTGCGGAATCGATTCTTGTGGTGAAAGAAGATGGCTAACAGTGGAAAGATAGAGGTAAAGAAATTTAATGGTCAGATTTTTGAGTTATGGAAGCTCAATATGGATGATCTGATGGTGGATAAATATCAGTGGATCGTGGTAGATCCAAGTACCAAACCAGCGACAATGTCATATGAAGACTTGGCGAAGTTGGATCAGAAGGAAAAGAGAACAATGCAGTTGTGTATCTCATATTCGGTATTGTTGAATGTACCTGGGGACGTTACGACGAATAATTTGTGGGTCAAATTAGGGACTTTGTACCAATCTAATTCTCTGGTGAATAAATTGTTCCTATGGAAAAATTTGTATAACCTGAGGATGAATGATGGAGACTCGATGAGAGAGCATCTGAACGCCTTCAATATTGTGGTAATTTAGTTGTCATATGTTGATATTAAAATCTCAGATGAAGATAAGTGTATCAGTTTTTTGTGTTATCTACCAGATTCGTGGGTCAGTCTGGTTAATGCAATAGGTAGCAATACAACTACTTTGAATTTTGATGAAATTTTCTCAGCCTTGTTGTTGAAGGAAATGAGATGGAGAAATATGTAGGGCCAGAATGGAGATGCCATATCTGTATGAGGAAGGTCCTAGAACATAAACAAAAATAAGTTTTCGAGTGAGAGATATAAATCTAGATGGAGATATAAACCTCCAGGAAAGCCTATAAAGGTGTGCTAGAAATGTGGAAAGGAAGGGAACTTCAAAAAGGACTGAAGATCTAAAACTCCTAAGAAAGGAAAGGGATCTGATGATGCTCCTTCTGCAGAGGCAAAAACCACCTCAGATGAAGTATGATGGTGGTGATGTATTCTTAGGGGATGATAGGAAGGCCAGAATCGTCGGATGTGGAAAATTCAAGCTGAAGCTGCAAGGTGGAAAAATTAGAACACTTCCTGGTGTTCTACATATTCCCGCCTTGGCTAGAAATCTAATTTCTATAAGCAATATGGATGATGTAGGTGTAAAAGTAATGTTCGATAAAGATACCCGCAAGATGGTTTGGGGAGAAATGGTATTAATGCGAGGAGTTTGGATTGGAACTTTATACAAGCTTCATGGTAGAAATGTTATTGATGGGTGAAACAGTTCTGTGGTTCTTGAAAGTGGAGCGGAAAGCCTAGCAGTCTCTAGAGAAAAGACCATGCTATGGCATCAAAGGCCTGGACATATTGGAAAGAATGGCCTTTGGATACTGCATGGTAGAAGGCATGTCTAATTTCTCTCTAGATTTTGATTTATGTGAACATTGTGTATATGGGAAGTAGAATCGGGTGATTTTTCCTTCTAGTGCTAAGAGGGTGAACAAGTTATTAGAGCTTGTGCACAGTGATGTGTTTGGACCCGTGTCGGTTCCATCAATGGGTAAGTATGTGTACTATGTTTCATTCATAGATGAATTCTCAAGGAATACATGGATATATTTCTTGAGGAATAAATATGAAGTCTTTGACAGATTTAAAGAATTTAAGGCTCTGGTGGAAAACCAGACAGAGAAGAAGCCTTAAAGGTGCTGAGAACAAATAATGGTGGAGATTTCTGCAACAAGGAATTTGAAGAGTTTTGTAAGAAGTGTGTTATAGCATGACAAAAGACTACTCCATACACACCTCAACAAAATAGAGTTGAAAAAATAATGAACAGAAAGATGATGGAAAAGGCAAGAAGCATGCTGAGTGTTATCGGGTTAGGATAGGAATACTGGGCAGAGGCAGTGGAGACTGCATGCTACCTGGTTAACAGATCACCTTCATCAACATTGGAGGATAATATTCCACATGAGGTATGGACTGGTAAGAAACCCTCTCTTTCGCATTTGAGGGTATTTGGATGTGATGCATAAGCACATGTTCCAAAGGAGAAAAAGACCAAGTTGAATAATAAATTTGAAAGGTGCATCTTTAGTGGGTATAAGGATGGTTTAAAAGGTTACAAGATTTGGAACCCATAAACAAGGAACCTGAGAAAATAGAGTTTTAGCTAAAGGAGGATGAATCAAACACTACAACAGAACAAGATTCAAAAGAGGAAGAGCCACAAACTCCAGCTATGAGAGGATCAGTTCGGGAAAGAAGGCAGCCAAAAAGGTATAATACATCTGCTTTCTGTTCAAATTTTTCTTTAACTATAACTGATGATGGTCCCATAACTGTCAGGGAGGAAGTGGATTCAGAGGATGGAAAACTCTGGAAGGAATCCATGGTTTATGAAATGGCATCCTTGCACAAAAATGAGGCATGGGATCTAGTGGAGTTGCCAGCTCGAAGGAAGCCCATCGGGAGAAAATAGGTGTTAAGAAGAAGATGAATGCAAAAGGTAAGGTGGAGAAATACAAATCTCGGTTGGTAGCAAAATTTATTCCCAGGTGTCGAGAATTGATTTTGGTGATATTTTTTCTCCTGTTTCCAAGGTTACTTCTCTTAGATTAATTTTATCTGTTGCTGTTGCATTTGATTTTGAGGTAGACAGGTGGATGTGAAGACAACATTTATTCACAGGGATATGTAAGAGGAGATCTACATGAAGCAACCTGAAGGCTTTGCGGTGAAGGGTAAGAAATAATTAATATGCATGTTAAAAAAATTCTTAGTATGGGTTAAAAAATCACCAAGGATGTGGTATCATAAATTTGATACCTATATATGGGGACTTGGCTTCACCAAAAGAAAAGAGGATCATTGTGTGTATTTTTAATTAATTGGTGACCGTGTTATTTATTTGGTCTTCTATGTGGATGATATGTTGCTGGTTATAAATGACGAAGAAATTATCCAGGATTTGAAGACCCAATTGTTCTCCAAATTCGACATGAAGGATCTTGGTGCTGCAAACTAAATTTTGGGCATGGAAATTAAGAGGAAGTTCTGGTTAAACTAGAGAAAGTTTGTCGAGAAAATATTGCAGAGGTTCAATATGTATGATAGATAGTAAATTGGTGAAGGTTCCTATTCCTGTAGATGTAAAGTTATCTGTTGAACAGTGTCCCAAGACACAAGAAGGAGGAGGATATGTCATGTGTTCCAAATGCAAGTGCAGTGGCTAGTCTGATGTATGTAATGGTATATACTAGACTAGACATTGCACATGTAGTGGGAGTATTGAGCCGGTTTATGTCAAAACCAATGAAGGAGCATTTGACAACAGTGAAGCGGGTTTTCATATATTTGTGTGGCACAAGTGATTATGGTTTGTGCTACCAGGGAAGACCAGGATTGGATAGAGTTTTGGATATTCGTGGTTTTTTTGAGGCATAATTGGTTGGAGATCTGGACCAAATAATATCTAAAAGTGGGTATGTGTTTAGCCTATTTGGAGGTGAAACCAGTTGGATGAGTAAAATAAAGTTTGTAGTGTCTCTTTCAATTACAAAGGCAGAATACATGGCAGCCACTCATGTAAGTAAGGAAGCAGTTTGGTTGCAGAGATTGTGTTCAAGTATGGGGTTGGTGGAGCGAGATATAATGATAGAATGTGATAGCCAAAGTGCAATTTTCTTGGCTAAGAACCCCGCTTATCATTCAAAGACAAAGCAAATTGATGTTCAATATCACTTTGTGAGAGATATGGTTGAGGATAAAAAGGTGTTGCTGGTAAAGGTGGACACTTTGAAGAATGTTGTAGATGAAATGGCGAAGTCTGTGAGCACTGAGAAGTTATCTTGGCATAGAGAAACAATGGGTGTTGCAAGGCTAGAACAATGACTAAGCTCTCTTGTGGCCCCTTGTGGAAAGAAAACAACAAGTGGGAGAATGTTGGGTTTGTGTTATATCCTTTCCATGACTAGAAGCGTTAGTATGAATCTTTCGTCGGAAAAAGACCACTTTAGCTACGCATAACAAATAGCCCTAAAATAAATTATGGCTGCCAATATCTTTAAATCTGCAGTTAGTTGATCCAAAAAAAGCTGCACAAATCTAGATCTATGCATAAAAAGACATTAAGTAGTGAAAATAAAATGTTTCTCCATGCATCCAATAGATAAGACAAGAACAATATATTTGAAAGAATTTTTATATTAAAGGGGCACCTAAAAGGAAAACAAGAAAGGTGTTTCCAATTCTCCTCAATGGGATGGGTTCTTGAAAGTCCTCAGCATTTCAGATCTAAAATTTCTCTCTCTTGTTGGTATAGAAAACCCAGACAAACATAGAACTCAAAGGGAGCTCACAAAGCAAATGATGGAGAATGTGACAATGATAATGGTTCAAAGTCAGACCAAGAGTATAGATCCAAAGTGATCTAATATGCAATGAAAGGTGACCAATGAATGGGAAAACCCTTCTATTTATAACAAAATATTAGGGCGGTCTAGAACTTGGTGCATGAATAAAATATTATTAATCAAATTCTAGAACCACCTTTTAGGAGTATTTTATTATATTTGTTGGTGGGGAAATGATTTTTGACTTGGGTCAATTCCTTTATTTATAAATAATAAATAAATAAATGATTTATTTATTATTTTAAGGAAATGGTGGAAATATAATTAAATAAATAATGATTTATTTAATTATTTATAAATGATTTAGTCAAATTTAACTAGGAATATTATTTAAATAAGGATTAAATAACTTATTTCTAGGAAATAATCAAATAAATAAGGATTTATTTAATTGATTTCCTTGTTTTGGGTTAAATATGACCAGGAATAATAATTAAATTGATGTTTAACTAATTATTCCTTGAAGAAATATAAACAAATATAGATTTGTTTATTATTTCCTTTTGGGGTTTCCTGTTTAGACCATAAACAACTTAATAAAGGTGTTTTACTAAGTTATTTCACATAGTGAAAGAAATTTTACCTAGGGTAAAATTGGTCTTACATGGTGTAATTGGGTCCATCTAATGATAATAGGTTAGATGACCAAAAAATGGTGTAACAAGAAGCAAGCGCAAAGTGAGGGGTAGGGGGGGGGGGGGGGGGGTAAACACCCTTCGCTTGTGTGGGGCGCAACAGGGGGGTTAGCAGGGGGTGGTAGCCCCCCTACACGGGGTTGGGGGCAACGGCCCTAGAAATTTTTTTTGGACCCTATTTTAGGTGGGCGGACCCGCCTATGGTTTTTTTCATGGGTTTGCACATGGTTTTGGGGCATGATGGTTTTTTTCCCTAGGTATTTTGTAGATCCGGTCAAGGGAACTATAGTTATATTCTAATCCAGGGTTAATGGATTGGGGTTTATGAATGCTTCGACATGTATATATATGTGTTGTAACACTAAAATGAATATAATTAAAAATCAAGTTGTTAGTCCCGATTTGGGATCTAGGGGTAAAATCTCTATGTATATATATTTTATGTTTTATGCTCTCGTTATTGTTTATTTTTTGTTTTTAATAATTCGTTTGCAGATAATTTATGTACAGGGTTAAAACCTATAACATTTTAATTTCATGCAAAATTATGTTTGGATCGATACATGGCATATCTTCATAAGACTAGGTGAAAACGTCTCTAAACTCATGGAATAGGGCCTTATAGGTCTTGATCTCATCGAGAGAGAAAGATGCATCGATATGTAGATTCTAAACAACGCCATATTTGATTGAAATATTACGAGAAATAATCTCTTCAATATTTGACAAGTTCTTCTTCGAATTGTTACCATGAATAGATATGAAATTCATAGACATCTCAACAATATTGGGTCAGTAGAATTCAATAATATTATCCTCAAGGGAATCTAGAAAGGAGGAACGATGAGGGTGATTAACCCAGGGCGCATAATCCAACATCATTATTGCCATGATGTTCTCATTAGTAGAGAATACATGAGAGAAAGGATCAGAGGATGTTCCATAATCTAAAGCATGATCAACCCAATTGATCGAAGAGGAGAGGGTATAATGCACTGCATAGGCCGAATAAATGGCTTCATAGTCGAGTGCAATGGGGATAAGTGGCATACAGTCACCAAATATATCAATATTGGATTCATCTAGTACTATCCAAGTATCAACTGGAGTAGTACAAGAATATATCATATTGATATAGGCAACCGACGTAGAGTTTTTGGGAAGTGAAGGAGGAGGAAGTGAAAATGTTCCCGTAAGAGAGGAATCCTTAAGTAGTCCAACCTCGACATGTTGATATGGGTGAATGGTTTCACCCACGAGAGGGACGCTTCCAGTAACTTCGAAACGAGATGAAAATAAAGTGAGTTGTTCAATGTCCACTATACCTCCTTTATGAGGAGAATATATCATTCTAAAATATGTCGAATTAACCATAACCATGGAATAAACCCATGTACGACCCAGTAGAATATTGTAATCTAGCGGTCCATCGATAACTTTGACTTCTAAAGATACAATCTTGCCGCCTAATTCTACTTGTAGAAAACTAAAAATTCCACAAGTTTTATAGCTTCTTCCATCAAAATCCTTTAGAGTGGTTGATGAATGACTTTATTGGGGGGAACCAATGGCCTTCCAATAAGAAAGAGACATAATACAGGTTTAGGCTCCCTCATCCACAATGGAATGATGGATATTATTACCGTGAACGATAACCTGGATCATGAAAGCTAATTGATTCGGAAGATAAGGCATACGATTCTCATGGTTAAAAACTACTAGGTTGGAATTTGAGGTATCAATACATCCAATTGCAGAAAGAAAATCCTGCTTTTTGGTGAGAAAATATTGCAACACCTCGAGAGTGGACATAGCTAAAGGAGCTTGAGCAAGATCCTCAAATATGTTATAATTATGAGAAACTCTCACACGAGGGTTGAAATAATATTTATGGATAACGCCTTTAGGAGGCTTAATCATCAACTCAGTAGGTATATATTTATAGTAGGATCTGATGCAGATGAAGTTGAATTGGTAGGTTGATCAATAGCCTGACCATTCGAGGGATTCAAATTACCATGGTATTTATTCCGAGTGGCCACCATAACATAATTTTTTGGCTTAGTGGATGAAAGCATCAAGATTGAGTTATAGGAAGAAGGATCTTGGGCAACCATATTAGTCTCTTGATTTAGAATTAGATCTGTCAACACAACGAGTGAAGCAGATGACTTAAGGAACTAATTGAATTATGCCTGATGTGGATAATCACAAGTGAAGTGATCCTCATTACAAATGAAGCATGGATAATGAGGTTTCTGATTTTCTTCATAATATTGATTTTTTTTTTTAATCCTGTGGAGGGTTATCTTTGTTCTTTTTACCTTTGCATTTCTTCTTACTTCCTGGTTGCTGAGATTTTCCTTTGGAAGATTGAACGACATTGATCTCGGAAGTAGAAGTCCCATGATTAGTGGAAGGAGGTCTTTGAGTAGCCATAACAAGAGTTGAACCAGATGGTTTACTCGTTGACTGTTGGATGATAGAACCAATCATGCCATCGACAACATGTGATTATTTATTAGGAGGTTGAGGAACAATATTGGAAGGTCACAGAGAATTTTGTATTTTATCATAGAGTGTGTCGGATTGGGTATAAATAAGATCCAAATAGTGGGCATGAGAAATTATTTGTTCTTCGGTCACAACTCTACCCTTAGCGATGTTTTCTGTGATGTATGGCAACATAAAATTAATAAACCATTCAGCTAACAATTGTTCAAGAACAAAATTTTTAACCAAACAATGATGACATCGCCATTCATGAATGTGATTAGAAATGTGTGGCATCAATTTTTTTGAAATTGGTTAAAAGTCCAGCTCTAGTCTCATATCATATGGGTAACTGGAAATGTGTTAGGAATGTAGTAGCCAAGGCACTGAAATTATCGAGCGAAGCTCATGGTAGTTCAATATATCATTTTTCTACCATACCAGTGAGTGTGCGCTAGAAAATATGCAAACTACTCATTATTGAGAGAGTTTGAAGAAAACCACAAATGATAAGTCATCATATGCATAGATGGGTCTTCTCTAGGATTTCCATTGAAATTAGGGATATCACTAGGAAATTTTGTGGGAATAACTGACCATCAAGGAGAATGAGCAATGGTATCGTTGGTGAGCTTGGTCAAATCTAGAAATTTGAGAGTTGGTACAAATGGAAACTTCCTGTTGAGGTCCGATGGAGGATACCCTGGGTAAGATGGAATGGCCTGCGAAACATGTATTTGTATTATGGGATAGGGATAATTTTAATAACCAAAATACATAACCTTGCTTCACAACTCCAGGATAACCTTGTAAGGGTTGAAATGATTGGGTTTGAATATGTTGGCCATATTTCATTTGAGGGATATCTTGATACGGTTGACTCTTGTTATCCTATGGAATTTCACATCATCCCACCATAAGGTTGGTTAGGTTGTGCATGTGTCATACCATATACATTCTGACCCACTTTAATTTGAGGAATGACCTGACTAAGCGGTTGTGAATGTAAGTTGCATTGAAAGGCTAGGTATACAGGGCTTGCGAGGCGCCATGTACTAGCAGAATAGGTTGACCTAAGTATGTAGCCTGTAAAGTTTGGCTTACATTCACATGAGATTGAACATGTTGAGGTATAGTTTTATGGACCTAAATATGATATGTAGGTGGAACAGGTTGAGATATTAAATATGAAACCACAACCAAACCAGGTTGTATGGGCGTGGTAGGTTTCCAAACATTAACAACCATTCCTGAATGTGGACTTATATGAGGCTGAACAATAAATTGAGGGGATGGAAATATTCTTGCAACAAGTTGACCCCCTACTGAAAGAGGAAGGTTATACGAAGGAAAATACCCCACAAGAG
Organism: Pinus albicaulis; assembly: GCA_034641835.2. Classification (NCBI taxonomy): domain Eukaryota; kingdom Viridiplantae; phylum Streptophyta; class Pinopsida; order Pinales; family Pinaceae; genus Pinus; species Pinus albicaulis. Next base: position 730,209,019 of record CM076573.1, on the reverse strand, counting down.
GAGGTGGATTGGTTTTTTGTAAGTGTCAATACCCACTAACGTAAGGACCACCCTGGTGTTGATTCGTAGGAGTAGAAGGAGGACCAGGAGCAAACTATGTAGCGATCATCAAACAAGTGCCATATGGAATCACAGATGTAGATGTCATGGGAGAGGTCCATGGACTAGATGCTACACTAGAAAAGGTTCCAGATAATGATTGGTAACCAGGTAGGACATACAGGCCACCATATAAATGTTTTTTTTTTTTGGAAATGTTACAAACATAGATGAAGTTGAAAAATGTGTTGTCTCAGTAGATACAGGATGAGAAAAAATAGCGGATTCATTCATGGTTAACTATCCCAAAGAATATCATCGTGGGAAACTCAAGGGTGAGTTGAAATGAAAATAATCAGACAAAGGAGTTTGGGATGGATTATGAGGAGAAGGAAAAGGATGGACCTAGTAAAGGTGATTTCCTCTAAAATTAATAGGAGAGGAGGTTCAAGGCTCTTCTTGAGGAATCTATTCAATACTCATAAGACCCGGTGGAGGTGCTTCACCATCGAGTCCAAGATATAGGCTTTGTGGTTGGGTCTGAGATAGAGGAAGAGAAGAGGAAGGTCATGAAGTAATAGATGTAGATAACTGAGGTGCCTCAGATTTTATAACCTCAGGTTGTGTCATATGTGATTAAGTATAGTAAGGTTCAATAACCTCAGGTTGTGTCATATGTGATTAAGTATAGTAAGGTTCAATAACCTCAGGTAATAAAGTCTCAGATGCTTCTATTTCGAATGTGTCAGACTCTCCAGCAAATGAAGAAGTAATCTAGGGTTCAGTACTTGCAGGAAAAGATGAAGCTAGTGGATCTATTTTAGGTGGAGAACCAGGAGTAGTAGCGCCGTAAGTACTATATTCAGTCGTCTGCATATTTTTATTCTTCTGATGATGTCCAGGAGTTTCCTCAAGTGGAAGAGTAGGAAATCTTTGAATCCTATGCGAACAACATGGATAAGGGGGTTATTTTTCTAGGTTGGTTTAATAAATTTTAAAAATTGACACAAAAAATAAATAAAAAAGGGTAAATCTACGCAAAATGGTTTACCAAGAAACTGTGAACTCCAATATACCACCTTGGAGAACCAAGGATTTACGTATAGGCAGGAAATCTCCCCAAATTTTGTGTTTGGTGTATCACAGTATACAAGGCGGCCGACTCGGTTACCTATGGTGAAGATATCGACCTAGGGTGGAATTCCAAAATATACTCAACGATACGTGGAAGTGCAGTCCTTGGTAGTGTTTTCTAATGCATAATCGTACGATGAGAGAATTCCCATATAATTTTCATGCATGGAGTTCCATCCAATATACTCGGAGGTACGTGGAGAATGATTTGATACACTTGTGTATGTGAAACGGGATATCACCCACGGAATGATACGCTGGAAAAAAGTTATAGCTCCTACATTTAAAGACGTTGGATCACATCTCTAGCCTAGACCTCTAAATGTTTTGCGTTAATGTTTCAAATCCTCCTTAAGATTGATTCAATAAATTTTATAGTTTATCTTGAATTATGTTTCAGTTTTCAAGGCTCACCACGAATTTCACCTGAATATCCTAAACATGTAATCTAGAAATATGATAAAATGAAACTTACTTTTCAATGAAAATATATGTATGGGAGGGAATATAACAAAGAATGATGCAACATACAAGATGCAACAAACAAGATTGTTAAATTCAATTTCCATAATGCAACTGTTCCAATTCCAATTCACACACAAAACCCTAAATGCAATGCAAGATGCATGAGATTTTCCTTTTCAATTCCACTTAATTTTTATATGAAAACTAAGATGTTTGACTAATCAATGATAAAAGAAACTATTCATAATGATTACTGAAATAGTAATTCTTTCAACCAATCAATGATAAAGCAATTAACTTGCTAATGAACTAATTGACAAGAACAAAGTAAAATGAAAATAAATTATTATCAAAGGCACTAAAAACCAAAATAAAATAAGATGAAGGCTTTTGAGAGACCAATACACACTTAGGAACACAAGGAGAACCAAATATAACAAAGCTAATCAGAGAGAAAATCACCTACAATAATTTTTTGCATCAAACACGGGTCAGTACAAGTGTCAAAAGGGCACCAGTGCTCTGCAATGCAAGTGCATAGATGGTTGGGGAGCATTGCAACGCTATGTCTCTATACTAGGGGGAGTGTTGATCAGGATTGGAAAACGTTCTGACACAAAAAATCAAATGAAGCTCAATGCTAAGGTCTTCCTAGGGTTAATTCAAATGTAAGTGAGGAAATGGAGGTATTTCCAAGAGATGAAACAAGCACTAGTGTCAGGGAAGCCACTAAGGGAATGAAATGATCCCTAGTAGAGTCACCAATTTGTTATGCGGGATTTATGATTTCAGAAAAAAGTATCTCCCCTAGACCTAGTGGACTATTCTAGAGCAATAGAAAGAAAATAACATAAATTTTTCCTTAGAGAAATTGAAAGATGGAAAGAGGCCTACTTGGGATCCATCACAAGCTTTACTTTCCTCCTGACTTGCAAGCTCCAATCGTAGCTCCTATTGTTATAATTAGAACCTGCACATTTAACCAAAATAAGTCAAGGATATATAACATCTACGTAGCATAATCCAATTAATCTATTCAATGAATCAATGAGGCATTGAAATATATGAATGTAAACATAACATACCACATATAGGAAAACAATATACTCTTTGTATTAATAGAATAGGAGAGAGTTTACAACCAAAGATAGTTTTGATCTTGTATATATATCCCCAAGTTGAATTTTCCTTTCTTGTCACAAAGCACACCCCAATGTAACCCTAATGCATGAAGATGATGACTCTCTTATATTCAAGGAAGAAGCATGAGGGAATGATTAGTCTCCAAAATCCAACCCTGATGTTGTGGATTGAAGTAAATATATAGGAGAGGGATGGTAGTTTAGGAATTATTATCCATTTACCAATATAGGCTTGAGATCCACTTAAGAGGGAAGGATGAGCTCAAGGGATAAGAGGTGAAATATCCAACATAGGATTAGATAGGACTCAAGCTTCTTATCCAAGGTAAGTGGTCAAAATAACTCTTAGAAGCTTCTGGAAGAGGAAGCTTCAAGATTCTTTTTAATTTTCCCTAATTTATAGAATTAGCGCACCACCAGCAAGGGATAACTTGTCGCTGATCAATGCTAGTGCAAAAGGAATCTACCTACTACTAAACGTAGGTCCCTAAAGGGCCATGGTGCATTGGGCCTTAAAATAACTTAAATGAAGCAGTCAGCCCCAGAAACTCAAACACTTGGAAAGGTCATGCTTAGGGATTTGTGTAGGGATAATGATAGCATGTTCACGAATGCTGATCGATCTGGTTTGTAGGACTATTGACTAGAAGAAAAAAAATGGCCTATAACACATCTCCTTCAAGGAATCTTAGTTTTGTTGCTGCAAGCAATGATATGACCTCTGCAATTTGAAGAAATTCCCGACCCAGTATCATCACATCATCATCCAATGGCACTACTCTCAAGTCTAGCTTCTCGAACCAATTACCCACTCTCATCAATGTGTCTTTGAGTATCCCTTTCATTGAACCCATGCCTATCTTCACTACCTTAATGCACTCATATCATATTCTTTCTTCTTTCGTAAAGAATTAATTTTTTTTCCACTAATGAAGCTATGAGTTTCCTTAGTATCCACCAAAACAACCAACTTCCTTCCCATCATTGTCAATTGTACAAATTAAATTCCTAAATCACCTCTTAATTATATAGGATTATGTTTTCTTTCCTCCACTATTGAAGAAATCATCTTAGTTGTCCCAAGATCTTCCCTTGATGTACTTCCAAGTGAAGCCAAAATTGCAACTAGAGAAGCAGCTGTAACACCCTCCTCCCACATTTATCCAAGCTAACCGGTCCACTGGGGTAAACATGTGATGAGAGGCTACTATGATGTGATTTAACTACCCAAGTGTAGTTAAGGAAGTGGAACCGATAAAACACAAACAAATTGACCTTCTACACATGCTACAAAACCTTCAAGAGCCAACCAACCCATCCAGGTGACCAACCCCTGAGGAAAATTAACATTTCACTCACCTAGAGCCCAGTCGCCCCCTTGCCAATCCCTCCAAGTGAATGAGAGTCCCAGTCACTCCCATGATCCAACCTAAGTGTGACTGTAGCATTTTTTTGCCAATGATATTCCATCGACTATGAGATTTAAGACTATTTTCCAGGGTTAGGACCCATTCACTACCCAAAATTCCATGAAATTTCCATAAATCATAAAATAAATGAAGACAATGCTTTTTATAACAAACTTGATCAAGGAATTGACTAGACCCCTACAAACCATGACAAACATTCTGTCAAACATGTCACAAATATGCATTCTACAGGTTAAAACAACATATATGAGCATAGAGGTCTCATACCTATCTAAGAATCGCTAAGAATCATTGATGCCTCATCACATTAACTGCATTATAATCTATTAGGTAATATATTCATTATTCATTGTAATATTCCTATTTAGCCCAAGCTAATAGGAATACTTTTACGGTTATTTACTGCTTCGATGAATAAAATGTAAAGGAGGACAAGAAAAACTCCTTAAATCAAAGAATAAATACATTCCCAATGTGAAAAGGGATAAATCTGGGCCTTTTGTAACAAAATCCACTTGTGTGTGAACAGAAATTGGACCACCTTGGAGAACCAACGCAGTTTTAGAAGAGGAATCCAATGTGAAAGGGGTTAAGTCCATTGAAGTGGTTTAGGGTTTGTGCACCCCTTCAAGTTATAAAATGGAGGAGAGGGCTCATGTAGAGGTTGTTGAAGGATTTTCAAAATAGAGGTTGCTTGAGCAACTCTAGCTCTCTAGGCTATTTAGCCTAAGGGAAGAGGATTTCCTGTTTAGGAATCCTCCCTCCTTCCTTGAGTAGCTCACGGAGGAAAATGCATTGAAATGAGCCACTATCCAGCATTTTGGCCAAGATCCATCTATTATCAACGCTGGTCCTGTTGATGATTTTGCAGCTGCTTGAGTTGGAGCAAGTGGTAGTCTAGATCTGTAGAGATCTAGTTGTTTTGGAGAAGATTTCTCTTAGGGAGGGTGTCTTGTGACCACCTAGAAGAGGATCTCTCTCCCATTTTATATTCAGATCTTTATTTTATAGTTTTTACTTCAGTTCCATTGAGCTACAGTGTAGTCCCTTCCATGAACTACGTTTTCTGCATTGGGGTTTAAATGTTATTCCATTTTTGTGCAAATATGCTCTCAAGTGATTGAGGCTTGCCTCTCACTTTGTAATTCTTTCAAGTAGCTGTTGTTATAAGCTATTTCAGATCTGATTTCATGTATAATAAAATTAATCTTCATAAATTCTGAGTTTTCTGCAGTTTTGTAGCTTTAAAGTTCAGATCTACTCTTGTACATGCATTATTTTGATGAAATCCCAAGGGGTATGGACATAGGAGGTTGAGTAATTTCCAGATCTGGTATGGATCTGATATTTCAGCCATAAATCTGTCATAGATCTGAGTTTTCACTTACATCAGCTGAAACCCCTAAAAAATAACGCTGATATATTCTGCAGTCTTTCTCCTATGTTGCAGCACCTCAATCTTGAGGGTTATTTCATGTAAATCTTTGTTTTTCTTACATATTTTGCTTAAGATATGAACCCAAGATGATTTTATGATGATTTTTTCATATTCCAACTAATAGCTTCAGAAAATCACGCTGCCTGAGCTTCAGTAAATTCTGCATATTCAAAGTCATGGGGATTGGGTGTTTTTCTTGACTAGTCGGGAAGGAGGAACTGTTTAACATAGAAAAACTTATTTTGTTTTTCTGAAATTCGACATGGGATTCCCTCATAACCCTAGATATTATATCCAACCACTTTCCCACCTTATTTTTATGCATATCTCTGATTACACTCGTTTTAGGGCCTAAATCCTCACTTTTCCCCAACCCTTGGTTCATAAAACGTTGTATAAATCATTTCTGTAGTTCAAGACATGTATTTATGTCTATCACATCTATTTTTAATCTTATTCATCAGTGAAATACTGTTATAAAGTTTCCATATTGCTGCAATCCCTTATTTCAGTAGTTTTCAAGGCAACTAGGTGTGGGAGAACTGTTTAACCCACCTAGTCTGATTTGCTTCTGATATCCTCTTGGAATTGGGTTCTAAATTATCATATATAAGGGATCCAAGAGTTTATATTAGATCCCCTCTTGGAAATATTAGCTCTTGACATAGTTCTATAGACAGAGTCTGCTAGTGGCCAATGTACCGTCTCATCCCTTCTTCAAAGGTACACTCATTAGTTATTGCAAAGAAATCGGAATATTTTAGTTGTTTATTGTTAATTTGAAAAAAAGGGAATATTATTTAAGTTTATTCACAGAGCGCCTCCCAATTTGGAACATTATAGTGGTATCAAAGCATGATCTCCGCACAACTGGGAGACTAAACTATTAGTGACTTAAGAGTGTATGGAGATCAGATTCAGGGAGAGGATGAGATTACTCATCAATTTTCAGATCGTGAGAGAAGCCTTCCAAGGAGGTTCAACCGATGGAAGAAGAAGGGTGCAGTGAAACTCCAAGAGGGTTTCAAAGCAGATGAAGCTACAGTGAAATTCTTAGAGAATTTCAGGAAGATGGAGTACCCAATACTTCTTATTATGTGTATGAGAAAATAGAAGAGGAAGTACCCTGCACTTCCTATTCTAATCAAGAAGACAGAAGAAGAAGTAGGAGGAGGAAGGAAGATAGGCTCGCAAAGCTTCTTCCTAAATCTATGCAAAGCATTCATGAAGATCCTAAGCAAGCAAGAAGGGAGATGTTTGAAAAATATCCAAAGGGGTCTGAGTTTCAATCAAACTCTAGATATTCACACAGTGTGTGTGAGCATGCAGCCACACATTGTGATATACAATGCAGTCATGAACTTAGATATTCCATGAGACAGCTAGAACCAGAAGGAGGAGTGACTAAGAGGGAAACTCTTAGTGATTTCTTGAAAGAAGATGAGTCTCAAGCCCTGAAACTTAGAAACCAATCCTGTTTTTTAGAGCATTGTAAAGCACTACATAAAAACACAAATCCATTTTAGAGGCCCATGGGAGAGGCTGAATTTCTGCATCATGCCTTGTTGAAGACAAGATTACTCTTCCACACCTTTGCACAAGAGAAAAAAAATCTCTCTTCTTAAAAGGTGGGTCATTCAATTGGAATTTTTCTCAATTTTGCTGCAGAGCTAAAGGGCAATAGCGTTGTTATATCTAGATCTGATATAGCACCTCAAGCAGAGGAGAAGGGAGTTATTGCTCTAACTAGAGGGTTTCTTGTGGCATGGCAAGAAAATACCTAGGATCTCAAATGTGGGGATCAAGGCACAACACATGATTCATCTGTGCCCTTGTTGAGGAGGTGTGAAACCTTGGAGACACAAGGAGGAGATAGGGAAGATGGCCAATCTCATTCCTATCTACTGCAGAAGGATGATGCACCTAAAGAGGTGATTGGATTGCGCAGTGGAAGCATGGAGCTTTTCTCCATTCATGTATTCAGTCACCACTAGATGATGTCTCATTTCCTGGAGACATTGCACCAAGAAGGCCACTTGATCAGTAAGAAGAGGTAAATGCTTCTCATGGTGATGCATTTCCCATGGATTTCAGAGGAGTGGAGACCTTTGGAGGTCTTGATGCAACGCTGAGAGTCCTGGGTAGGCTCAAGGAGGAGAGAAGCAGTCTCTCAACATCATCCACACCCTCTCTCATTTCAGTTTCTACGTTGTGGCAGGAAAAGCAGGGGAAGGATAGCAGCCTTCCCACATCTACATTTGGCATGGGAGCTATGCATGCACATGAATCTTGGGAAGAGTTATTACAATATTTTCCCTTCTCTTTGAGAATGGAAGGAGGCTCATCTATGAGCTGCTCCCATTGCATGAGAAAAAATTGTGGTAAGGGTGTTGATTATTTTGATTTATCTCATGTATACATGCATCCCTTAACCACATATGTGCAGGATGTTTCTCCAAGGAGGAGCATTCTTAATTTGAGGTTGCATGGTCTACTTGAGGCCATGACCAATGTTGATAACTACTCCCTAGGAGGACTTGGGGAGGAATTCTATTTTGGAGGACATACTTACATTGCCTCATCCATCATACACTTCCTCCAAGCTTATGAAGAGATTGGGGAAGCATGCAAGTGGTTGGAAGACCACATTTTTCAGCAATCTCTATTGCAGTTGAGGTCAAAACTATGTTGGTTTCATATGAGGGATCATTTCCCTTCACATTTGTTGCATATGGCAGCCAACATGAATTCTATTCTTGCTCCCTATGTTGTTGATATTTCTATTTTTATGAGGAGCATATGTGGGAGAGGAGGAATGATACATTGGATGAATGTATCCATTGGGAATGCACTCTCCCATATTCAATTGAATTTCAAGAAGAGGAGGGAACTTTTTGTGGTTGCTACATGGTACATTGTATCATCTTCTACAAAGGGTCATGTATTGAGTTTGCATCATGAAGGGGAGCCTCTCACATGGGAGGAATTAGAGCAAGACATGTTTTTCTTGATCTCCATTCAGCCAACACTTACTTTCCTCTATCATTTCCAAGCTTTGAAGAAGCTTATTTCAGCAAGCAAGTGGTGGGATGGCCACTTATGGTATCATGACTTGAGGCAGCAAGATGATGGACAACGTTGGTCTCAAGGGAGGGACTATTGTCACCATCCAACACATCATATGGAACTTAGCCCACATGTATTTTGGGGCACATATGGTGAAGATAAATTGTTCATTATATGCATAAGAGGGTGGGCAAGTAGGCTCACTGAAATCAATGGAGGAGATCATGAAGTTTCAGATTCCTTTTGGCTTCATGGTGACCACATTTTTGTAGCCCAGGATCCACAACTCCAAATCCGTCAATAGTGGGAAGAGGGACAACGTGAGTTGGATATATTCATCCCTCATTTCCAGCCTGTAAAATTTCAATTAATGGCATCATGGGACAACATTGCTTATGACAACACATAAATTTTTTAATACGAGAGCATGGATGTGTCAGATCACTGGGGAAAAGTTTTCCCCATGCTCTTCATCACTCCTACCTTTTGAGGCCATTGAGAAACAAGAAGATCACCACTTGTACCTCCCATTTCTCATGATGTACACTTGCTATTTTTCACTTGGATAAGGTCATTGGAGGGTAGATTCATTACTTATCATTTGCAGCTATGGTGGGATCCATTTATGAGGCCTCAAAAAAGGGAAGGAGAAGTCTAGTTCTTCCTTGCAATTGCTTGAGGACAAGCAACATTTTGAAGGGGGAGGACTGTAATATTCCTATTTAGCCCAAGCTAATAGGAATACTTCATTTTGTTTCTTTCTTATTGTTCGATGAATAAAATGTAGAGGAGGACATGCAAAGCTCCTTAAATCAAAGAGTAAATACATGCCCAATGTGAAAAAGGATAAATCTGGGCCTTTGCAACAAAAATCCACTTATGTGTGAACATAAATTGGACCACCTTGGAGAACCAGCGAAGTTTTAGAAGAAGGTTCCAATGTGAAAGGGCTTAAGTCAATTGAAGTGGTTTATGGTTTATGCACCCCTTCAAGTTAAAAAAGGAGGTGAGGGCTCAAGATATGGTTGTTGGTGATATTTCGAAATAGAGGTTTCTTGAGAAACTCTACTTCTCTAGGCTGTTTAGCCTAAGGGAAGAGGATTTCCTATTTAGGAATCCTCCCTCCTTCCTTGAGTAGCTCATGGACGAGAATGCACTGAAATGAGCCAATATCTGGCATTTTGGCCAAGCTCCATCTATTAGCATCGCTAGTCCTGTTGAGGATTTTGCAGCTCTTGAGTTGCAACAAGTGGTAGTCTAGATCTGCAGAGATCTAGCTGTTTTGGAGAAGATTTATCTCAAGGAGGGTGTCTTGTGACCACCCGGAAGAGGATCTCTCTCCCATTTTGTATCTAGATATGTATTTTATAGTTTTTACTTCAGTTCCATTGAGTTACAGCGCAGTCGCTTCCATGAACTGCATTTTCTGCATTGGGGTTTAAATGTTATTCCAGTTTGGTGCAAATCTGCTCTCAAGTGATTGAGGCTTGCCTCTCACTTTGTAATTATTTCAAGTAGCTGTTGTTATAAGATATTTCAGATCTGATTTCATGTATAATAAAATTCATCTTCAGAACTTCTGAGTTTTCTGCAGTTCTGTAGCTTTAAAGTTCAGATCTACTCTTGTACATGCATTATTTTGATGAAATCCCAAGGGGATTGGACAGAGGAGGTTGAGTAGTTTCCAGATCTGGTATGGATCTGATTTTTTAGCCATATATCTGTCATAGATCTGATTTTTCACTTACAGCAGCTGAAACCCCTGAAAAATAACGCTGATATAGTCTGCAGTCTTTCTCCTATGTTGCAACACCTCAATCTTGAGGGTTATTTAATGTAAATCTCTGTTTTTCTTACATATTTTGCTTAAGCTATGAACCCAAGCTGATTTTCTGATGATTATGTCATATTCCAACTAATAGCTTCAATAAATCACGCTTCCTGAGCTTCAGTAAATTCTGCATATTAAAAGTCATGGGAATTGGGTGTTTTTCTTGACTAGTCAGGAAGGAGGAACTGTTTAACCCACCTAGACTAATTTGATTATGATCTCCTCTTGGAATTGGGTTTTAGATTATCATATCTAAGGGATCCAAGAGTTGATATTATATCCCCTCTTGGAAATATTAGCTCTTGACATAGTTCTATAGACAGAGTCTGCTAGTGGGCCAGCTAGCCTCTGGGTCTCATCCTTTCTTGTAAAGGTGACATACCCAGTAAATTCCCCTACAGTAAATCTCTGGAATAGTTCAGTTGTTGATTGTTAATGTTTTTGAAAAAAATGGGAATATGATTTGCCAGATTCATGAGCAGTTCCCAATTTGGAACATTACATTCATTCATTTATAAATCAAAACAGGATGAGATCCATACATCATTATTTTCATAAAACATACTCATAATTATCATATAAAAAACAGAAATAACAAGTATACAAAAACCATAAATTCCACATATGAACCAATACATTTGAGCATAAAATACCAAGGAAAGGAAATCTTATTAATGAACGTTGTTAGTCATCAGTAATTTTTACCATCTGAAGATGACTAAATATTGGTTATAGATTTCTAAAAAAAAAATTCCCTAAATATTTTGAGTTTTAGAAATCTCACTACCTTCATTATCCTTATGGAAATTTTTTCACTATTCTACTATTTTTCCATTCCATGGTCACCCTGCAGCTCCTAAAGGACTCCTTATGGGCTTGTGCCACTCATCTCCATCCTTTTTTCCCACTTATGACCTCGTTACTCTATTTTTCCCTTGCCCATCCCTCCACTTTCCATCTAGGGTTACCAATTAGCCTATTCCTTCCCATTTTCACCAGGTTCCTCAAGCATTGATGATCTCAAAACTATCTCTGTAGGCTCTTTAGATAAAACAAGTACATTGGATTTTGGATCTTCAAATACACCACTTTGTTAGTACTCTATTTTTACACTTGAAGACTCCAAACCAATTTTCAGTCAAAGAGCAGGTCAAAGGATCCTCCCACTAGGTCAATTAGGGTTGGTAAATGGTTAAGGTTCATCATTAGGTGTTTAAGGCACTAATTTACCTTTGCTAGAAAGTTTCCAAAGAAGTTTGTCTTATCAAATCATAAATTGCAAGTGATGAAAGTGAAACAAGTTGGTCTTGAAAAGAGAACTGGGGTTTTGAGTTGAATGGCCCACTTAAATGTCAAAACACTAACCACTTGCAAAAAATCACATGAAGGAGGCACACCAAGAAAACCAAGCATGAAGAGAAGTTTTTCAGAAATTATTAATGAAAAAGGGAAAAGGTGAGGTGAACTGGACATAAATGAATGAACTTGAAAGGGTTATAGAGAACTTAGAAGACAACATTGATAATTGTCTTAAAGCACTCCTAATACCTAAGTTTTGGGAAAATGGCCATACAAGGTAAAATGATGATTTTAAACCCTATGGTGTAAGCAGAGGAAATATTTTGAAGATGTCATTGTGTGACCAGATCCCAAACTTTTCAAAATGAGTTTATCTTGCCTAAATGATGAAATGATGAACAAAACTCCATGGTGCAGGAAAAAGAGGGTTTTTGAAGGTGGTGCTATGAAGAATCCTCCCAAAGGTGTTTTATGAGCTTGCCATGTCTAAATGAGAAAAATATTAGGTTAAGCTCCAAGGTGGAAGTAAAGGAGGTTTTTAAGGTTGCTGCTATGCCAAAAATGAACATGTCAAAATCTCTAGGATCAAAAGAAAAAAACAAATTTCATAACTCCAACAAACTGCTAGACAAGGTGGAAAAGATGAGTTAAGTTTCATGGTGGAAGTTACACAAGAATTTGAAGATTTTGGTATTTGTAATCACCCTAATTTTTCAAAATAAACTTACCATTCCTCCATCATTTTCCAAGAATTCATTCCAAGAGTCATGCCATTTGTCACTCATAGGGCCAGTTTTGCTTCAAATTGTGTTTTCGAACACAAAAAGGTGAATTTGACAAAAGTGAGAGAGGTTTTTGTCCATCATGGGTCCAATAAGAAAAAACTCCTTTAGATTTTATACAAGTATCATGGTTTGGGATAAATGTCAAATTTACAGGTGCTACAAGAGGTTTTCTGCACTTCTGGAGTGACCTTGGGAAAATCAAGTTTTCTCATAGTTTGAGTGTCCAAATGACTTGCTTGATGAGTCAAATGACAACTAGACTGGAATATATTTCCAATGAGCTATCATGAGATCAATTTGGAGTTGATGAAGGCCTCCAAAAGTTTCCTTCATCAGCACTCTGCATTTCTGGACCAGCATTCAGCACTTTTTGACCAGTCTTGGGAGAATCAATTTTTGACAGGTCAAATCAAATCCAATTAGAAAAAAGGTATATTTGGAAAGTAGACAGGATAATATTTCCAACGAGCTATCATGGGCCAAATTTGGACACCGTGAAGGCCTCCAAATTCCCTTTTCAAAAAGGCGTTGCGCCCTTAGAAACTGGCATTGTGCGCTCAGCACTTGGCGCTGCGCGTTTGCACTCCAAGGGCGCAATGCCCCTGGTGCTGCACTCTTTTTTGGGGAAATTTCTTGAGGATTATTTTTAATTTTTTGTTTCATCTTTCCAAGTACATCACACACACCAAATTTCAGATTATTTGGAGCAAATTTGGTCCTCTAAAAGGGTTAAAAACATGCAAAAATTCACCATTCTGCCCTGTTTTTAGGGCTAGCGCTGTGCCCTTAGAAGTCTTGGGAGATTTGGTTTTTTAAAAGCTAAATTAATTACAATCATAAAACCATCAGAATTTTTGGAAAGTATACTCGACAAGCTTTCCAACGAGCTATCACGGAGCTCATTCCGACACTGGGAAGGCCTTCAAAAATTAGCTGCAAGGTGACCTATTTTTCCGGTGCAGGCACTGCGCCCTTGGACCTCAATGCTGTGACCTTGCTTGCAAAATCAACAAAGGACACAAATTTATTGAAAATAGATATTTTGTGGTTTGGGAAAATCACTCCAAAGTTAGGTTTTATAATTTATTTTTCATTTATTGCATTAGATATTTTGTGCCTTGGGCCTTGCATGGTCTTAATGGACAAATTTAGCATTTATGATGTATTTATGAAATTTTGGAAACCCTCGTTAGGGTTTTGGTCCTCATTTCTTGTTAAATATAGCATTGAGGCCTCATTTTACATGTTGGATGATTATTGAGAGTAATACATAGACTTTGAGATTGAAGAGAAATTGGCTTTGGTTTTTGTGGATGACTTGACTTGCTTGATAATGGAGAAGGCTCAATTGCAAGATTCATGAGCATAGTTAATGGTGATGTGTTCCTTATTTAGTTCTTGTTTTCTTATGTTATCATTTTGTTCCATATTTCTATTGCAGTAGGACAAAAGTTTTAGGCTAAGAAATGTTTTTTAGAGGCACCTTAGCTCTGTTTGTTCTCTACTGCTTCTATGTTTTCCTCTGCTAGGTCAGATTAGAGAATTATTGGATGCTCTCTACTCGCACTTAGTTTGTTTATCTTAATAATGATTCAATGAATCAAATGTCAAAGTAGTTTTATGGTTAGCCCTGCTCTTTAATATTATTTAAACATTGTTTTTAAGGTCTTTTACTTTGAAGTATTGTTGATTAGTTTAGCTAAAGAGGTCTATGATTTTCCATGCCTTTTTGTTTATCCTAAATGGTTACTTTGGAGATATTTATAGCTTGATTAATGAAGTTAGGAGTTCCCTCTTCTTTGATCTCTGCTATATGTTTATCTTAAATGTTTTCTTAGCTTGAAGGTGAAATCACTAGAAGATTTACAAGTTTCTTGCCTTCTACAGTTCATTGGATTATTGTCTTAATGCTTACTTTCTAGGGTTTAGTCAAATAAGTTATTGGTATGCCCTGTCTTTGATTATTTATTCATGCTTAGTAGTATTATAGGCCATTCTTGTTAAGGAATTTGTTTAAGGATTCTTAACTGCCCCTTTTCACCTACTATGTTCACAAATTTGATGTTCATTTCATTCACATAAGCTTTTAGATCCATTTGAATTTGTTAGATTTGCCCTGTGTTACACCCTTTTGTAGACTCCATAGCCCAATGGCTTAACCTCTCTTACTCTATCTATTTTTCTTAACAACCTACCCAACCAAACAAACATACAAACAAACCCTATTCCTTATAACTACCCTAAAATCAAAAACCTAAAATCATACAAAGATTACATCTTTCACACAGGTATAGAGAGAGCCCTCTCTGAGTCTAGGAAGGCTAGGTCCTAGGACTCCAAAGACTGGTATGATGTTACCCTTGTACATTTGGTCTTTCCAATCTAAAAAATTACGGGGACCTAACAAACACAAATCCAACCATGTTTGGGACTTTGACATACCGCCCAACCATATATTGGCTAAACCAAATATTTCTTTCAACCAATTACCCTTATGCCATATTCCAAGCATGAATGCAGGAATCATAATCAAAATAAACCAGGGATTCTCGAGGCTAATCCACCTCACCCTCATCAATATAACTAGGCTTTACCATGATCCTCACTAGATCACTAGGCCCTAAACAAGCATGGATGCCACCAGAGAGTCTCCACCTACATTGTGAGGGATTTTATTGTATCATAATCTCTAGGTTTTCCTGCAATCCACAGTCTGAACGAGGGATCACTAGGCCATAATCGAGACTCCAGTACCAAGCGTTACCATATATCTTGCCATTTACCAATCGAGGATTCCCAGGCTTGATCAAGACTCCAACCTCCAGGATTTATCACAATCCCCTCCAGATCCCTGGGCTTGACCGAGGGCTTACACCTCTAGGATTTATCGTATATTCTTCCTTTCATCGATCGAGGATTCCTAGGCCCATCGAGGCACAAAATACCTATCTTTACCACAACCCAAAGTTTGGTTCAAGGGTTAGTAGGCCAATGGATTTATCGCAATCCACAAACTGGTCTAGGGATCACTAGGCCATGTGTTTATTCATTCAGAGATCCACCTCACTAAGTTTCTAATCTATCTGGAAATATAGCTCAACCAAAACATGAGAACCCCATCACAGAATGTCTATCCGTAAATGGAAAGGAAAGGATGAAGAAAACTTCCGTACCTGGAAAAAACCATGCCAATGACATCAAGAGAACAAATAACACACATGCATAACCATGCATTCCAAATCTATTAAGAAAATCACACATGAAAATCGATACCAGCAAGTAAACCCACTGAAGTTGTTTGATCTTACTCTTCCTTGCTCAATTTTTGCTTCCTCTTTGCCTTATTTTCCTTTCTTGATCCAATTTTGAAGTGCTCCAAGAAAGCTCTAAGTATCCAAGAGTGAGAGAGAGAGAGAATAGAGAGAGAACTCCAAAACTGAATAGAAAAAAGGTTACCAACTGATCCTCAGAAGCCTTTTTATTAATTAAGCCTCTTTTTTCTTTAATTTTCCATTATTTTCCTTCATTTTCCTCCTCAAATGTAACATGTAACCATTCACCCTAATTTTCTCCTAATTTCCATTATTTTCAAAAATAAATGCCAATTAATGCCACTTTGCCTTTCCAAAGCCTTTTCCATTTCCTTTTCCAATTTCCTTAGCCATAATAAACCAAACGAACACCCGCACTAGGATTTTTTTTCTAGAAATTCATCTTGGAATAAGTGTCCCATAATCATGGGTATTATTTTCCTTTATTAACTTTTATTTACATGTAATTTTCACCAGGGTTATTATAAAACCCTCCCTCTTGGGGGAACACCGTCCTCGTTGTTCAATGGCACCTACAACCAACAAGATTGTTGAAAACAAAACATAATACCCATGTGTCTTTATAATAACTTACTCAGCTCGTTGTAGTATTTACAATGATCAACTTGCTGAGAAGAAAACCAACATGACAACCATACCGCTTATTGTAGCTTTATAACATAGCTCATGGCAGTATTTACATCCATATACTTATGTACATATACCAAAACATCACACCAAAGCATATACCAAAACATATATCAAGGACATTCAATCAACCAACGAATAGAGAAGTATACATAGCTCGCATTTGATTCGACATCTCCCATGTAGCTTCATTGGGCCCTAAGTGCTTCCACTGCACTTTAACCTGCTCGATTGCTCTGTTCCGGAGCATGAGCATATTTTTCTGCAAAACACATTATGGTTCTGGATGGAATTCTCCTTCGGGCTCCACCTGCAATACAAACCAATCAATCACATGATCAACATATTTAACATACATCTTAAGTAGTTAAATATGGAAAAAATCATAGACTTTCATTGTAAGAGGCAGTGCAAGTCGATAGGATACTGGTCCAGTCCTTTCAAGAATATTGAAAATTCCATAAAACCGAGGTGTTAGCTTCACACACGACCCAATCCTCATGGAGCTCTTCTTGGGCTTGATGCACAAGTACACCTATTCCCCAACCTAAAACTCCTTAAGCAACCTATTCCGATCTGCATATATTTTCTGCCTTTCCTGTGCTGCCTTTTGATTCTCTTTTATGACCTGCAATTCCTATTCCATTTCTGCTAAAATGTCTTGTCCAATAAATACCTTGTTCACCAGATCACTCCAACTGATGGGAGTATTACAACTTCCCCAGTACAATGCCTCAAATGGACTCATCTTTAGTGACTCCTAGTAACCATTGTTGTAAGCAAACTTGACCAGAAGAAGGTACTCCTCCCATCTCCTCCGTTGATGCATCACATACGTCCTAAACATTTGTTTCAATATCTTGTTGACCCTCTATGTTTGTGCATATTTCTGTGGATGATAAGCTGTGTTGAAGGCCAAATATATCCCTAAACCTGCAAACAACTCCTTCCAAAACTTGGAAGTGAACTTAGCATCCCTGTCTGAAAAAATATTCTTCGGAACAACATGCAATATAAACACATCTATGATGAATACCTGTGCCACATCACTAGTTGAATACATATTATTCACTGGAATGGAGTGTGCTACCCTAGTCAACATATCTAGTACCACAACCATGATGGAATCATGTTGTCTATATGTCCTTAGAAATCGTGCAATGAAATCCATGGAAATGACCTCCCACTTCCACTCTGGAATAATAATAGGTTGTAGCAATCCACCTAGATGTCTACACTCTACCTTTACTTACTTATAGTCAAACCATCTAGCCACAAACTTTGCCACGTCCTTCTTTAGATTCAACCAATGATAAAAATTATTTATTGTTGTCATTGCCTTTTGGTATCCTAGGTGACATGAATAAAATTTCACATGAAACTCTCTCAATATAGTTTTCTTGATCTCTCTACTATCTGGAAAACATATCCTATCCCTAAATCTGATTAATCCATCCGTTATAATATGATAGTACACATCCTGTGCACTTGTACCTACACCTATGCCTATACCTATACATGTACCATTAATTGTACTTGTACCTGTACTCTGTTGTAAACTTTGCCTAAGCTCCATGTACTTGTTATCCTACTGACCTGCCTGTAAGATTTGATCCTGTAATTCTGTGCCATAAGAACTCATAGCTTCTATATGATTCACCTATATATGCCTGTTAAGAGCATATGCAACCCTTTTCTCTTACCCTTAATGAACCTAATATCAAATTCAAACTCATTGATCGTGGCCAACGACATAGATTGTTCGGAATTCCTATTCAATTGGTCAAATAAGAATCTCAATCCACTTTGATCGCTCATCAATACAAACCTCCTGGAAATAAGATACTTCCTCCACATCTTCAATGCATGGATGATTGCTACCAACTCAAGGTCATGTGTCAGATAATTCTACTCATGCTCATTCAGTTTCCATGAATCATGTAATACTACATATCCTTCCGACATAATAGATCCACCAAGCCCTCTCTTGCAAGAATTTGTACATTCCACAAACACTTTTTCTAGATCTGCAATATTTAACACTGGAGTGTTTTTCAACAACTACTTCAACTGTTCAAAATTGACTGCAAATTCCTCTGTCCATTCAAATTTCTTACCTTTTCACTACAATGACATGATAGGATATGCATTTTGAGAGAAATAACTGATGAACCTTCTATGGTAACTTGCTAGCCCCATGAACGATATTACCTCATCCACATTTCTAGGAGCTTCCCACTCCACGTTAACTCTTATCTTCTTTGGATCTACTATTTTTCCTTCCTTGGATACCACATGCCCTAAGTAGTGTACCTTTGTTTGAAATAAAATTTATTTTCTAAGATTGTCATACAATTAATGCTCTACAAATTTCAATATTGCTGCTAAATGCGCGACATGTTCTTCCTCATTCTTAGAATATATCAAGATGGCATCAATGAATAAAATAACAAACTTGTCCAGATAAGGACGCACCAAACTATTCATCAAGAAAATAAAAGTAGTTGGAGAATTAGTCAAACCAAATGGAACTAAAACAAATTCATAATGCCCATACTTGGTCTGGAATCTTGTCTTGTATATGCCATATTCTTTGATGCATACCTGATGATATCCAAATCTCATTTCAATATTTGAGAACACTACTCCCTTAAACTGATCAAATAAGTCATCAATCCTCAACAACAGATATATGTTCTTGATGGTCACTTTTTTCAGCTACCTATAATCGATACATAACCCAAGAGTACCATCCTTCTTCTTCAGAAAAAATATTGGTCACCCCAAGGCGATACACTTGGCCTAATGAACCCCTTGTCAGGAATTTCCTTCAACTGAAACTTTAACTCTACTAACTCTGGAGTGCTCATCCTATACGACGCCTTTGATGATGGTGTTCCCCTAGTACTAACTCAATGGATAAGTCCACTTCTCTGCGAGGTGGAAAAATATGAAATATCTACTAGAAACACATCCTGAAACCGCTGTAATATTGGGTACCTAGTTAAAATATCCGCATCCTCATCCTCCTAACCTTTATCACTAGAAACATACATTTCAAATAACACATGCCCTTTTTTGCGATTGTGCTTTGCATGCATAGTTGTAACCATTATGACTGATGTTTCCTTCTTCTTACCCTATAAGACTCTCTGTTCCCCATTGTCATCCAAACACTCGATGGATTTGTCATAAAAATATTTCTTAGTCCCGTGAAGATACAAAAATTCCATACCCAAAAGAATACTATATGATCCCAACGGTAATAAATTCAATGTGTTGAATTATGCATACAATTAAACTTGAATGTACAAGCTCTTACCCAATGATGAACTCTCTTCTTTGTACCTGTAGTCAACTGCACTAACCAATATTTTTCATGCACTTATTTATTCAAACCAAACTTATCCACCAATTCAGGGTTAACATAACAATAATTAGATCTAGATTCAATCAAAATAGAAACAACTTGATCACAAATTTTACCATCCATCTCAATGATAGATTCCTGGTGATCTTCTTGCCTATTATCCAATGTTGCATAGATACAAGGAATGCTCTGCCCAACATCCCCAGCAGTATGTGCCTCGTATGCCCTATAAATATGAAGACTACCACCCTGATTCTATGGAAAATCCATCCTAAGATGCTCGTTATCGCATGTCCAACACTGCAACCGTCCTTTACCATCACCTTTATTCTACTATTGTGACCCATGTCCCTCTCTAGGTACGTTGGACTTCTTGTATGGTGCAACAGTCTCTTTCTCTTTTGCATTTTAAGGCATTCTTATTTTCAGCTACCATTTACCTTTAACTTTATCTTTCCCTTTCCATCCTTGATGATATTCACTCTTATGCTTTTAATTCTCCTAACAATGTTTCAACTTCCCAATAACTTCCTCAAGTGACCGAGCCTCACCATACTCAATCCAATCTCTAAAAGTTGATGGAAATCCACTTACAAATATTTGAACTTTAGCTTTCTCGTCTTTAAGATACGAGACATACCTCAAAATCTCCAATAACTTGGTCATATACTCCTCATGTGTCTTCGATCCCATTTTAAGCTCATATAATTCCTTGGATTTGTTGTCGTAGTACCTTTATGACATGTATTTCTTCCTGAAGAGTCTCTTGAATTCATGCCAACTCAAGTATTTTGTCTTGTTGTTTCTGACCCATTTTATATCTTCCCACCAGATGTATGCTTTCCATTTGAGGCTGAAGATAGTTATTCTAGATTTCATATTCTTTGTGTACTTATGTAACTCAAATAAATTCTTCATCCCAAGTAACCAAGCCTCTAAATCCTCCAGCTTCTTTAAATATCCATCAAAGGTAGGTGGCCTATATTTCTTAAAATCATTTGGAAAGTATCCCTTGTCAATCCTCCTATAAGGGTGATAATGATGATGATAATAGTGCATGTGAGAACTAGAACTAGAACAATACCTATGCCCATCACCTCTCCTATCCGGAGTATCCAAGATGCTGCCATCTCTGATCATGTCATCCCTATCTGACCTGTGCCCACCATGATACCTACTGTCATATTTTCCATTAGTTATGTCCTCCTGTCCATAAAATATAGCCAGCTACTGTGATATTTAAGGATATTTTCCAGGGCTAGGACCTAGTCACTTCCCATAAACTCCATGAAACTTCTAGAACTCATAAAATACATGAAGATATTTCTTTTGATAACAAAATTGATAAGGGACTTGACTGGACCCCTACTAGACATGCCATGAATTTTTTCAAACATGTCACAAATATGCATTCTACAGGTTAAAACAACATATTTGAGCATAGAGGCCTCATACTTATTTGAGAATTGCTAAGAAGCATTGATGCCTCATCACATTAGTGAGATTATCATCTATTAGGTCATATATTCATTGTTCATTCATTTATAAATCAAAACATGAAGAGACATACATCATTACTTTCATAAAAAATACTCATAACCAACATATAAATAACATAAATAAAAAGGATACAATAGCCATAAATTCCACATATGAACCAATATATTTGCACATAAAATACCAAGGAAATGAAACCTTATTAATGAATGCAATGGTAACCAGGTTTGGGACTTCCACATACCACCTGACCATAGATTGGTTGAACCAAATATTTCTTTCAACCAATCACCCTCGTGCCATATTCCAAGAATGAATGTGGGAGTCATAACCAAAATAAACTAGGGTTTCCCGAGGCTAAACTACCTCACCCTCATCAATAGAACTAGGATTTACTGTGATGCTCACTAGATCATTAGGCCCCAAATAAGCATGGATGCCACCAGATTTCTCCACCTACAATGTGAGGAATTTTACTGTCTCCTAGCCTCTAGGCTTTACCGCAATCCACAGTTCAATCCAATGATCACTAAGCCATAATATAGACTCCAGTATCCATGTTTTATTGTATATCCCACCATTCACTGGTCAAGGATTCCTAGGCCTGATCGAGACTCCACCCTCCAGGGACCAAGATTTACCACAATCCCCGCCGGATCACTAGGCCTGACTGAGGGCACACACCTCTAGGCTTTACCATATATACCTCCATTCACTAGTCGAGGATTCCTAGGCCCACCAAGGTACACAATTCTTAGATTTACCACAACCCACAGTACGATTCAGGGCTTACTAGGCTAGTGGCCTTACCACAATCCATAATATAGTTCAAGGATCACTAGGCCATGTGTTCATTCATTCATATATTCACCTCACTAAGTTTCAAATCGATCTGGAAATCTAGCTCAACCAAAATATGAGAACCCCATCACACCATGGCTATCTGGAAATGGAAAAGCAAGGCTAAATAACATTGTCACACCTGGAAAAACCATGGAAATGACAGCAAGAGAACCAATAACGCACATGCATAACCATGCATGCCAAATATAGCAAGGAAATCACACATGCAAATCGATATTGGCAAGTAAACCGGTTGTAGCTTCTTGATATTTCTCTTCCTTGCTCGATCTTTCCTTCCTCTTTTCCTTATTTTCCTTTCTTGATCCAATGTTGAAGTGCTCCAAGAAAAATCTAAGTATCCAAGAGTGAGAGAGAGAGAGCCCCAAAACTGAACTAAAACAAGTTTACTAACTGATCCTTAGAAACATTTTTATCAATGAGGCCTATATTTTCTTCATTTTTCAATTATTTTCATTCATTTTCCTCCTCACCTGCAACTTGTGACCTTTCACCTTCCTTTTCTCCTAATTTCCATTATTTTCATAAATGCCAATTAATGCCACTTTGACTTTCCAAAGCCTTTTCCAATTTCCTTAGCCATAATAAACCAAATGAACACCCGCACTAGGATTTTTTTCCAAACATTCAGATTGGAATAAGTCTCCCATAACTGTGGTTATTATTTACCTTTATTAACTTTTATTTACATGGAATTTTAACCAGGGCTATTACAAAATCCTTCTTTGTGGTAATCGACACTCTTGAAGACGCATGCATCTTCTTGGTAAGCTCTCTAGAATATTTCTAACCTGAATTAGTATAAGTTCCCTTCCTTGAAGAAACCTTTGCTCCATTATTCTTCTAACTTTCTTGTTGTACATATGAATTCCCTAATCCTAGACCATATCTAGTATATTTTTGAATTCTACCCTGGATAAATTATGGCTAACCATTCGCAGTATTTCTTTGTCTCATAGAACTCTGATGACTGCTCCTCATCACAACAAGGTACATCTCCTTTCCATTCTTCTCCAAAGTCCCTAAAAAAACCTCAACCCGTTTCCCTTCGATCTCATCCAATCAGCTAAGTCTTGCCTTCTCTTCTAGGAAAAACTCCTCAAAATTCTCTCTTGAATATACATGGAATATGATCTCACAAGAGATGGGAGAATACTATTCCATCTCATCGTTCTACTCATCCAATAAGGCATCCATATTTGTATGAAAATTCTTTATCTGACCCCATCAAGAGTTCCATCTCGTTGCAATCTCCTGTATCTAGTATAGATATCCCTATGCCTTATCATATTTTCCTCCCAATTTGAATCACTATAACTCATCTCTACTAGAGAATATCCCAGTCACCAGACTTGTACAAATTCCCTTGATAACCAATCGTAATAAAACCAAAGGCCAACCTAATATTTCCATCATTGAAATCAATCACATAAATCCCCCCAATCACCTCGGATAGTAAAAAGCCTCCAACATGTAGGCCTCATAAATCACCTCCTTAAAGTGATAACTACCCACCAGATAATCCTATTCCAACACTATCTCACTGATGAATATGAGTCTATATGCCAATTAACCTGTCAAAATATGCACTAATATCCACCTCTTGGTTGTGTGGATCCCACACAAAATAAGATTTAATATTTCAACTCCTAATGGCGTGGATTCCACCACATAATAAGCTTCGATACCACCTCTCAGTGGTGTACATCCCACCATAGAATAAGCTTTGATGCCACATCTATGTGGTGAATAGATTTACACACTCTTCCTTTTTATTACTCTAATACCACATGTCACACTTCTTGAGCATTCCCATGAGTTAATACATGTCATGACCTATGAGTGTGCAACACCAATGTGCTTCCCCGATAATGGCACAAACAACTTGTGAGTACAACACTTGGACTACACCTCTTATTTATACTTATAATGTGATTATTTAACACTTGTTATCAAATTACAATAAATCCAATTCACAAGTACTACATGAAATTAACTTCCAATCATACAATTTGCACTATAAAACATCAACACCATCAAACCATGTAACATTATAATGTACATAACATGTAGGGTTGAAGTTCATAACCTCGAAAACCTTTTATAAATATCTCAATTATAAACTTCAAGGCACAATATTTGAGTTACAATACAATGGAGGAGGCTCAGGTCTCTTCCCTACTCATCCTCTTCAAATAAAAAGCAAGAACCAAGCTCAAATACAAATTTGGGTCACCTCAAGTGGGAGCGACCTGACCCATTCACCCATCGGGTGGCAGAATCTACCCATGGCACTAAAATCTTAGACATGCACCTCAACCTACACCTCGAGAGTGTACCCTTAGATTTCACCTCAATCCCATGCCTGTGGGCTACACCTTGACCCTAAACTCACAACTCTTCTTTTACTCTACACTACTTTTTCAAAGAACCCATCACCCTTATGTGACCTTAGTTCTTGACCTTGGCTAAGCGAACCCCATAACCCACATTTAACTATTCCTTGTATTTTTTCTATGTTCAGTTATGTCCATCGTTTGGTTGTCTTGAGCTCATTTCTCTTTCACTAAATTGTTGCTCAAATGTTTCCCTTCTTCATCTCATCCTCTAGTTATATATAAATGTTTATGGAGGGGTCATAAACAGTCATGACCCCTTAGCTACTCGAGTTGACCCATGCATTGTTGTGACTCCACCAATGTACATCTTGTGTGGTTCTACTCAATTAAATGCAATTTCCATACTTCACTCAAGTCAACATGTCTCAACATAAGCTTCTCAGTCAAACACATCGTTGTGCAGTCCCTCGTCATGTCGCTTCATGTAGTGTGAGCACATCCATCAAGCATGTTAGCCTCTCTTAACTTGGTCCACTGTGGCACTCTTGACTCATCGACACCCATGTTTCTTGACTCCTACTCAATGCTCTAGATTGCACGATGGGCGAGTTTCCCCATATTTGGGGAGAAAACCAAAGACATCGCAAAATGTCACATTTATTGTGATGGGTGGTCCACCATGCTCTCCATCTCAATGTCTCTCGAGGCATGTGTGGGCACTAATCCCTGAAGATCTATCACTATCCTCTTAGTCTTATCACAATAGGCCAACATGTCATTTTACAGGAATTGAACGCAAGCAAAAAGGAGAACAAAGCATGCTTCGAGCCACCCAAAACTAAACTCAAGAAAATAAATTCACACATATTTTAAACACCTTTATTCATAACTCTATAAAAGCTTAAATAAACTTATATAAGTTGAAAGTATGTCACTGTAATTGTAGAATGTTAAGTGTCCTTTCATTGCATTAAGAGTCATTATATCATTTCTTAGTCAAATTGACAAAATATAATCATGTTTATAATAGTTTTGTTTCCATGTGAGTTGTATATTACAAAAATTTAATATATATATATATATATATATATATATATATTTGTAAATTTCATCTGTAGATTTCTATTGATACCAAAAAATATTACATAGATAAAAAATCTGTGTCCATACTAAAAACTCTTTGGCTACTTCTAGGATAACGAAAACTAACTTATTAGAAGATTTTTGAGACGGTCTTTTAGTGAAGGATTATATATGTGAAAACCTTGGATTTACATATGAAAAAAAAAAAAAAAAACTATGACAACCATACTCAAAATATTATCTTGGAGCTTAAAACATCGATGATAGAACAAAAGTATAGAGAATACAAAAAGTAGTAAGTAGCTACTAATAGCTAGAAATATACCATAAACATAGTATGTAATAAGTAGGCATAATGGACATATTAGTCCAAAATGATGACTGGAGAGAGAGGAGGAGAGTTTGCATCTGTAGCGTTCAGAGGTGGAACACTGTTTATAGGTGTAACATTGATCAATGTGTCCTCATCCTAATGATCATTTGATTTTGTCCCTAAGTTGGAAACCAAAAATATTTCCACTCAATTTAATCTGATCACTATATCATTGAGGTCATATATAATATCCCTCAGAATTCTCTTGATCTCCTCTTGTCTAGCAAAGAGATTGTAATTGTCTACCTGTTCGTCTCGAATGACCATACTATGAAGTGTTTCCATCTACCGGTGTAGGGTGATAGAATGAAGAAAATGAAATCTTCTCTTTTTGAAATTCCCTGGATCGAGAACCCATTTAAGATAATTTCCACCAATTTTTTATGCAACTGGATCACAAACAAAATAAAAGATAGATCAATGACTTGAAAATTAGCCTCTTCAAGGGGGAAACCCCATTTACATCACATAAATGAACAATTCTTGGATGATACAAATGAAAATACCTCCTTTGTATATATAGAAGTCTAATGGGTCACAATATAATTAGAGCCTACATAACAATAATAATGTAAGGGCACAATAATAAAAATAGTGGGATTCTATGGGGCACAAAATTAACAATATGGGGCACATGGGCACAACAATAACAATAAGGGGGGTACGCTAGTATTATAGGGACCTAACATGCCCCTCTCCTTTAAAAATTTGTTATCATCAATGCTTGAGTAGTTATGGATGCTTATGTATAAAATTCTCATCCTCCCATGTGGAACCTTCAGTGGGTAAGTTCTTCCACTATTGAGAAACTCTGAAATTGATCGATTTCGTAGTTGTTGGGTTCTTGCTTTTTTGACTGCTTCAGGCTCCAATATGATTTTTCCTTCCTCATCAAGTTTTGGAAATATTTTTTTGAAGAAGGAGCTTGTCACTGATAACCTTCTTTAAGCATGAAACATAGAAAATTGGGTGTACTCAAGAAGATTCAAGAAGCTCTAATTTGTATGCCATATTACCAATATTTTTCAATGCCTTGTAAGGACCATAGTACTTGGGTGATAATTTATTATTTTTCTTAGCTTGCTTGAGGGAAATTTTTTTGTATGGCTGTAGCCATAAAAATATTTTGTCACCTATGTCAAAACTTATTTCACTGCAATGTTGATTCACCTGTTGTTTCATTCGATTTTGTGCAAGAGTGAGGTTATCCTTTAAGAGTTGGAGAACTTGTTGTTAATGATCAATTTTATATTCCAGTACTTGAACCTTAAATTTTCCGCTTAAAGATGATGTGATGGATGTTGGATGATATCCATAAAGTTCCATAAATGGGTTATTTTTTTCTACAATATAGAAGGAAGTGTTATACCACCATTAAGATAGAGGTAACCACTTGACCCATTGTGTTTGTTTATCATATAAAAATCAACAAATATATCCTTCCAAACATTTGTTCACTATCTCACTTTGCCTTTCAGATTGAGGATGATAAGATGATCTATGATTTAATTGAGAACGAACACAAGAAAATAATTTTGTCCAAAAATTTGTAGTGAAAATAGGATCTTTGTCACTTACAATAATGTTATGCAACAAGCTCACAAAATAGAAGAAAAGATAAATCAACAACTTAAAAATTATCCTCTTAGAGGGGGAAACCTACTTTAAATTACATAAATAAACAATTCTTGGATGATTCAAATGAAAAGACCTACTTTATATGTATATGAGTCTAAGGGGTCACAATATAATCAGAGTGGACATGATGTAAGGGCACAACAATAAAAATTGTGGGATTCTATGGGGCACAATAATAACAATATGGGGACTACATTGGCACAACAATAATAATAAGGGGGCTACACTAACAATAACAAGAAGGAGATACACTAGTATTATAGGGACCTATCATGTCCCTCTCCTTCAAAAAAATGTTGTCCTCAACGCTTGAGTAGTTCTTGATGCTTCTGTATAAAATTCTCATCCTCCCATGTGGAATATTTAGCGGGGAAGTTATTCCACTTGATGAGATACTCTGAAATTATCGATTTCATAGTTGTTGAGTTCTTGTTTCTGTGACTACTATAGGTTCCAACATGATTTTTCCTTCCTTGTCAAGTTTTGGAAATATTGTTTGAACTGGGAGCTTGTCACCTATAACCTTATTTAAGCATGAAACATGGAAAACCGGGTGCACTCGAGAAGATGTAGGAAGCTCCAATTTGTATGCCATAGTACCAATGTTTTGCAACAACTTGTAAGGACCATAGTAATTTGGTGATAATTTCTTATCCTTCTGATCTTTCTTGAGGGACATTTATTTGTATGGTTATAGCCGTAAAAATACCCAATCGCCTACATCAAAACTTCTTTCGTTGTGATGTTGATCTTCCTATTGTTTCATTCAATTTTGCTCCAAAGTGAGGTTATCCTTTAAGAGTTGGAGAACTTGTTGTTCATGCTCATTGTGATCTTCCACTGCTTGAACCTTAGAATTTTATCTTAAAGATGATGTGATGGATGGTGGATGATATCCATAAAGTTCCATAAGTCGGGTCATTCTTGTTGCAGTATGGAAGGAAAGGTTATACCACCATTCGGCCAGAGGTAACCACTTGACCCATTGTGTTTTCTTATCAATTCCAAAGCAACGAAGATATCCTTCCAAACATTTTTTCACTATCTCAATTTTCCCATCAGATTGAGGATGATAAGATGAGCTATGAGCTAATTGAGTACCCAGACAAGAAAATAATTTCATCCAAAAATATCCCGTGAAAATGGGATCTTTGTCGCTTAGAATAATCTTTGGGTTTCCATATAGCTTTTGAATTTCTTCCATAAATGTAGTAGCAATTGTACTGGATTTAAATGGATGAGATAATGAATAAAGTGTGCATACTAGGTAAGTCTATCAACTACCACCATGATGACACTCATTCCCTTGGACTTGGGTAAACCTATAATAAAATCCATTGAAACCTCCTCCCAATGCTGGCTTGGAATGGATAAAGGTTGTAACAAACTCAGGGTATTAATTGTATCAAATTTATTTTGTTGGCAAACCAAACATTCCGCCACAAAATTTTGAATACCAGATTTAATACCATCCCCAAAAAATTCTTCTTGACCCAGTGGTAAGTTTTTAAAAATATTGAGTGCCTTCCTAAGGGAGAGGTGTGCAATTCCAAAAGAATCTTTTGTTTCATTTTGGAATTATTACAGAGATATAAGAGATCTTTGTACCATAATGAATCATTTTTCCAGATAAATTTATCAGATGTACTGGGATCTTGCTGCAAATTTTAAATGTGTGTCCACACTTCTTCATCATTCTTCCATTCATCCCTTGGTTTGGCTATCCAATATGGTTGGATAATAGAAATGGAACAAATAAATGCTTCCACATCCTCATCCTTTCTTGAGAGTGCAATTGCAACAACATTTTGCTTCTCTTTGTTGTAGATAATTTCAAAGTCATAACCCAACATTTTTGTGACCCATTTTTGTTTCTCTTCTAAAGATAATATTTGTTCCAAAAAGTATTGAAGACTATGTTGTGCTATACAACAATAAAAATAATTCGGAAATTTGTTTCATTTATTTTTTAGATTAATTCAAAAAAATTTAGGAAATAAAGTTTCTTTTGCTTTTCTGCTTTCATTCCTTAGTGCACATCACAATTTGCATAGCTTACAAACTTAAATGGCTTAAAATCCACTAATTCATGCGGGCTAAGCTCTTTCCAAAGTCATATCAAAATATTATTGCAAACACTTCAATCATCATTATAAACCAAAATCGCATCGCACCTCATTTAAACAATCAAACTTATAAGGAATTCGGTGAAAGTTGCGATTACACGAACCCAATGAGATAGTAAAGAAATAAACATAAAGTTCCAAAGCCCGATAAAACGCAGTCGCTTGAATTCTTAAATGAGAACTTCACATTTCACATGACTTAACTAAAAGAAATCTCATTTACCGCATAAAATTTGCGATGTGCGATTTGCACAGATTGTGTTTCGCAGGATTTAAGGGTAACGTCATAAATGGAAATAGTTATAAGTTGCGATATATGATGAATGGTAGTTAATTAATCGAGCATGCGAAATGACGCATGTCAAATTAAACTGAATATGCAATCCAATGTCTTAAACTTATCGATAGATACTTCATGTGAAGGTGTAGGAGATTTGATTTTAAATGATTATTGATGATTAACGACATTTAATAGAAATAAGGTTTTGATAGATTCATATCTACTTCGAGCATGTGTTGAAGTGATTGAACTCCATATTTTTTTCAATTCTATTCTCCTCTCTATTCTCTATATTTTTAATTTTTTCTCTGTTCACTTAAAATTAGGAAACCACTTAACGGAGCACGGGAAATAGAAATGAGCAAGAAAGGAAAAGAAATTCCCCAAGCACTGTATACCGAAGACTCAGATATGTCTCCCCTATTCTCAGACACCATATGCAACAAGGATTGTGGAAGTTCTTAATGGGAGGCAATGTATAAGTTTTTTGAGGATGAAAATCCAAGGGTAATAGTCAAAGTTGCTTCAGCAAGCGCGTCTGTTTCTTTAGACCTGACCTATTTTGACTTTGCATGTTCATTCATTCATAAGGTAGCAATGAGGCCAAATATTATCCCTTATACAAATATGGTTAAGTGGGTAATTTACCACTTAAAAGTAGAAGAGATAACATTCAAAGATTCAAAAGGCGAGAATATTGGGTCATTCAGGGCAGAATATTTAAGGATAATGTACCACTTACCCGTCCCACAGTAGAATTATGACAAAGGTTTTCTTCAAAGCTTTAGAGAAAAACATGCAGACCTAATTAAGGTCATAAAGGAATGGAAGGAAGACTAGGGAAATCTTAAACGAGATAAACTCAATACATAACCAATAGCACAAATTCCTTCCCCTTATTGTTAAGTTGCATGTCTATTGTCTAGATTATTCGCAAAACCTGATACTACTAGGTTTTTTGTAGATAGGGTCGCATTGATTGACACAATCGTCAATTCCTTAATTCTGAATTGGGAAAATATCCTATATGATAATTTACCCAGAAACATCATGGAGTAGAGGAATAAAAGAAGTATTTCATCTAGAGAAATACCCCCCTTTTATATGAGTGACTATGTCATGTACGTAATTTTATTTTCTTATAGTTTTCCTACCATGGGATGGAAATGGACAACCCAAGACCCTACCCCAATCCACATTTACCATAGAGCTCTTTGGGATTCAAACTTCCATTTTCATTTTTACAAAATCTGCCATAGAGTCATGTTGCCTATGCACCAGATGATATTCAATGAGAAAGCCCCTAGGGTTTCCAAAGAGGCTAATATAGACATTCTGTCTATTGCTAGATGGTTCACAGAGGAAAGTTTCATTTGTGTCAAAGTATTTGGGAGTTATGCTTCTCCTCGCATCTTGCCATATTATGTTCCTGATAAGTTACTTGCCAGAGAAATTTCCTACCAGCTTGTTGTAAATGGCATTTCAAAACAACTTAAATATGCTAAGAAGGTCGTTTGGCCTAATTTCCTTTTACGGTGCGGTAATTTTTCACTTTTTGATATTGGTCATTCCTAAAAGGAAGTTTCAAAAGTGAACCTATTTAATTTGGCCATAATGCAAAGATGACCATATGATCCGAATGATGTAATTAAAAAATACATCACAAAGCTCAAAGTAAAACCTTTTGTGAAAGAGATAGATAGATTTGATGATTTATTTCAAGACATTGAAAAGTTTTCAGATGTACTTAAGTTTGCATCCAGTCAACTTAATCAAGATGACTTGGAAGCCTTCTAAGCATACATAAAAAAATATTGGAAAAGATTCGTCTGGATTTATTGACTATTGAAGATGTCAACAGACCTACTCCAAGTATTAGCTTGGATAATGAAGTGAAAGACATGTCTGAAGATGAGTCAGGAAAATTAGAGCATCAATCGCAGAATTCAGATCATTCTAAAAATGAATCTGAAAATAGAAAGGAAAACCCATAAAAGATAATTGATCAAGTAATCCAAGAGATTGAGATGCAGGAAAAAGGAGGAAGTAATGGAACATAGTCAACTTCCTAGGAAGTTCAGCATAGTCAAGATACACTTGATCAGTCAAAGTCCCAACCAAAGACTTTGAATAGTGAGTGGGATGAGTTTTCTAAAGAAAGAAATACTCCTAAAACAAATCCCAATACTGATCAAGTTGCCAGTTTTCAGACACCTAAACATTCCCAGAAGTTAGTGGAAACTGTTACTCCACTAAAACAAGTTCCTGAAACTCATGATTGAGATATCATCCCGTATTATCCCATAGAAAAAATAGTGTTATAAGTTGAGGAAATTCCTTCGCTATATGTCTTCTACAGTCCTAGTCATAAGGTTGTATTCAAGAGAAGAAAAAAGAGAATAATTGATGATACAATCATAGGTCTTACAAATGAATCTATTGAAGTTTTGTGGAAAGATCCTCTAGCTAATCCTAATGAACATTTAACCAAACTATCATAGTTTTCAGGGGCATATGCTACTGCCACTATTGATAAAGCTACTGAGGTTAAAATGTTACTAAAGCAGAGAGAAAGCAGAATACAAGAATTAGAGAGACTGTTAAATCAAGAAAAGTATAACTCCAATGAGTAAATGAAATTGAAAATGTCCCAATTTCAGAAGGATTTCGAAAATCTTAATTTACAACATCAAGTACAACTCACTGAGAAGTAAGCACAACTAGAAGAAACAATGAATAGATTACAAAGCCAGCCACAGTTAGAGCAATTCATAAAGGAAGCATTGGATGTGAATACTAAGTTAAAGCAACAACAAGAAGCATTTTGCCAACAAGGTTCTATTACTGGCTCTTATTGTGACTTAAGTGAAATATTGATCCAACAAGTAGCTATATAAAAACTTGAATGTGAGAATATTGGAAAGAAAATCAATGAAAACATTCAATGGCAAGCATCAGACTCAGGCAAGGAAGCTAGTCTACCCCAAATAGAAAAATCCCACAAGAAGATGTTATTTAAGGATTGGGAATCACATATAAAGAAAACAAAGAAAGCATCAAAGATGACAAAAGAAATTACTAAATCTATATGTGAAAAACTGTTGAAAGTAGAAATTATCAAAGAGTGCACGTCTGAAGTGCTCTCAGAAGTCAAACAACTGGAAACACAGTGGAAACAAAAGGCAGAAATGTAGGATGAAACAATTAAAAAATTCAATAAGTTTGATGAAGAAAATTATTGGAATTTTCTGATCAAACCTTATCATCAGTACCAGACCCTGAAGTCTTTAACAGATTTAACAAGAAGATCACATCCAACACTCTCAAATGCGATATTCAAGGGACAATTTTGATCAAAGATTTCGTATCCAGCTCAACTCAAGCACATGCTAGATATTTATCAACTTTGGGATCAAATCCAAAAGAAAGATCGAAATTCATAAGTCATATGGTTACTTTATTTTCGTATATTGTAGTTAAAGTTAGTCTTACGAGGATGGTCGTTTGAAAACTCCTTTATTTTTATGTAATAATCTATTTTTAAAACATAGTTAGTTTATTATTTAAACCCCTCTCATGCATTTAGAGAAGGATCCAGAAATTTGTAAAAAACATTTGCAAAGAATGCACTATTGTAAGTTTGTGAATGCTTTGATGAATTAATGGAACACAGTCTGTTATCTTTTGACATTTGAAGCTGTTTAACTGATGTTGCACTACTTTAATCTTTAAATTGCTTTAAAGTGAAGAGGAGAAAATATCTACTGTCAGTTTACATGAGTAGAACTTCGTACATATGGTACTTCTATTCACTTGTATTAAGTCTTTCTTTATAGATTGACAATTATCTCTTTATTGTATTATATATTTTAAACATCATTATAGATTAATGTTACATGCACTTATGTACTAATATTTGTTTATGATTTCTTATCTGATATACAATCACACATATGAATGTGATATATTTTTCACAATTCTTCTAATCAAACTATTTTGCTAGAAGAATCATCTTACATAATTTTCATCTCTTTCGACTGTTAAATAATCTACATTACTAATAGTTGAAAGGTATCTCTTTAGATCACATAAAGGAAAAAACACCCTGGGTATATAGTAGAATAGATAGTTTAGATAGATGCATGTGATAGATTAGAATCATTTTCCATTGCATGTTATATAATCAAAACACACACCAAAATCATTCCTTATTGGGAAACTTGTCCCACTATCCCCAGTCGGAGCCACCACACCAAACGGAAAAGGAGATGCTTTAAGGTCTAGACTGGGTGGTTTTCCCCCATGTTGTGGCAGCGAATTCTGAGGCCTCAACAGACTATCATGATCTTTTTTTACCTTGAAATGTATTCCCATTAGGTAAGGTTGTCATTGCTTTAGTCCATGTAGTATTTCTAACATTTCATTCTCATAGATATGTTTGTGTAAATACTTTTCATTGATTGGACAACTTTCAAACACAATGGGTCTTCCTTCTTGCATTAACAACACCAATTCCATTTCCTGGCATCACATTCCACAATAAGGGTTTTTGTGAATTTTGGCGTAGCTAAGACCAATGCTTGGTGCATTGGATCTTTGAGATGTTCAAAGGCCTTATTTTTTTCTGGAGTCAAAGAAAATGCATATTTATTTAGTAACGTTGTTAAATTTTCTACAATTCTCCCATAATTCTTAACAAACTTGCGATAATTGTTGAATTTCCACGATCTTGGGTCTAGGTTAGAGTCCTAAAATCATTGATGCTACCAAACCAAGAATATCAACCAGAACTACTTTGCACAATGGAAAATATAAAGTAGTAAATCAGATATGCACAAGATAAACAATTTGTAACAAAATTGTACAATAACGTACGACACAATCTTCATTATATTAAACCAAAATAAATAATACAACATTCTATAGAATACAAGATACAATGACAAAATTTGTTGATCATACTCGATTTTGTATCTTGTCACGTCGGTCCTTCACTTATATATTTCTCACTAGCTTCCCCTTAGTCCTTCAAAGAAAAACACATCGAGACTCTAAAAGGGCTTCCATCTAACACTGCTGCAAGTCACTTCTGCTTGGTGTACATGGGTTTATCCAATATTCTCTCTAGGATGGCCACTTCCCAAGATCCAATCTGTCATGCTAGCAGTCATTTTTGTCCATCAAAGTGTTGCACTTTTAGCACCAATCTTCACCCAACCTTCAACTCTCCTTCGTCACTTCAAGATAGCTTGTCTAGGGATACTTTTGGATATCAACACATTGCCCTTCACTAGAACAATGATTCCCAATCTAATCACTAAAATATCTTCACCTATGAAGGCTCTCGATCACCCAATCAAGCCTCCAACTTGGCTCCCATAGGCTTCTCAATAATCTGATCCAAATTTGGTCAAAACACTAACCCAAATCACAACATACTGCTGCTTCAATACTTTTTTTTTTTCCTAGTTAAGGCTTGTGCACGCTACAACAACCCTTAAAAATCCAATATAACTACCTCCTTATAGTTGTGGCCTAGGAAAGGCAAGGTTTCCTCCTTGTGGGTTGTTGTTTTGGGCATGTGGAATTTCTTAGGCATCCACGCTAGCCTGTTTAGAGTGGCTAGGCATGTGACCTATCACAGTCCACTACAGAGCCCTAACATCCCACCCAAATAGCCCTTCCTCACCATAGTTTAGCCCTCAAATAGTCCACAACTAGCCCCTCTTCTCCTTGGTCCTCTAGAAAGGTACTTGGCCTCCCTTTAGCCCTTCAGTCCTCCAAAATTGGCTTCCAAAAAATCATATTTCACCCACGCTAAATTGTCTCTCCTTGTTGCAGCCCAAATAGAAGATCCTCTCCTCCACTAAGTTCTTTTCCTCTTGTGTGTGATGCACAAATGGATGAGTAATTTTCCTCCATACCACCTCCTATATATACACATAAGGAGGTCTCCAAAAATTTCATCTTTAGGGCTTGAACAATTGTCATAAGCCTACATTACATTTGGTCGACCTTGACAGTTTTTGTGCAAACCCAATAAATAACTTTAAAAATTCATCTCATTAAGGACAACTTAGAATTTGACGATTCTCGAAGCATTGGATTCTCCTTTCCACCCTCTATCATATCATGCCATCACATGTCCAAAATGCTGCATGGAAATTACCCAAAGACGATTGGTGCAAAACCCTAAGCTTGGGTTCCAAGCCCACAAGTGACTCTTGTGGCGCTTTTCCCTCCAATCCTTGAACCCTAGGGCTTGGGGTACCTCCAAAACTACTAAAAAATCAACACTCCCTCTTAGCGAGGGAGGTACTTGCAAGACTAGGAAGTAACTCGTCATCATCATCACTACTCGCAATAATTTCCCAACTCTTGGTGCTCACCACTGTAGCAATCTTTGAAGCATGAACTATGCCTATGTCGGAAGTGTCACTATCACTATTGGAAGCATATTGCTTCTTCATATTCTCCTGTATCACTTTTCAATATCTCCATGATTCCTTCATGGAAGTTTTAGGACCACCCTTTATCCCCACTGACAACAGGCTCTTCTTGGGCTGCAAATTATCCCTTTGAACTGGGAAGCTCATGCCAGAACTCGAATCCATATGAGCCTCTGGAAAATGGAACTCCTTCATTGGACCATGTACCTCCTGCTCTGAAGCCTGCACTTGCACCTGCTTCTCTAGAACCTGCACATGGTCTTCTTTCTTCTTCTTCCCATGATCCATAGGCTTTCCCATCATACTATATAGACCATGTTCTCTAACTACAATCACAACACCTGTGGAACTAGAGCCTCTGGGTCTGATTATTTCCTTCCCATTCTGGAACAAGAGCTAAAACCCCTTCTTCTCAATCATTGAGACAAAATTCACACTATATCTGAGTCCTGGTAAAAACAGTAAATCTTAGACTCGCATCACTTGTCCAGTCTCCATATTGAATGACACAACACCTAATCCTCAGATCTCCAACTGACTCTTGTCATCCAACACCATGTGCAACTTCGATTCCCATTCGCTAGAGTCTCAAAAACCTCTTGTGACCCTGTCATATGCTTCGTCGCACATTGTCTATGTACCATCCATCCCCCTTGATAGTACCCCGTGATAAATGAGATATCATAGCAAATTCATCCTCCTCAAATCTCCTGGTGAGATCATCTATCTCATCTAAAGTGGCAACACCGATGACCTGCTTCCCTTTCCTCTTCTCATCGTCTCCGTTATTCTTCATCAAACATCTCGACAAAAAATGACCCATCTTGCCATAGTTGAAATTCTTGACTTTACTCAAGTCCTTATTCTTCTTACCCTTCATTTGTGTTACAAGTGCCACATCCTCATCTTCCCTCTTCATTGGATGAAGATCCTCGTCTCGCAACTCTTCCTGAATGAAGTCGTCCCACAACCTATTCAAATTTGGCAATTTCTCTTTGGCAACGATCCCTTTGATGAAGGGATTCCATTACTTGGTGAACCCTTTCAAGTAAATCCTCACCATATATCCATATGAAATAGTCACACCAACGACAACAAGCTCATCTATGACCTGAGACAACCTCGTCAAATACAAAGTCACTCCTTCACCCTTTATCATCTTGGTGGACTTCAACTTATCCTCCAATACCAGTACCTAGTTCTCGTTCTTATTCTAGAAAAAATTCTGAAGAGCCATCCACATCTCATGTGTAGTGTTATTCCCGAACAAATGAGGTATTTGGGCATCCTTCACACCATCTAGGATGATAAATATTTCTTTAGTATCCAAATATTCATATATTTCCAGCTCCTTAGGGTCGGTTGGATTCTTGATGGCTTTATCGACAAACTCCCAAATCTTATTGACCTGCAAGACCAACCTAATCCTTTCCTTCAAAGGACTATAGTTGGACAACCCCTCCAACCTGTCCTCATACTGGAGACCTTCCTCCAACTTTGACATTGTCACCTACAATGTGACCAAATCCCTCTCACGATGTACTTTGCTGCACACAACTCTAATTCACTGAATTTCAAAGTAGCTCAAACATGCTCTGATACCATGTTGAATTTCCACAATATTGGGTCTAGGTTAGATTCTTAAAATCTCTGACACTACCAAACCAAGAATCTCAACAAGAACTAATTTTCACAATGGAAAATATAAAACAATAAATCACATATGCACAAGATAGAGAATTATTAACAAAATTGTACAATAATGTACAACTCAATCTTCGTTATACTAAACGAAACTAAATAATAAAACAGTCTATGGAATACAAGATACAATGACAAACTTTGCTAATCAAACTAGATGTCGTATATTGTCTTGTTAGTCCTTCGCTTCTGTACTACTCACTAGCTGCCCCTTAGTCCTTCAAAGGACAACACATCGATACTCTAGGAGGGATGCCACCAAACTCTATTTCATTTCAGTTTTTCTTGGTGTACATGGGCTGATCCAATATGCTCTCTAGGCTGGCCACTTCCCGAGCTCCAATATTCCAAGCTAGCAATAACTTTTTTCTATTAAAGTGCTACATTTTAGCACCAATCTTCACCCAACATTAATCTCTTCTTTTTCACTTCAAGGTATCTTGTCTAGGGCTACTTTGGGCTATCATCATGTTGCCCTGAAGTAGACCAATGATGCCCAATCTAATCATTGCAAGAGATGCACCTATGGAGGCTCTCGATCACCCAATCAAGCCTCCACCTTGGCTTCCACAAGCTACTCAATAATCTGATCCAAATCTGGTCAAAACACTGAACCAACTCATAACACACTGCCACTACAATATTGTTGTTATGTTGTCCCTCGTTATGGATTTTACACGTTGCAACAAACCTTACAAATTGAATCTAACAACCTCCTTCTAGCTGTGACCTAGGCATGGCAAGGTGTCCTCCATGTGGGTTGTTGTTCTAGGCATGTGGAAACCCTTAAAGCCTCCATGATGGCCTGTTTGGAGTGGCTAGGCTTGTGACCTACCACATTCCACTGCAGCACCCTAAAACCCCACCCAAACATCCCTTCCTCACCATCGTTCATCCCTCAAACAGTCTGCAACCAACCCCTCTTCTCCTCAATCCTCTAGCAAGGTAATTGACCTCCCTTCAACCATTCAGTCCTTTGAAATTGGCTTCAAAAAAACCCTATTTCACCCGCACTGAATTGTCTCTCCTTGTTGCAGCCTAAACAAATGATCCTCTCCTCCACTGAGTTTTTATTTTCTTGTATGTGATGCACAAATGGATGAGGAATAGTCCTCCATCTCACCTCCTATATATACACATAAGGAGGGTTCCCAAAAAATCACCTTTAGGGCTTGAATAGTTGTCATCAACCTAAATTACATTAGGCTGACCTTGGCACATTTTGTGCAAAACCAACAGATAACTTCAAAAATTCACATCTCACTAAGTACAACATGGAATTCGAAGATTCTTGAAGCGTTTGATTCTACTTTCCACCCTTTATCATCTCATGCCATCACATGTCCAAAGTGCTCCATGGAAATGCCCGAAACACTATTGATGCAAAAGCCCAAGCTTGGGTTCCAATCCCACAAGTGACTCTTGTGGTGCTTTTCCCTCTAATCCCTAAACACTAGGACTTGGAGTACCTCCCAAGCTACTCAAAAATCAACAATAATACCCTGTCAACCCGAGAAATCCTTGTAGATGCTTTATGATTGTAGGGATTTTCATTCCTTAATGGCTTTAATTTTGTTAAGGTCTACCTTAACACCCTCATGAGATACAATATGACCCAGATATTCCAACTCTTGTACTCCAAAGAAAAAATTGGAGGTTTATGCATATAGTTGTTTCTCCTCCAATAGTTTGAGCACCTTGTCAACATGTTGAACATGATCCTTCCAAGACTTGTTGTAGATTAGTATATCATCAAAAAATACTAACACATATTTTCTAAGGGTTTGAAAATGGAATTCATCAAACCTTGAAATGTAGAAGGTGCATTTGTAAGACCAAAAGGCATGACCAAAAATTTGTAATGAGCTTCATGAGTTATAAATGCCGTTGTTGGAATGTATTTAGTCTTCATTCTAATTTGGTGATATCCTGAACAAATATCCAACTTGGTGAAGTAAATTACTCCATGTCAGTCATCCAATAATTCATCAATGATAGGAATGGAAAATTTATCTTTGATAGTGAGCTTTTTGAGCTCCCTATAATTAGTACACATGCGCCATGATCCATCCTTCTTGTGCACCAATACTATTGGAGCCGAAAAATAACTTTGAATAGGTTGAATTATAAGGCTTGATGTTTGGAGGAACACTTCCCGGAATAAAATTAATAGCATGATCATGGTCACAAATAGGTGGGAGGCATTTGGGAGTCTAAACTACCTTGGAATGATTTTCCAAGACTTTTTGGAGATCTGTCGAAACAAATGATTTTGATGTTTGAACCTATAGTGAGCATGATTGTGCAATTATGCCACATTTTTCTTTCTTTAGAAGATTTTTCATACCATTAGAGCTGACTATATTTCTTAGTTTCCCTATCATACCCCTTATTTCAACTTCCTTTCCTTCCCAAAAAAGTTTCAAGAAAAGTTCTTGAAATTTAAAAGCTATTGTACCCAAAGATTGTAACCATTGGAATCCTAGTACAACATCAACACCACCCATTGGAATTGAGAGAATTGGAATATTCAATACATATTCCCCCATGGTTAGCTTGATATTGTGGCAGTTTCTAGAGAAATTTATAGTTCCTCCATCTGCAACCAACACTTGACACTCTGGTGCTGGGTATGGGAAGAAATTCAATTCCTTGGTTATCTTACAATGAATAAAATTATGGGTACTACCTGAATCAATCAACACTATTACCTTTTTCTTCTTGATATTCCTTCTATCTTGAGAATTTGAGGAGTGGTAATTAGTAATATTCCCAATTATTCATGAGCTAATTGGAACATTCAATTTTGTTTTATTTCTTTGTTTAAAGAATAAGAGGGAAAATGAGATCCATAATTCTCCTTTGAATGAAAGGGGCTGGATCACTTTGATTGGGTCAACCTTGACCAAATCAACAGTGCTGTAATGGAGGAGTGGCCATCAATGAGGGACAATGCAATTTCAGATGGAGATGCTTTGTGTGAATCTAGAGCTATTTTTGGATGGGGCTTAGGGTTTGCAAGCTCATAACTTATAAAAGGAAGAGGATGGCAGCCATTGTTCATGATGTATGTATGTTGATATATGATTTTCTGAATATATGGTCTGTTTAGACATATATCTTTCTCTTGATGTTTAGCT
The DNA here is from genome assembly GCA_034641835.2 of Pinus albicaulis. Taxonomy (NCBI): domain Eukaryota; kingdom Viridiplantae; phylum Streptophyta; class Pinopsida; order Pinales; family Pinaceae; genus Pinus; species Pinus albicaulis. Next base: position 730,167,574 of record CM076573.1, on the reverse strand, counting down.
GAGATAGAGTGTTGTTTAGTACATGGTGTTCCTTATCAAGAATCCCACCTCTTTCCTTGAGAGGCCTATTAAGAGAGTTTGTACTACATTTTCCACTATCAGGCTTAACGCCAAGCTTCTTATTTCAACTACAGCGTAGATATTGTTGAGATTTTGGTTGTTTTTGCAGGTTGCAACAAATGGTGATTAGATCTCTAGATCTAGGCCATCTCATTGATTATTTTTAGTGGGGGAGGCTTCCTTTCCATTGGGAGGATAGTATTGAAGGCCATTGAGAATATTTTCAGATCTTGGCATCAGGGCAACCATATTTTGATCCCTACAGTGCAATTTAATTATAGATATACGTTATTTCTGTAGGAGGATTTGCAGGGTGGTTTCGTACACCATTTGGAGAGTTTATTTCTAGTGAAGGGGATATGCATTTCACTTTGAGGATCTATTGGAGGTGGCTATTACATTGATAATATCATATCAGCCACACTTTCCAGATCTATATTTTTAAGTAGATATGCAGTGACCTTAGATGTCATATCTACAACTTGTACTTAGTGTTTTGCTGAAAACCCTTGAGGGGTTCTATATAAGAGCTTGTATAGTGCTTAGATATGGTATAGATCTATCTTTTGAGGCACATGTCAGCTCTAGATCTGATGTATAATCATTTTTTGTATAAGAGCTAATAAAATAACGTTGTAAGGGTGCTCTATCTTTTCTACATCATTGCAACACCTCTTATTGAGGGATTTTGTTCATTGGAGGCTTATATTTCCTATTATGCATCTTATGGCCCATTTCTTATTTACATTTTTCTGTTGTAATAACATATGAAAGGTCTCCATATTGGCCTCTTACTTTTTAAATGATGATCTGTAATATTGTTCCAACATTTTGAACCATATTCCTGCTTTTCCCATTTGGTAATATTACAGTGGTATCAGAGCATAATATTGGCACAACCTGTGCATTTTGAAAGCCAATATGTCATATGAAGAATGAGATCATATTACTGATAGAGAGAGGAGGTATCAAATAAGAAGCCACATAAAATTTGATTATACAGATGACAAAGAAGACAAGGGTAAAACCCCTTTATCTAGAGGTGAAGATGAAGAGAAGGAGTTCCCTAAGATCCTTCTTAGAGCCATGCAAGACATTGCTAGAGAGATCAAGGAGATGAAAATGGAAAGATTCAAGGAATCCCCTAGAGGATTTCATCATGGTGTGTTGAAGATTGCAACAAGAAACAGTGAAGGAGGCATCCTGAAACATCATTCATGATCCTAGTGGAAAATAATCACCTCAACTAGGTGGGGCCCACACAGGTGATTTTTGGCGCAAAGTCTATTTTTAGACTATGTCTATTTTTAGACATGTCGATCATATTCTATGAGTTGCAGGATGCTATTTGTGGATGGTTGGTCAAGTTGGAAAAATAGATGGACTTCTATTTTTAGACATATTGGGCGAAGTCTATTTTTAGACTGCCAGTCTAAAAATAGATATGTCGAATATTATTAGCTCTTAATAATATTTGGACTCTAAACATTATCTTATTCTCTTGGAGCACTTCAGTTAAGTGCACAGATGTGGCACAAGATATAACAGAAGGAATTACGCTATTCCTAAGGGTTAAGTGGAGCTATTGCATGGAGGACTTCAGTTAGAACTCATGTGACGGAGTTTGGTGGAGTTGTAGAAGTAGTTGGTGGAGTTGTGTTCAGTTTAACTCAGTTAGACACAGTTGAGCTAGTTGTATCTAGTCTAACTGATTGATACACTAGTGAGAGTGGTGTGAATTAATTATTAATTAAATCACTAAATAATAACTCATTAATCAACTGAATAATACATCAGTTAACTACAGTGCATGGACAGTTTTAGTGGAGACTAGTGGAGAGGTAGGTGAAAGAGCAAGTGTGCCTATTAGTTGTGACTATAGTGTTGCATTGTTCGCACCACAAATTTAGTGGAGATGCCTTTAAGGATTGTGTGAGAAAGGCTAGAGAAATTCGAGTTCATTCAGAGCCATTATTCAGCAGGGATTGCGCAGTAGAGGCAGGCTAAAGGCTGGCAAAGATCGGTGCATGGATTTGCAAGATCGGGCCTGATTAGTGTGTAGCGATTAATGGATTGTACTGAGAGCTTGTGATAAGCTTTGTATGAGGATTGTTACATGATCTCTATGACATATAATATATACAGATAGTTGGGGTTTTTAGCTTCAGGCTTTCCCATTAAAAAAACTGTGTTAATGTGTGTGAATTTTTATGGTTTCATGTGTGCATTGCAATTGATTTAATTTCTGCATGTGATGATCAATGGTGGAATAGATTCTGTATTGTGCATGAAGTTAAATAGTGTGTGATCAGGAGAATCTTGGACATATGCATGCGTAGTGCATATAATTTCTACATGGTATTAGAGGGATATTGATCATTGGAGCAGATTGCAGTTATTGAAGCGGTTGAGTTTTGTGCTGGTGGAATTCGAATTTGCTGCAGTGTTTTCTTGGTGTCGAAGTTGAGCATTCATTGAAATGTCTTTCAGCAGATTGTGATTGGAGTATTCCCTTGAGGGCAGCTCGAATTATATTTCATGGAAGGACAAGATGGAGGCGGTGCTGGAGGATAATGGGTTGAAGGAGTTCATAGATGATGATATTCCTAAACCGGGTTCTAGCGAAGCAGCCACACTTGACGCATGGAAAAATAAGGTAGCAAGGTGTCGAAGGATTATGTTGGAAGGTGTGAAGGATCACATTGTGTCCAACATTCATGGTAAAGCCACTCCATTCTTGATGTGGAAGGCTTTGACAGAATTGTTCCAAAGCAGAAGTGACCAGAGGAAGTTGACGCTTAAAGACAAGCTCAGGAAAATAAAAATGGAGAAGAATGACACTGTTCTGGTATACTTGACAAAGTTTGTCCACTGCAGGGATGAGCTTGGGAATGTAGGAGTTAGTGTGGATGAAGAAGACTTGGTAAGCTTGGCTCTCCTTGGGCTTCTGAAGAGTTGGCATAGCTACGAGGACTCTATCAATGGTCGGGAGAAACTGCTAGGATGGGAGTGACTTTGGTCGGATCTTGTGAAGAGGAGATAAGGCAGAGTACCAGGGATGACTCTTCATCAAAGAATGATGATGAATAGGATTGCGCTTTGGCTACCAAAGCAAGGAAAGGGAAGGGGAAGAAAAATCCTTCTCAATCTGGTGAGGATGGAAAAGAGCGTGACATGTCCAAAGTGAAGTGTTTTCACTGCCACAAACATGGGCATTTCGCCACAAATTGCCCACAGAAGAAGAAGAACAAGCAGGCTGCTAGAGCTGTAGCTGGTGAGGCTCTTGCCTTGCGATTTGAGCTGGACTTCTCATTGATCGCATGCATGGTGTCTAGTGCATTGGGATTGGGGTGGTACTTTGATAGTGGTGCTTCCTTTCACATGACGGGAGATGTGAACCTTTTCAGTAACTTGGTGGAGAAAGATCTCCAGTTGCATGTTGAGTTGGGTGACAATGGACGATACAATGCGACCGGAATTGGTACCATTACCTTTCAGAGGGAGTTAGGTAAACTCATTATTTTACAAGATGTAGTGCATGTTCCAGGTTTAAAGAAGAATTTAATCTCAGTCACAATGTTAGAGGATAAAGGGTATGATGTTGTCTTTAGTGAAGGACAATTTTTCCTTCGGTACAAAGAAATAGGACAAGTCAAGAAGGTTTGGATTCAATCCAAGAATCTCTACAGACTTGAAGTAGATGGGATTTCTACGGAGCTTCCTACTGTTGGGAAGTGCAAGAAAGACATGCAATTGAAGCTTGAGATAGAGTTGGATTTGCATGCAGGTAAGAGTGAACCTCAGGATGTGGAGTAGCCACAAGATGAGGATCATGGAGTGGGAGCAACCACTCATGCAGAGAAATTTCATGCCAGATGGGCAGAGGGAGTGCATGCAGCTATACCACCAGGTGAGAGGTGGGGCGACATGCATGAGTAATCCCAAGAGGAGATTTCTGGGCAGGATTCTTTGAGATGGTGTGGATCTCATGAATTGACCCTGGCTACGAGGTGCCCATAGAGCAGCAGTAGCATGATCAGTTGGATTGATGCAGGCATATCAAAGTGACAATGTCGGATACTGGAGCGCGGTTCAGAGTTGACAACAAGTGCAGAGTGCATGGGTGCAGAGTTCAACAACACAATGGGTCTTGAAGACATGTGCAGTAGCTATGAAGAAGTTGAAGAATTTGATGATAGATGCATCAGATTGATTGAGTTGTTTGGAGCCTTTTCAGTTTCGGAATATTTGCAGAGCAGATGCATGGAGTTGCATGGCGCTTGCAAAGGTTGTAGGGCGAATGCATGGAGTTGCATGTCGCATGCAAATACAATCCTTTCTTTTTGATAGGGAGTGTTGAAGATTGCAACAAGAAATAGTGAAGGAGGCATCCTGAAACATCATTCTTGATCCTAGTGGAAAATAATCACCTAAACTAGGTGGGGCCCACACAGGTGATTTTTGGCGCAAAGTCTATTTTTAGACATGTCGATCATATTCTATGAGTTGCAAGATGCTATTTGTGGATGGTTGGTCAAGTTGGAAAAATAGATGGACTTCTATTTTTAGACATATTGGGAAAATTTTGTTTATAGAGCGCTAATATAAAAATAGATGCATGTCGAATATTATTAGCTCTTAATAATATTTGGACTCTAAACATTATCTTTTTTTTCACAAAGAAAAAATTCGTAATTTTATTTATGAGAAAACAAAATTACATGTTGCATGAGCTGGTAACTGTCCAAAGACATACAAGTTTCCGCAAATAATAAATGCAAAGGAGAAACAATTAGGATTTTCCCCCCTTCTTCTTTTCAACCTTACGCCAAGCACCTTGTGTTGGCGTGGTCTCGATAAGGACAAGATGATTTTCTTCCACTTGTGCTCCATTATCCTTATCAGATTCTGATGTGTCTGATGTATGTGTTCTTTTATATCCCCCACTATCTAGTGCTCCAGGTACCATATCCTGCTGAGTCTTTGTGGTGGTGTCGAGAGGATCTTGCATTTCCTGTTCTTGTGTGCCCAAGGAGGTATCTGTTTGTTGATTCACATGTGGTGCTAGTTCCTCCTCTTCTTCCTGTAGATCTAGCCCTTCAGAGGGAAATTTCCAACCTTTAGCAGCTTTGCCTATTTTATTCTTTTTTCTGTTATCCCTTTTGGCTGCCGGGCATGAGTTTTGTAAGTGTCCTGTGCACTTGCATATCCTACATCTGAAGACTATGTTCTCATAATCTAAATGTTGTGTCCATCTCTGTTGTTTATTATTCAGCATAATGCACTCTGGGAGTCCTTTGCTCAAATCAACCTCCACACAGATTCGTGCGAAGGTGAAAATGCGCTCCTCCAGGTGTTGGGTATCTGTTTTAATGTATCTACCAAGGGTGTTTCCAATGCAGCCAATAAAATTTTTATTCCAAAAATGTAGCGGGAGATTGTAGAGCCTAACCCAGACCGGCATTCTAGTCACCTCCATAGTGTTGGCATCAAAATTTGGGAACCATGGTGTAATGAAGAGTCCCGTGGAGCCCCAGAACCATGGTCCCTGGCTAAGAATGGAATCTTTGACCTCAGTAGATGAAAATTTGACAATGAAGAACCCCTTAGAACATAGGTGTATTTCACATTCCATGGTCCAGTTTGTAAAAATCCAATGGAACAGCTCCATTGGTTTGGGCCAGAAGCAGTTGAATCTGCCTATAATTTCTTGGGATTCATAGGCATTTCTATGCACATCAATATCTAGACTGTCTATATTTATTTCAGGCACAATGTCCTGCTGTTCCACAATGTATGGCTTGGGGGAGCTTTCTGCAGGGGCATCAGGTACTGTAGTTTTGTTTTTGTCCCCCTGTAAGACATTTCTATATGTACCTTTTGTGTTTACCGTTTTGGATGCACTTGCTCCCATGGAGGATCCATGTGCTCTGTTTTGGCCCAAAATTCCACCCCGCAGTCTGAGGTTGAGGCAGATAGAAGACCCAGTAACAATGGCATAATCTTTAAGAGTGCAATGATCAACTAAAGCTTTCCCCCAAAAAATCAATGACTGTAAATGAAATCGGTACCCCGCAACAGACTGGATTTCTTCCTTCAGATATAGTATCGATTCTATTGTTCGAATCCATATAATAATGCTATTACCTACAGGAGGCTTAATGAAAATTTGATATGGTTCCGAGCCTACCTGAGGGACTATATGCAGATATGTTGGTTGCATCTTTTTCCCTTTGGTACATCAATCATGGCGTGGGTCTGTGCATGGCTTGGAAAGCCCGAGGATAGCCATATTGTTAGCTTTAGGTCGTTAATCCCATTATCCGCTGCATTGGTGTAGGTAGCATGCCCTTGCTGTTTCAGGTTTGACTGCATCTATGGTGGCCCCAAGGTAGATAACCCAATGCAGAGATGTCCAGAAGCCCAATAGCATCCCACCTTCGAGGCCCAGGGTGTGGATGAGAAAGCTGGCCAGCAAAAGCAATAGTCAACCGGTCTCCGCTCCCAATAGCAGTAAATGAATGTCCCAGCGCGAGCCACCAGCAAAATAAACAGAGTATAGCGCCCACAGGTACCATGAGCGGTGTCGTAGAGCACATACCCCGGCGATGGTTCATTACCATGTCCACCAAAAATCAATAAGCGTTCTCTGGATCTTATTCCACGCACCGCGTTTGCATTTTATAGAATGGTCAGGTAACAGTTCCCATTCCTGTTGGTTCTGCAGGGTATCTGAGTATCTGTCTCAGCAGGATAATAAAACCGCCCAAACGCGGATGGTTCCCCATCCCATACAAAGACGCAAGGGGCAGCATGGGTAACACTGTGACCCATTCCATGGTAGCGCCTCCATTGCATCGATCTCCAACAGGTGGCGGCAGCGAAGGAGGTCTGTAACCCTAGTTCGAAAATTATTTTGCCCGCGCGCTCCATTTCCTCCCCTCGTAAGGTCCCTCTAAACATTATCTTATTCTCTTGGAGCACTTTATTTAAGTGCACAGATGTGGCACAGCAGCTGACAGAAGGAATTACGCTATTCCTAAGGGTTTACTGGAGCTATTGCATGGAGGAATTTAGTTAGAACTCATGTGACAACGTTTGGTGGAGTTGTAGAAGTAGTTGGTGGAGTTATGTTCAGTTTAACTCAGTTAGACACAGTTGAGCTAGTTGTATCTAGTCTAACTGATTGATACACTAGTGAGAGTGGTGTGAATTAATTATCAATTAATTCACTAAATAATAACTCATTAATCAACTGAATAATACATGAGTTAACTACAGTGCATGGACAGTTTCAGTGGAGACCAATGGAGAGGTAGGTGAAAGAGCAAGTGTGACTATCAGTTGTGGCTATAGTGTTGCATTGTTTGCACCAAAAATTTAGTGGAGATGCCTTTAAGGATTGCGTGAGCAAGGTTGGAGCAATTTGAGTTCATCTAGAGCCATTCTTCAGCAGGGATTGCGCAGTAGAGGCAGGCTAAAGGCTGGCAAAGATCGGTGCATGGATTTGCAAGATCGGGCCTAATTAATGTGTAGCGATTGGATTGTAATGAGAGCTTGTGATAAGCTTTGTATGAGGATTGTTGCATGATCTCTATGACATATATTATATATATATAGTTGGGTTTTTTAGCTTCAGGCTTTCTCATTAAAAAAATGGTGTTAATGTGTGTGAATTTTTATGGTTTCATGTGTGCATTGCAATTGATTTAATTTCTGCATGTGATGATCAATGGTGGAATAGATTCTGTATTGTGCATGAAGTTAAATAGTGTGTGATCAGGAGAATCTTGGACATATGTATGTGTAGTGCATATAATTTCTACATGGTGAAGGCTCTAGCATGTCTCACCACTAGAATGATCAACCAGTGCATCAACCACTAGTTTCCCAACGCTCTACCATGCCTACATTTTTTGCTGTGAGAAATGAAGGGTTTCAGGAGCAAGAATCCCTTGAAGACTATTTTATGGAGTACGAATTTCAAACTCAAAGATTCAAATATCACTTGAGTTTTCAGGAGTTTTGTCAAATAAAGGACAATAGAAGACCAAGGCATCATCATAGAAGTGGTGGATTCATTCAGAATCATGATTGACATCACACTATGTGTAGATTCTTTTTACCCAATTTTTATGGGCCATCCAAGTGTACTGCCAAATGTTGGGTAGAAAAACTTGAAATCTACTTTCATTTGAACAAGGTTCCAGATATGGAGGCCATTAATATTGCAGTGTTGCACCTTGAAGGTGAAGCACATGACTGGTGGTTTCATGGCTTGTCTACATTGGGTCATGCCAATGTAACTTCTTATTCATAGTTCACCAAAAGGCTGGTGGAAATATTTGATAGAAGAGATCTTGAAGCACCATTCATTTGGCTTGCAAAGTTGAAAAAATTAGGTAATGCAGAAACTTACATCTCTGAATTTTTAAGACTTTCTGTCATGGTTCTTGATTTATCTACAACAAGAAGGGTGTACGTCTTCATTGATGGATTAGATGAACCTCTTCATGGGTTGGTTAAGTCTACCAAGATCACTACCATACAAGATGCCATTGAAAGGGCTAGAGACCTTCAAGATGCCTTACCAAAAGCAAAGGAAACTTTTCAGCACAAGCCCTCTTTTCCATCAAAGGGAAAAGAAGAGAAGGCTCTTCCTTCAAAGGAGAGTCAATATAAAAAAACTCTTGATGATGATGTCCGGAAAGATCTAAGGAGAAGGAAGCTTTGCTTCACTTGCCAAGAAGCTTGGGCACCTAGACATAGATGTGCAGTTGGGAAAGCACATTACATAGAGGTCTTCTCAGAAGATGAGGAGGAAGAAGAAGAATAACAAGAGAGGGGTCACAGTGCTGGAATAGCAGGAGATAATCCACCACCACCTGGAGGTGAGGATGGAGTAATCACTCCAATTAGAGGCACTATTGCATCATTAAGAGTGATACCCAACTGTCATGAAACTTCTACACAAGAAACAGAGATGGATTTGCACAGTGGAAGAAGGGATATGATGATCCCATCTATTATGCACATAAGGATGATCCATGAGATATCATTATCTTGTGGTAAACCACCTAGGAGACCACCTGATCCAGATTTAGTGAAATATGTCTCACATCTTGATGATCCATTCATAGATCCAAGAAGGATGGAAGCATCAAAAGACCAAAATACAACACTGAGAGTCTTGGGTGAGCTCAAGAAGGAGGGAGATATTCTTCCACTATCACCATTATCCACTCTCTCATCTCATACTGTGCTAAGACGAAGTGCTACAATATTGGAGGATGACACCATCAAGGGGAAAGGAGACCATTCCTTGGCCATGGAGAATCAGAAGATGATCTCACTTAGAGATAAATCTTCCATACATGATAGAAGATGGTGGCCACACATGCATGCTTGGATTGAACCAAGGAGGTATTGGATAGTTGATAGACTCCCATGGGAGACTAACTTTCAAAACCCTCAATCTTTACTTGAGCATGTGCATATGCAAGAGGGGTAGCAAGGAGGAGATAGCAACCTTCCATCATATACCTTTGGCATGGGAGATATCAAGGAGGAGAGCAGCCATATGATAGAAATTCTTTGTGATAGATTATCAGCACTGTCACTATGGGAGATTGATCCATATTGGAAATCCAAACTGTTGGTGGATTATTCCAAGGATTTTCACACATGCATGATACTTGATGACCAGCTACATGAGGAGGGCTGCTCAGTCCAAGAAGGAGTCATCTACTATCATGGTAGGATATTCTTATCTAGAGCCTCCAAGATCAAGGAGAAGTTACTACAAAGGGCTTATGAAGAGTTCTTTTTCAGCCACACATATTCCATGAGATTCTACAACATCATCATGAGAGGCTACACTTGGAAGGGCTTTGAAGGAGAAATATATCAACATTTTCAAAGATGCATGAACCATATGGAGTTGGGATAGCAACATAACTCTATAAAGGAGTTAATTTAGCCACCTCTTCCTTCTTTTGAGAGAGGAGATAGATCTATACACCACTCCATTTGTTTAAGGATGAATTTTGGTGAAAGATATGCTTGTGTACCTAATGTTTTATTTGATGAAAATGTGCATTATTTTACTATGTTTATGCAGGCCATAGCTCCAAGGAGGAGCACTATACCATATAAAATTCATGGCCAACTTTGGGCCACAAAAATTTCTGAACATGGCCACTCCCTTGGAGATCAAAGGGAGATTTTGTATCACTGTGGTTACATTCCAAAAGCACCAAACATATCTCACACTTTCAGCCATGGTGAGATGATTTGAACAACAAGTAAGTGGTGGGGAAACCACTCACCACATCATGATATGATGTAGTCAAGAGATTTACTGCGTTGGTTCCACATGTGGGACTATGACCCACCTCCATATGCACCAATTTATGTTTGTATGTACTTAATTTTAATCCCATACATTGATGATGTACTTGTAATTTTTATGGGAATGTATGGAGGGAGGATGGAAGGTATGTATGTGCCCTATGGGATGGATATTCTCCATGTTCACTATGCTACATGTTTCAGGGAGAACATTGGTCAACCCATGTTTGTTTCATTTGAATTATTGTCTCCTTATGGGATGGATTATTTGCATCTCATTAGAATTTTGGAGGAGAAATTCATGGAGGGATGGATTAGTGAACACTTAGCTTATGAGGGAAGCTTATCACATGTTGGTGTCACCAATGGAGGAGGAGAAGAGTTGCATAACTCACCTTGTCAGTTGCTTGAGGACAAGAAACATTTGGGAAGGGAGGACTGTAATATTCCCAATTAGTCATGAGCTAATTGGAATATTCAATTTTGTTTTATTTCTTTGTTTAAATAATAAGAGGGAAAATGAGGCCCATAATTCTCCTTAATAATGAATAAATCAATGCCAAATATGAAAGAGACAAATCTTGGCAGCTTAATTAAAGAAACCTTGGTGTGAAAGGGGCTGGATCACTTTGACTGGGTCAACCTTGATCAAATCAACAACGCTATCTCATTTCTTATTTTCAATGGAGGAGGCTTCCTTTCCATTGGGAGGAAAATATTGAAGGCCATTGAGCATATTTTAAAATTTTGGCATCAGGCCAACCATATTTAATCCCTACAACGCAGTTTATATCCAGATCTGTGTTATTTCTGTAGGAGGAGTTGTAGGGTGGTTTGGCACACCATTTGGAGAGCTGAAATTCTAGTGAAGGGGATCTACCTTTCACTTTGAGGATCTATTGGAGGAGGATATTATATTGATCATATCAGATCAGCCACACTTTCCAGATCTGTATTTTTTAGTAGACCTGCAGTCTTAGATCTCTGATCTACAACTTGTACTTGGTGTTTTGCTGAAAACCCTTGAGGGGTTCTATAGAGGAGCTTATATAGTGCTTAGATCTAGTATAGATCTATCTTTTGAGGCACATATCAGCTCTAGATCTGATGTATAATAATTTTCTGTAGCAGAGCTAATAAAATAATGTTGTAAGGGTGTTCCATATTTTCTACATCATTGCACATAAGGGTGTTCCTTTTATTGAGGGATTTTGTTCATTGGAAGCTTTTATTTCCTATTATGCATCTTATGGCCCATTTCTTATGTACATTTTGCTGCTATAATAACATATGAAAGGTCTCCATATTAGCCTCTTTCTTTTTAAATGATGATCTGTAATATTGTTCCAACATTTTTCACTATATTCTTGCTTTTCCCATTTGGGAATATTACATAATTCCTGCCAATGCATTACAAGATATGGTCAGATTGATTTCTTTTTTCTCAGGGTTGGTTCTTGGTGTATATCCTATTCTTTTTAAGTTTCTTATTCTTTTTCTTCCTCCTCTTCACAATCTATGTAAAATAATTTCTTTTCAACATACTTATGACCTTTAGTGTATTTTTTATCACAACTATAGAAAATCCATTTTTCTCTTTTTTCTTCCAATTTTTGTGGTGTCAACCTTGTAGGTTGTGGAAGGCTAGGAGTAGCAACACTTCCATATTTATAGTTGTGAGTGGTAGGATTCCTTGTTGCAATAATTTTGATTTCAATTTTTCTTACCAACTTGGTTTCCTTCTTCAATGAATTAGGTTCCCAAAGGCGATCCTCATTTTGGATGTTATCCTTTAAATTCCCTATGAAGACATCAATCCTCTACTCCTATGGAATATCATTTACCCTTATATTCAATTTTTGGAAGTCTTCAATGTGCTCTTCCATTGAACCCTTTTGTTTGATATTTATCAATTGGCTAAAGAAGGTGTTTCTATTTGTATCCTCATAATATGCTATCATTTCCTCCGTAAAAATTTACCAAGTGAAAAGTGGTTTACGAGAACAAATCCATTGATACCATACAAACTGATAGGGTTATAAATATAAAGTTGCAATGCGTACCTTTTGTGTGTGTTGCAAATTATGTAGATCAAAATATTGCTCCATATGTAGTATCCATGTTATCGGATCCTTGCCATAAAACTTCATCATATCGATATTTGGAATATGGTGGGTCTTCAATATAACGTTAGAGTCTATGAAATCATGATTAACATTTCTTTTATTCTCATCATGAGTTTCATCTAATACCTTTCATGTCATATTTTAAACCATCCATGTCATCTTTGGTTGCTCTTTGTGAGAGCGAAATTTGTTGCACTTGGTCCCGTAATTTTGATATATCATGCTGCAATTCTTCCACTTCATGCGTCATAGTAGAGATTTATGAGAGCTTAATGGGTGTGGAATTTTTTTTGGGGGGAGGAATTTTAGAACCCAACATTGATATATATGCTTCAATATGTTCTTGTAATCACTTCAAACTGATTTCTCAAACAAAATTTATGCAATTTTAAAAAAATATAGACATTTTTCTTTCTTTTAGGAGCTTGATCTTGAAATGGTTGTAACTCTATAATTTCGGATCTCCAAGGTTTGAAGTTAGGTCAAGTTGTATACATATGAAGCTTATTTCCAATGCCACAAGTCATACCAATATTGGATTCTTCAATATAGAGTTATGTCAAATATCCCACAATGACCTAATTATGGACTGGTTCAGTAGAGAAAAGTTGTATGGAATTCCACATGTCACTGTTTTAATATTTGGCTCTGAAATTCCTATAGGAAAAACTTCATTCCATTCATTTTTGGTCACTTTTTACATAATTTGAATCTAATGCCTGAAATGAAAGTTGTGATGAGTTTCCCTAGGTCACTTGTTTGAGATGAAAATCTAGAGCCCGCAAAAACCCTACTTCCTCGGATCATATCTCTGAAAATAAAGCGAACCAAGATCTGAAATTTGTACACGAGGTTTAGAAATATTTTGGCTCCACGTGGCTTCAATTTCAGTGTCTAAAGATTCATATAAAAAAAATTATAGCGAAAATTCTAGGATGACCTGTTTGAAGAAGCGAAACCATAGAATCCAAAGCTCTTATACCAAATGTTATGAAACCAACTCACAAAATAGAAGAAAATATACATCAATGAATTAAAAATTATCCTCTTCAAGGGGGAATCATCCTTTACATTACATAAATAAACAATCCTTGGATGATTCAAGTGAAAAGACCTCCTTTCTATATATAGGAGTCTAAGGGGTCATAATATAATCAAAGACAACATGATGTAAGGGCACAAAAATAACAATAGTGGGATTCTATGGGGCACAATAATAACAACATGGGGACTACATAGGCATAAGAATAAAAATAAGGGGGCTACACCAACAAAAACAATAAGGGGATACACTAGTATTATACGAACCTAACAGTTTCCATGTAGATTTTGAATTGTTTCCACAAATGCGGTAGCAACTATATTGGCTTTAAAATGATGGGATAATGCAAAAAAGTTTGCATACTTGGTAAGTCTATTAAATATCACCATGATAATACTATTTCCTTCAGACTTGGGTAAAACCGTGATAAAATCCATTGAGATTTCATCCCAATGCTGACTTGGAATGGCTAAAGGTTGTAACAGACCGGGGGTCTTAGTTGTTTCAACTTTATTTTGTTAGAAAATCAAACATCCTGCCACAAATTCTTGAATATCATATTTAAGGCCATCCCAAAATAATTCCTTCTTAACCCTGTGGTATGTTTTTAAAAATCTTGAGTGCCCTCCTAAAGGAGAGGTGTGTAATTCCAAAAGAATCTTTTATTTGAGTTGGTAATTCTTACATAGATATAAGCGATCTTTGTACCATAATGAGCCATTTTTCCAGATAAATGTATCTAATGTACTGGTATCTTGTTATAACTTTTGAATGAGTGTCCACACCTCTTTGTCATTCTTCCATTCTTCCCTTGCTTCAATTATCTAGTCAGGTTGGGTAATCAAAATGGCACAGAGAAATGCTTCAACATCCTCATCCCTTATTGAGAGTGCATCTACAAAAAAATTGCTTCCCTTTTTGTAGATGATTTCAAAGTCATAACCCAACATCTTAGTGACCCATTTTTGTCACTCTTTTGAAGATAATATTTGTCCCAAAAATTATTTAAGACTATCACTATTTTTTTTTACCTTGAAGTGTCTTCCCATTAGGTAAGGGCACCATTGCTTCAGGGCATGTAGTATTTCCAACATTTCCTTCTCATAAATGGGTTTTTTCTAAATACTTTCCCTTGATTGGATGACTTTCAAAAGAAATGGGTCTTCCTTCTTGCATTAAAACAAAACCAATTACATTTACTGAGGAATCACATTCCACCATAAAGGTTTTTTTAAAGTCTGGAGTAGCTAAAACCGAAGCTTGGCACATTTCCTCTTAAATATGCTCAAAGGACTTAGCTGTTTCTGGAGTCCAAAAAATTGCATCTTTCTTTAGTACTGTTGTTATAGGCACTGATATTTTACTATAATTCTTTAAAAACTTGTGATAATACCCTGTCAACCCGATAAATCCTCGAAGATTCTTTAGGGATGTGGGAATTTTTCATTCCTTGATGGCTTTAATTTTGTTAGGATCTACCTTAACACCCTCATGAGATACAATATGACCCAAATATTCCACCTCTTGTATCCCAAAGAAACATTTGGAGGTTTTTGCATACAATTGTTTCTCCTCCAATAGTTTGAGCACCACATCAACATGTTGAACACCATCCTTCCAAGACTTGTAGTAGATTAGTATATCATCAAAAAATACTAACACAAATTTTCTAAGGAAGTGTTTGAAAATGAAATTCATCAAACCTTGAAATGTAGAAGGTGCATTAGTAAGGCAAAAAGGCATGACCAAAAATTCATAATGACCTTCATTAGTTATGAATGTTGTTTTCCAAATATCTTTAGTATTCATTATAATTTGATGATATCCTGAATGAAGATCCATATTGGTGAAGTAAATTGCTCCATGTAATTCATCCAACAATTCATCAATGAAAAGAATGGGAAAATTATCTTTAATAGTGGGATTATTGATCTCCCTATAATCCGAACACATAGGTTGTGATCCATATTTCTTGTGTACTAACACTATTGGGGCGGAGAAAGAACTTTGCCTAGGTTGAATTATACATGCCTCTAACATTTATACAACCATACGTTCAATTTCACTTTTTTGGGCATAAGGATATCTGTTAGGTATGATGTTTGGAGGAACTCTTCTTGAAATCAAGTGAATAGCATGATCATGATAATGAATAGGTGGGTGGCCTTTGGGAGTCTCAAATACTTTGTGATGATTGTCCATGATTCTTTGGAGATCTGGAGAAATACATGATTTCAATTTTTGAACATCTAGTGAGCATAATTGTGCAATTATGCCACATTTTTCTTTCTTCAAAAGCTTTGTCATGCCATTAGAGATGATTTTATTCCTTGGTTTCCCTGTGATGCCCCTTAATTCAATTTCCTTTCCTTCCCATGAAAATTTCAAGTAAATTTCTTGAAAATTAAAATCTATCATCCCCAAATATTGTAACCATTGGACTTATCATACAACATCAACACCACCCATTGGAATGGAAAGCATTGGAATATTCAATACATATTCTCCCATGGTTATATTTATATTATGACATTTATTTCAACAATTTATAGATCCTCCAACTCCAACCATCACTTGAGACTCTGGTGTTGGATATAGACATAAATTAAATTTCTTAGTTATCTTACAATGAATAAAATTGTGGGTACTACTAGAATATACCAACACTATTACCTTTTCTTTCTTGATAAATCCTTCTATCTTGAGAGTTTGAGGAATGGTAATTCCTTCCAATGCACTACAAGATACGGTCAGATTCATTTCATATTTATTTGGGGTTGGTTCTTGGTGTATATCCTCTTCATTTGATGTTTCAAGTTCCTTTTCTTCCTCATCTTCATAATTTAGGCAAAATGTTTCTTTCTTAGCACACTTATGACCCTTATTGTATTTTTTATCATAACTATAACAAATCCCTTTTGCTATTCTTTCCTCTAGTTTTTGTGGTGTCAACCTTGTAGGTTGTGGGACGCTAGGAGCATCAACACTTCTATCTTTATAGTTGTGAGTGGTAGACTTCCTTGTTGTCATAATTTTTCTTTCAACTTTTCTTGCCACCTTGAATGCCTTCTCCAATGAATCAGGTTCCCAAAGGAGAAACTCATATTGGATTTTATACTTTAAAATCCCTATGAAGACATCAATCCTGTGATCATTTGCAATATTATTTACCTGCATATTCAATATTTGGAAGTCCGTAATGTGCTACGCCATTGAACCCTTTTGGTTGAGATTTATAAATTGGATAAAGAAGGTATTTATTTTTGTATCATCATGATGTGATACAAATTCTTCTTCAAAATTTGTTTAAGTGACAATTGATTTATGAGAACAAAGTCATTTATATCATACAATCTAATTTTATTCTAAATATAAAGATGCAATGTGTACTTGTGTGGTACATCATGTAGATCAAAGAATTGCTCCATCTGTAGTATCCATGTTACCGTATCCTTGTTTTCAAACTTCCTCATATATATATTTGGAATGTGGTGGGTCTTAAACCCAATGTTGGAGTCTCTAAAATCATATTTCATATACCTTTTGTCCTCATCCTGATTTTCATGGAGTACCTTATCACCACTAGGAAGCATTTATTGTAACAACTTTGTCAAACCTTCCTTCAAACCTTCCATGTTTGCTTTCACATGTTTCCTTTCATTTTTGCTTCTATACAATCCATCTTAGCTTCTAGTTCATGTTTGGTTACTTTTTGAAAGAGCGAGATTTGTTGCACTTCGTCTCGTAATTTTGATATATCACATTGCATTTATTCCTCTTCTTCATACATCATAATATAGCCTTTTTTTTTTTAGGAATTTTTGAATCAAATAATGATATATATGCTTCACCATGCCCTTTGAATCGTTCCAAATTTATTTTCAAGCAAAAGTGATGCAAAATTTAAAAATAAAAATACAAACATTTTCTTGATTTTTAGGAGCTCGATATTGAAACTATTGTATCTCTATAATTTCGACTCTCCAAGGTCTGAAATTTCACCCTGTGGTATCCCTATGATTTTTCTTTTCAACTCCACAATTAAGACCGATATTGGATTCTTTAAGATAAAATTATTCCCAATTTCCCACGGTGACCTGATTATGGACTAGTTTAGTAGAGTGAACTCCTATGGAATTCCACGTCACTGTTTCAACCTTTAGACATGAAAATGATACAAGAAAATATAAAATCCATGAAATTTTAGTCAATTTTTATGAAATTAAAATTTGATAATTATTGAGAAAGTTATGACAATCTTCCCTAGGTCACTTGTTTGAGACTGAATTCTAGAGCCTGCAATAGCCCTAACTTGTTTGGACCATATCTTAGAAAAAATAATGAAAAAATATTTGAAATTTCTACATGAATTTCACTAAGATTCTAGCCCCACATGGTCGAAATTTAAGCTTTTGAAGTGTCATAGAAAAAAAATTATAGTGAAAATTCCCAGATTACCTGTTTGAAGCGATGAAACCCTAACATCTAAAGCTCTGATACCAAATGTTATGCAACCATATCACAAATAGAAGAAAAGATATATAAAATTGAAAATTAGCATTTTCTATGGGAAACCTCCTTTACATCACATAAATTAATAATTCTTGGATGATACAAATGAAAACACCTCCTTTGTATATTTAGGAGTCTAACGGGTCACAATGTAATTAGATCCTACATAAAAATAATAATGTATGGGCACAACAATAACAATATGTGGGAAGCATAAGCATAACAATAACAATAAGGGGGATAAAATAGCATTATAGGGAATTGTTGATGGTCCTAAATGACTGCATCAACATTGGGGATAACCACCCGGTCGGGACCTTAGAGAAGATCCAACTAGGATAATGGATCTGACTGGAATTATGGGACCAATTTCCCTTTCTATAAGATAATGTGAAATGAAGTAAATAAGGATATAGTGATCTAATATAACTAGGAACTGAAATAGGAATTAATATACTATTATTTATATATCCCGAGAGAGTTGATGGTATATGTGTTCATAAATATTTCACAATTATCATAACAATATAGATCATCATGTAATCATGAATTTAACTCAAAGAAAGAAAACTAATTAAATTAAATTATTTTTTAAATCATCACACATATTGAGATCTCGTTATTCACATATAATTAACAGATTTCAATCAGACACATCAATAACGATCATGAAAGTCTGCTTTAACACATATATTGTGAATAATAACAAAATTTGATTCTACTCTAAGAAAATAGATGAAAAAAGGATAATAGTACCTGATAAACCACTGATCTTCTCATCATAGAAAGGTGTTGGTTCAACT
This sequence comes from Pinus albicaulis, assembly GCA_034641835.2. Classification (NCBI taxonomy): domain Eukaryota; kingdom Viridiplantae; phylum Streptophyta; class Pinopsida; order Pinales; family Pinaceae; genus Pinus; species Pinus albicaulis. Next base: position 730,148,681 of record CM076573.1, on the reverse strand, counting down.
TCAAACGAAGAAAAACTTAGTTACAATAGTGCAACTTAAGCTTCCTTTTTACAAAAATTCAGAACCCTATCTCTATCACTGAGAGACAATTTATAGTTTCTTGACAAAAAGATAAAAATAGAAAATAAAACAACCCTTTAAGCAGTTTTTAACATAAGAAACAACAAAGTAACAAATTATAACATAGTTATAACAATATCCTATGCTTAGGAGGAAGACTGTCCTCCGATGTGTTGTTGGAAATCAAAGAATCCGCATTTGGCTGGTGAAAATGGCATCCATTAATGCTGGAAACATCTGTGTGGTGGTGTTCAATAGGCATCGAAGCATTAGCCATTGACTGTGCGGTTTTACCAAGAATGCGGGGACTTCGAATGAATCCACATTTGGCTGATGAAAATGGCACCCCTTAACATTGGAAACATATGTATGGTGGTGTTCAATAGGCATCGAAGCATTAGCCATTGACTGTGCGGTTTTACCAAGAATTTCCAATGAAACTCTAAGTCGATCTTGGTCAATTGATAAATAATATCGACCCTTTTATTAGAATATTCCTGCCACGTCTTCATCAAGAACTTGATGTCTGGTAAGATGCCCTTGGAGCAACTCAAAATGAGATTGGACTAAAGTAAATTATCAATGATACTATTAGAAATGACTCGAGCCTGGTAAATTGTCGCTTCTATTTGCTTTATGTGAACATCCCATTCCCTGAAAATGATTTCTTTATGATTTTATTTAATTTTAGGTAGATTGCCTTATCTACCTTCTTCACTTCCCTTCCAGGTTAGGAAACCAGAAATATTTTCTTCTATCTCCTTAAGGTAATTTTTTATGTCATAAAGTTGATTAACTCAGGAGTCTACTGTCTTACACTGATCATGAATAATTGCCAATTTCGGGAAAAATACTATTTTTTGCTGTGAAAGATGAGTATTTATCTCTTTAGCCTCTTTCTTGAATTCCGACAATTCTGGGTTGTCACTAATATGTTGAATTATATCCTGCAGTTCTAGAACCTTTGCATCTCTAGCCATTATATCTGCATCATGTTGAATCTTGAGAGAATCGAATCTCCGCTGAAGCTCTGTCATCTGTGATTTCCATTACTCTACAATCTTTTTCTTTTCTGTTTCAATACTTTGTTCTAACAGAACAATTCTCTCCTATTTTTCATGAAGTTGTTGTTGTAATTCTATTGCTTTACCAATAGTAGATGAGGCATAAGCACATGTAAATTGTTTAAGTCTTCCCAATTCTTCAGTTGGAGTGGCTGATGAGCCTTTCCACAATACTTCAAAAGATGCATTAATAAGGACTAATGCATGGGACCGGTCAAGCTTTCTCTTCTCTGTTTCCCTTTTTACTACTACCTTGTGCCGAGGACAATAGAAAATGTCTAATGGAGGAATTTCCTCAATCTTCAAAACCACCTTAGAGGAAGGAAATGTTGGTATTATTTATATATATTTTTCCTCTTGAGGTTCCTTAGCATCCTTCATTGCTTTGACAATTTGTTCAAGATTATTTAAGGTATCCCAAATCTTCACTTGTGGAGTAGTTTGAACAACTTGAGACTCATCAGTCTTATAATTTAAAGCTTGACTATATTATTTCCACATTTCTTCTAACTTAGTATCAGGAAAAATTTCATCTATTTGAGAAGAAGAAGAGGCAACTGTTACTTTTGGCTGAGAAGAATCGGTTGACTGTGTGAGATTGGTAATATCATCATTAATAATTCTCTCTTGAGGAATTTGTAACAAATCCATAGTAAGGTTTACTAGCCTAGAGGCTTTGTATTTCATAAACTGATTCATTTATTCAAGAGTTAATTTTTCCTTTGCATACCATGTCACCATTGAATAAGAAGAATAATCTTCAAATAGATAATCAAATTTGGCAGGTTCATGCATGGACTGTCTAATACTTTGTGTAGTTGTTATTTTCTTAACAACAAGATTAGTATCATATTTCCTATTTGGTACAGTAGGAAAATTCAGAGCCTGAATAACCTGTATCTCAATCATTTCATGTTTGTAATTGTCCAAGGCATATATTCCAAATTTAGTTGGGAAAGAAGGACACATCTTTTTGTTAGCTTCTTTAAGGACTTTGGAAATACCATTACACGCAATTTGATAAGCTATTTCCCTACACAGAATTTTATTTGTGACAAACAATGTTAGAACATGAGGGTTTTCTAAACTTCCATATACCCTGATATAGGTAAATGACTCCTCACCAAACCATCTTCCTACTTGCAAAAGATCAGTTTTAGCCTATGAAGATATTCAAGGTGCTTTGGTATCAAAGATGACCTAATATACTAGTAACATGACCCCATGACAGATTTTATAGAAATGTTGATGATATTTTGAGTCCCATGAGATATCATGATAAATATGGATGGGATTTGAGTCTTGCAGAGCCCATTTCCAACCCATATATAAAAAATCCATAGAAAAACATAAAGCATCCATGGTATAGGCACTCATATAGAAAGGAGGGATTACATTTCCAGAGACTCTATGATTACTTCTAAAAGCCAATATATGAATAGCTAAATTTTCAGAAATTATATTTTCCAAAACAAATATAAACCCTTATGAAGCCCCATCCATTAGAGGTACCCATTGATCATAAAATTTCTATACATTTGGCATTGCATAGATTCTACACATCATAGAAACAATTTAAGAATAAGGTCCAGTAGGAGAATCAACAACATAATTACCAATTTATTCTCTTTTTTTCTTATTTGAATATTGCCTCCAACCTCTAATATGCTCTAATGCATGTCCATGTTCCTTGAGGAATGATTCAATATATGCCTTTTCATATTTCAAGTGTGGTTCAGGCAGATGATATATTTTCTACAAATCTTCCCTGGAAAAAGATCCAATGACTATGCCTTTTCCTGTAACAATCCTCCTGTCATCAATACTTAAATTATCCACAACCCATTGAACCATATCAGTATAAGGAAAATTTTTGGGATGGGCTACAATTCTGTGCAAAAATGAATTCGTTGCATCATCGACAATTACTATTCTCTTAGTAACTTTGGGTTTTTCATCCTCAAAGAATTTATAAATCGCTTCCCATGAAAAATTCCCAAAATCCCTTGTGCAAACTATATTAGATAATAATCCTGAAAAATGGCCTTTTCACCTTTATTTTCTATTGCAGGAGCGACCTGTTGTCATTGTATTGGAATTTTGTTTTTACCCTTTCCTACCTTTGACATTTCTTCACTATTCCAGGAATTGGAGTGTGCCTATAACAAAAACACATATATCAGAAGGATACTCTCTTTAGCTGAGACTTAGCACAAACAATACAATCCAAAAAATGAATTCCTTCTCCTTAAGAAAATCTTCACAAATGAGGCGAATTAAATATAATAATTTATAATCTCGAGAATCATTATACCCACATTATAAATCATTTAATTTAAAAGTGAGAAACCACGTGGGCTAGTCATGTCATTTCATCTGAGGAGTTATATCGGGGGTTTTATGTTGAAGAATTACGATAAATTAAATCTCCGTTGTGAAAAGGTTACAATAATACAGTGGTCATGAGGATTCTCGGATAAAAATCCTCGATGAAAGAAAAGAAAGAATACCGAGAGAATTATATCAGAAGTTCTCATAAATCGCCCCGATGAAGAAGATCCGATGGGAAAGTTTCGATATAGATATTAAAATAATCTTAAAAATATATCGGGGGAAAAAGATACTGGAGGTGATAGATATCGTAACAAATCCCAAAAGAAAGTTACGATAAAAGGGAACTCTGATATAACACGAGCCAATACAAATACGTTGTGGGTCATATGAGAGTTTTAAAACAATATTTATGAAAAAGTGTGCAACTCTTTTAATAAGATTCAATAAACCCTTTGCGAATTATTTATGAATAAAGTAAACATCGGGGAGTTATACATCGGGGGTGAGTTTTATCGTAACTCATTTAAAAGTAAGTTTAGATGGAATAAAGTTCTTATATATGAAAAGTTATGATAATACTTGTCTTTTAAGATTTGGGCTTATCAGAGCCTCATACCTTTAAAACATAGTTTAATTATAACTCTGCTATGAAAAGTTTTGATAAGGGGAAAGGCTTAAAGCTTATTAAAATCATTATAACTAGCTCGAAATTTCTCTTCATTTCTAAAGCAAAAGAACTAATCAAAAGGAAATAAAACATAAAAATCGAAAGGTTCCCCATTTATTATTGAAAACTAAGTATAAAAAATGGGGGGTTGTTGAATGCTACAACAATAAATAACACAATTTCAGAATCATAATGGTATTTTCGATCCCCAAACTCCCTTTCTTCTAAATACATAATCTTCTTTCTAACCTCTAGCAGAGCCGCATAAAAAATTTTGCTATTGATTCCCAACCGAACAATAGGCGATGTTTGGAAGAAGATTCCCTCGGAGCACCTTCCCGAAGACTGATAAGTCATTGCTGAGGTGTCATTCCCACTGAAAACCTACCAACAAGACACATGACAAACACTTGAAACAAATGAGAGAGTAAATGGTTTTTGACCCCCAAATAAGGACACCCCTGTAGAAATGAAGAAAACAAGTTGAGGATAGCCACCATAGGGAAGAACGACCCCAGAATAATGCTACTTCGTTGCTTACAGGCTACTCTAAGTAACATAAAATGATTGTAGTCACATAATACCAACTACCCTATAATAGACAAAACCTCATAACAGAACAAATTTGCAGAGACCCAAAAAATGTGGATACCATAACATGATATGGTTTTAGTGGTTTTAAGGAGAAAAGTGTGACCAAAGGCATAATACCTTTCAGAACCAGACTGAGAAAGTTCCTTGGTACCAGACACCACATACCAACTCTAGGAAATTTAATGAAATGTTTTTCGGGTCAAAAATATGTGAAGTCTCCAAAGGAAGTATCACAACTAGTTTAAAAAAGGTACCCAACCCAAAGTTATGTAAAAATAATACAAAAAACATGGACACTATAGATGGAGCAAAGGTGAGTCTTGAAACAAACTTAGTATCCAACAATAATGAGTTAAGGGAAGTAGGAGTACCCAGTACTGCAAGAAGGGAGAATTCCAACCCACTAAGTGAAATTGAAGAATTGAGAAAGTACCCAACCTATCATTCATTGTGGCCCCTTGAGGAGGAGACCATGAACACCAACACAACTACTGCAAATGAATAACATGGACCACATGATAACAATTTTTCCGCCACCCCTATCTGACGAAGAAGTTCATATAAATAGCTACCCGTGTGAAGTAATGACCACCATAATTAAAACATATCGTCTGCAAATTCCTTGGCATTAGCCAAGTGCGTTGTAGACACTAAGTTTTCACCATCCTAAAGCACTGGCCCAGAATGAGGTCATAAATGAACATTCCACTACTATCAGTACAAGGCCTTACAAGAGAGAGGTTGTGTTAACAAAAAAAATGACCCAAACAAAATCCTTTACCCTTTGAATGTTGCATTTAATACGATGAGACCCAAGTTGGTGGCTCCCATGGTGTAAGCTCAAGATGTGCCGCGAGCGACCCATGTGGAGCCATGTGGAGAGCCCAACTCTTTCTCTAATGACTTCCACCTCCATCCCCATACAAACTCTCCGCATGCGAATTATTATGCCCACCGGAAAATGGTTGTCAAAGGGAGATGACATTTCGATTTCTTTAGCCTATTACGATGCCCTTGTATCACCCCCATTGGGGACCGGAGCTGCAAGTAAGTATTTATCCTTGTGTACCCAATACCTTACTTCTTGGAGGCCTTACCTATTTAACAATTCCAACCATGGCACATCAATGACTACTTGTCTACCTGAGCTTCCCCAGTTAGCCAAAATATCTGTTACCTTATTCCCTTCCCGCCACGTATGCTTGGTAATAACATAATATAATTTATTCAATAAGTCTTTGATATTGTATAAATTTTAATAAAAATTATGTTTCCAAGATTCTCCTTATCTAACAATGATATGCCACTATTAAATACAGAATCGCTTCTACAAAAATCTTTGCGAAAATTTAAAAAATGATCGCCAATTTTAAACACATGAAGAAAGATCAATCACACATAACACATATGTTTTTACCGGGAAAGCATAAAGCTAAAAAACCCACTATAATATATTATGTATATATCATGGATCATGAAACAATCTCATACAAAACTCTAATCCAAGAACTCTCAGTGCAATATGCAATCGTCTCACACTGTCATACAAAAATTGGCAAATACATGCGCCAATTTATTGCCTCTTGACAAGCTGCCTCCATAGCGCAATCCCTGCTGATCACAATCCCTAAATGAATTATATCCTACTTGCCTTGACTACGTAATCCTCATTAGCATCTCCAATGTGTGTGTGGTTGCATGAGTGCACCCACTAATGTCACAACTGATAGTCAAATTGTCCCTTTCACCTATCTCTCAATTGGGTCTCCACTAGATCTAACATGCATGTAGTTAACAATAGTAAATCTTTAGTTGCATGTGAGACCACTGATTGTGAATTAATTAAATAATTAATTCACTAATCTCTCACTAGTGTATGTTCAGTTACAACTACCACAACTGAGTTTAACTCACTTAACTAAGTTAAACTACTTTATAACTCACATAACTACACATCCAACTCTGTTACAACTTCGAATCACTCAGTTACAACTAAGTCCACTTGCATGTCCCACCAACCAACATTTGAACTCGAATTTCCCATATCTAACTGGTTCGCCACTTCAGTTAACTATTTCCAAGTGCTCCATGAGATTAGATTAATGTTTATTGTCCAACTATTATTAAGGGATAATAATAGTCGACATGCATCTGTAAATAGACATGCGATCTATAAATAGACTTCGCACATATATCTAAAAATAGAACATCATCTATAAATAGAATTTTCTCAACATCTATAAATAGACTTCCGCTATAAACAAAATTTTCTCATCCATTCTAAAAATAGACTTAGACCTAAAAATAGACCGAGGCTTAGTCCTAGTGTAGGTGCTTAATTTTCACTAGGATCATCATCTTGTTGAATCTCAACACTACCTCTCAACAAGAAAGGGATTATCCTTCACCCTGTTCATGTCTCTATGGTATTCAAATTTGCTCCTGGTGAGCGCCTTTGTCAGAATATTTGCATCCTGATCTTCTGTAGGAATGTACTGAAGCAACATGATCTTTCGCTGAACACAATCTCTGATATGATGATACCAGATATCTATATGCTTAGATCTATCATGAAACACATAATTAATCAAGGGTTTAATGCAACTCTGATTATCACAATGAATCAATGTAGGATCTGAATGAGAACCAAACAAACCAACCAAGATCTTTCTCATCCAGATAGCCTCACATGCAGCTTGACTTGCTGCCATGTATTCCGCTTCCGCTGAACTGAGTGCCATGGATCTCTGTTTCCTGTTGTACTAAGAAACAACTATAGATCCAATACTAAAGATACCTCCTAATGTGCTCTTTCTGTCCATTGGGCTGCCTGCCCAATCTGCATCCGTGAAGCCGTGCAACTTCACCTCATCCGTCTGTTTGTACCACAAGCGATACTCATATGTGCCCCTCAGGTATCTCAGGACATGCTTGCCTGCCTTCCAAAAGAGCTTGGTAGGCTTAACCATCGCTTGAATAAGATGGTTCACTACATAGCATATGTCCGGTCTTGTGTCCACTAAATAAATTAGCGAACCCACTAACTGTCGATAGACAGTAGCATCCACTACCTCTCCAGATGTCGCGTCCTCTTTCCTCCAGTTTCCTGGAAGAGGAGTATCCATGGGTTTTCACCCCTCCATGTGAAACTTACCTAGTATCTCTCGTGCATACTTTCCTTGAGACACAAAAATTTCACCATCTCGCTGCCATATTTCCAATCCAAGGAAATAATGAAGGAGGCCCATATCCTTCATCTCGAACTCCTTTGCAAGGTCCTCCTTGCATGAGTGTATCAGCTGCTCATCACCAGTCAGTATTAAATCATCAACATAAAGAAAAATGATTAAAAGCTTACCCTCCAACACAATTTGGTATAGATTTGCATCCGCCTCACTCTTGGTGAAGCCAAGTCCGGTGAAATAGCTGTCGATTCGAGTGTACCAAGCACGGGGTGCTTGCTTCAGCCCATACATCGCTCTTTTGAGTCTGCACACATGCGACTTGCTGCTGAAGATCTCAAATACTTCAGGCTGCTCAATGTACACTTCTTCCTAAATGATCCTGTTGTTGCTCCCAGAGACAGCCTTGAGTTGCCAAAGACCAATGCCTAGGACATCTTAAATAGTAGGGAGTATAAAGTATATCTCAAGCTCATTATCAGCTTAGGACTCTCTACCTTTTCAACTTGTGCAAAGCATCATCATATGGATGGGACCAAACTACCTTCAGATTTAGCAAGCTATAAAGACACTGCAGAGACAAGAAGGGAATCTTCAATACATATATACTTTAGACAACTTAGAGACAACTTTCATCAGAGAGGGCCAGTTTCTCAAAGACATATAGGTATTTTAAACAGAAAAATATTTGATGCGCAGAAAGTGAAAGGGGAGTACCAACTACCAATGAAATGGTGCTCGAAAAACATATTTCAACATAATATGGGCTTAGGAACTAAGAATCCATACATATCAATCAGTTCAGTGAGAGTAACATTCCACGATGTTTAATACAGAGGAAATATGAATGATATGTTAAGCGGAACGACATATCGTGTATGAGCCATATTTAAAGAAACATAGACCAGTACAGCATGAGTATCAGACAGCGATAAATTCATACCCGAGCTGGCAAGTTACTCGCATACCAAGACACGATAAAAGGAAATTGAAAACAGTGGAGAGAACAATGATACAATATCACAAAGAAAGAGTCACGAACTATATAGCATTAAGACTGGAATCCTCATACATAACTAGAACTTCTCTTCGTTGAAACCCCACGGGCTCTGTGTATTTGAATTGATAATTCCACGACAAGCATACAAAAACTTTTACACTGCGATTTTCTTCAGGAAATCTGGAACCCTTTTTTCTCATTGGATCTTACTTATATAGGCTTCTTCATATCTCAGCGAGAAGATATTTTTGGGAAAAATATCTTCTTCGCATAACCAAAATTTGTTAAATGTCATTCTCAAAACAGCAAAATTCATGATGAGGAATCAGGCCTCCCATCATGGATAATCAAGCTCTTGGCCGTTTTCAAAAACTAAAAATTAAACAGTAGTTCGATGAAAAGAAAAATGCTGGAGTGGGGCAAACAACCCACTCAAGAAACTAATTCAGTAAAAAGTAAATAGGCCGTTGAGGCCAAATCATGAGTTGACAAGATATCATAGGTGCGGAAGAGTTGAGGCAGTTGCTGATGCTAGTGGTGGGATGTTCGCTGACGAGCTGGCGATCTGGGTGGCGAACTGAGCGCATCTTTGCCGGCTCTCAGCTGGAATAATTGTACTGAGTAAATTTCTCCTTAGGGACACGGCGTAGAAGCGAAATTACATAACACTTTGTCCTTTCCTGAAAGGGAATTATGCTGAAATAAAGCCTTGAGGGCATAGCTCTCATGTGCATTGTACTCTCTGTTTTATAATTTCGAATTAGAATTTAGAATCTTTCATTCCAGACACTGAATTCGTTGTTCTTCGACTGATACTCTTTGTCTCGTCATTAATGTTTTCATCTGCAAAAAATCGGCTCCTTGAATGATTTTGAAGGGTTTGGTAGATTTTGAACCCTATTTCTTCCATGGATGTCATGTCGTGACATCTCCCGGGAATTTTCTTTATAATTGTAGCTTCTGTAGAGTAGTCCTTCGATGTGCTCTGCTACTGCAGTCTAGGCTGTATATTATGACAATTTTCCATCGCTAAAACCCTGCAAAATCCGCAAACTTGTTAAGAAAACCATGCACGGGGAGGTGGAAGTGGTGGGGGATGATGAGGAATGAAAGAACTGCATGGTGAACCGGTGAAAAAGTAAGGTGATGGTATAAAATACAGCGTAACAGTGTGGGATGGCCATGAAGAAAGATAGCGGAATGCTAGATAAGCGTGAAAATACGAAAGAAACGAAGGAATGAACCAAATATGGGTCCGGGGCGGCGAAGAGCATGCAGAGAACAACTTGAGGATAGATGGCGCGATACTAAGACCATGGGAAAGGGATGACGTGGAATGTTGACGGCAGGACCGGGGTACGCATCACAATCGCAAATCGGGAGGTGGAGTGGGGCGGAGTGATAAACAGGGGATTTGCGATGCGACGAGCAATCCTTTGTAAACGCAATATAAAACAAATTTCCTGTTTGCAAAGGGAAAAGCCTTTAAATGTATGAACCGGCGCGAGAAATAAGAGGTGGGGCCCGGAGGTCTATCGCAATCGCAATATCACAGATCGGGAAGGTCAGCGGGGTGTCACATAAGATATTGCGACTGCGATTTGGCGGGGAGTGCGGTGACTGTTGGATCTAGCGGAGGGATGGACGGCCGTGATCGGAAGGTTTGCGCGGTCGGTAGATCGCATCGCAAATATCTGCGATGGGTGATCTGAGCGTTCCATAGAACATGCGATTTGCGATGGATCGCAAATCGCAAAGGCAGAAAGTGCGATGGCGGAGAGTGGCATGAATGTGATTTGCGATGGATCGCAAATCGCAAAGGCGGAAAGTGCGATGGCGGAGAGTGGCATGAATGTGATTTGCGATGGAAAGTGGCACCAAAAAGAAACCTTGCGCCTTTTAAAATTACTATTCCCCTTTTGCTCTATACTTCAGCCTTTTCGTATTAACTCTGCCTTTGGCTTTTATGTATGTGACTTCCTTTACCTTGTTTCGCTTCGACCCTCTCTTCAAATATTTCACTCTTTGATATAATATTCCACCCATAGCCTATCAACATTTAATAAATCAATGAATTATGAGTCAATATTGATCAACAGATCCCATAGAGAAACATAGTCTTCACATCGATTTTATGAATGTGCCAACCCATCTACGTTGAGAGAGCAAGGATGGTCCTTATGGAAGAATACCATGCGACAGGTGAAAAGGTTTTTTCATAATCAATCCCCTCGATATGTGAGAAGCCTCGGCCACAAATCTGGCCTTGTATTTCTCAACACTCCCATCAGCAGCTTGCTTTACCTTGAATATCTATCTTGAACCTACCATTGATTTATCAACCGGCCTTGGAAAAATTTCCCAAGCACTGTTTCTGACAATGGAGTCATACTCCTCCACCATTGCATCTACCCATGTGGGCTCCTATACTACTTCCTGAAAGGAAGATGACTCAGTCACAATACATTTGCTCATGAGAGCCATGTATCCAGTAAATCAGTCAAGAGACTGTCTGTGTTTGTGCTGTGAAGTAGGGACTCCCACATTCTGTGTAGCATCAAATTTCAGCCTCTCAGCTTTTGTGGTACACCTTCTGCCTATTTTGATGTTTGGCTTTGCGTGAGTGGACCCTTCCACTCCATGAACCTCTTCCTGTGGCAGATCCACATCTAGAGAATCATATTTGGGAACCAAAAGTTCCTCCTCTGCATGTAATTCTACCTCCCTCTCAGGCGAAAACTTCATGGCTTTCTCCTCATTAAATTTTATATCTCGTCGCACCACAGTCATTCGACTGTTTGGAAAATACACACGATAATTATGGGGGGTTTCTATGTACCCCACAAATATCCCAACTTCAGCAATCGGCTCCAGCTTCTTCCTAGTGTTCTTGGTCACATGCACATAAACAAATGTGTTGGTAAGGTAAATCCTCTCTATGGACAGAGACAATCCCTCTAGCCCTAGAGTGGGTCTAGAAACAAAGGGACAAGCTAAAGTGTAGGTTCCTAATTAATGAATGAAAAGGACGGGGTAGATTGGCCTACCTAGAGTCCAACGTTGTCGTCGTTGTAGTGGTGGTGGCACCTTGATCTCTACTTCGACGGGTCACAATCCTTCCGCAACAATGCTCGAATACATGCACGAAGATTAGAAAACAAGAGAAGCATAAAAGACAATGATTTCATTCATAATTAAATAACCATTCAAGGAGGATTAAGCATATTGCATCAAATAAAACACATTAACGCAAGATGGGAACCAGACAATAGTCATGTATATATATAAAAAGAATGAAGAGGTACAACTGGAGCCTTGACGTCGCAGCCTCCTCCAGCGGGGTTCAGTCAAATTTCATCTTGAAGGATCGTCGGGGAATTCAAACGAGGTGAGGACACAAGCCTAAGCTCTCTCGACAAAGGTCTCTTTCCATTCTATCTTTCTAGCGGAGTGTTTAGGAATTCCCTTCAGCGTTTTAGCTATAATATGTTCAGCTAGCTCATCAATGGAAGATGGATTTATTTATAGAGGGAGAGGAGGAGGTTGGGATCCCTACAATGGAGGAAGGGAGGCCTTATCCCATGGGAGGTTTCCCTAAAAGGTGGAAACAAGAGGCCAAAGGAGGGAGGCCATGGTTATTTAGTCGAAACACTCCAGATGACTTGCCCATGAAGTTTTTAGGATAGAAACTTCGCCTCTATATTTAAAAATCATTCCATAAATAGGTTGGTGCGGGCAGATCACTAGGACAGAGCGCCAATAGGCACGGGGCCCAGTGTTAATCTTCCTCATTGGCACGAGGGCGTAACAGTCTACTAGCACCAAGGAAAAAACATGTGTTTCTGATGGTCTGCTTAGGAAATTGTCAACAGAAGGAGTGATTTCCTCATGGAAAGGGATTAAATGATGGTCTTTGCAAGGCATGACACTTTTTTTTTGTCACAGAAATGATCCTCCAATGTGCGGGACGGGGATTGCAGGGACAGTGACAAAATGTTGTGTAACAGATGCCCCCTAAAGCATGAGGTTCAAGAGAGAGGGAGGGGTGAAATGCTTTGCGAGAATGCATTCGAACCAAACACCATCGTCGGAAGACCTGGAAGTACAAATACAATTGATATCTATGATACATGAACATGTGGCATGGGCTCATCCATCCATAATAGAGTACATATAAAAATTGAGATCCGAGGTATGGATGCAGCCATCGAGCAGTAAGGATCAACAAATAGACTCAGGTATGATCACAGCCATCCAATCAAAAGACTCATGCATAAAGTCTTGATAAATCACAATATCCTACAGCCTGGATTTTATCAGAAAAAACCCAGGGTCTTGCACTCCATCTCGACTCAAACAAGTACAAATTCAAGCATGCGAATATGTGAGCTGAAGTCGAATATGCAAGAAAGTCACCTGATTACCAACCAATGATGAAATTAGTTAACGGGCACGAGAGAAACCACCAATAATGGCAATGGCTCTCAAGGTACAACAGGTACAATCCACAGAATGTAACAGTGATTTGGCATTGAACACCCGTAGAATCACTCAATCGAAGGCCAATTATGTGGACCTGTCGTTGAATGCAAAGAACTTGCCATTGAGGCATGCAAGCTCCAAGGTACCAGAAAGGAGTCTCTAGATCAAATTCCTGGATAATGAGTTGAAGTTGACAGGAAGTGACCCGGTCGAAGGAGGGCCATAATGTTTCCCACATCATCGACATGAGACAGAGGAACAGGATGATATTGAATTAGGACCAAACAGAGGATCAGAGGGAGGTTGAAAAATGCAAAGGCAAACTTCTCTTGAACATATCAGTGACACAACTCTTGATTTGGCAGTATTTGACATCAAGGGATCTGAGGTCATGATGACGTGGAAAATAGTGGATGAGAGGTCAAAAAAGATTAACCAAACCCGTGGAGGAAAAAAATTGACGAAATGAGATGTCCCCAACCCGACACAAATGCAGACGAGTGTCATGTTCAAGAGCGACATACTACCAACATGACTAAAAATTGGTTCCATTTTCCCCCACCATTTCTGGCGAGTACCCCAATTATTTTTGGAAAAAAAGCTTAAAGGGGATAGAATATGCTTGTAATGTAAGTTTGTCCTTTGGAAAAATCCATCCTAGTACATTTTACGAGCCCTAGGAAGGAGTAACTCGGGTAACGTCATGGTGACGATTTCTGATGTCATCAGAGTTTAACGAGTCTGAAAAAAGGAAGAACTTGGCATCTTTTCATGTTTAGAGAGTTTGAAAAGAAGCAGGAAAGAAAACTCTAGCATGTCGCTTTTTGTTAATAGTCCCTCAAATCTGAAAAGGTAGAAAACAATATCTAAAAGAACCTCTTAGTCATGATAGGCTAAGATATTCCTTTTTCATAAATAATCTATCCCAACACAAAAAAGGGATAAACGTGTATTGGGTAGATATTGTTTCACATCCGTTTAACGAGTTCAAAAGGGCAAGAGTCTCAACAATCTTTTCAGTTTTAGAGAGTCAGAAAAGAGATGAAAGATGACTCCCTTGTGACTTTTTCATGTTTTTACCAAGTCCGAAAAAGTATAAAATACAAGTTGTTACTTCATCCCTATCTCATTAAAGACCTGTCGTGGCACAAGAGACAATCGTAAAACCCACTTCTCGAAATAACATAATGTAATAATAAAAAAACATGTCTTAAAACATAATTAGGGTTTTGAAAAGTTATAAAATGCCAAAAATAGTAAAAAATAATTACTTTTCACTTTTACCTCTTGTGGAACAATAGTTACCCATTTTAGACTGTGATTTTTCGGTGACGATAGCAGGTGATCCGGCAAATCAATATCGAATCTGTCAGTTCCAGGTAAGAGCTGACATTCTTCCTTGCATTTTGATTCCTCTTTTATTACCTGCAACCCCAAATTTGAATTTCTATGGGGGAATTTGTAAAAATAGGTCACAGTGGTTGGCGCGAGTATCGGGCACAAACTTGCGCAAATCGCCCAGATTTCTAAACTGGGGCGTGCCCATTGGCGCGAGTGTTTCCCAAACAGTCGCGCCAACCGCGCAAACATTTTTAACTTACAATGCAAGCAAGTAAGCCCAATTTTCACAAATCAAAAGCTTCTAATTTTGCTAATGAGGTTTATATGAACATGTTTGCAGGTGTAAAGCAGCAAAATGGTTATCGAATGGAAAGAACAAGAACAAAGAGAAGAAGATGAGCTTGCCATGGAAAATGAGAGATGCATGGAAGCTCTCATAGATTGTGGACTAAAAAAATTCTTCATGACACCATGCCTCAGAGCTCAACCAGAGCTGCTACAATACTTGATTAGTATCTGGGATGAGGATCAGGAAAAATTCATTCTTCGTGACCAGGAACTCGAAATTGATGTTTTAGACATTTACTTCATTACAGGGCCATCGCGAAGGGGGGCAATACCATTCTTGACCGGTACCTGACCCACCATGGATAACATGAGCATGGTGATCGATAGGGTATGGTGAGGGGCACGGAAAGGATTAGGAAGCGGGAAAGTGGATATCTAGACTATCCCAGACTTGGAACTAAAAGTAGTGCTACACACCATCACACGAGCTGCGGGATCACAAGTACCACACGAAGCAACAAAAACACAGCTTCTTCTTGCAGTAGACTGTCTGACACTGACCCTCTACAGCTAGGCAGAGGCAGTGATGATCAATATGCAACGTCAATTGACGAAATGCAAGAAGACCAAAATAAAGCAGTTCAGATATGGATCCATCCTGGTATCATTCTTCCTGGAATGAATACCAATATTCCAGCGACAGGAAGTTATAGTTCCAACACCACCAGCACAGGATCCACGGATGGCCCGTTGGGCAGCGCTAATATTAAGGTCAAGGGGCGGTCAAAAAATTTCCTAGATACCGGAGTTCTTTGATTGGCTCCGCCGACAGCTGATTGTCATGGAGGAATGGCCCTACTCTAGTACAGATTTCACTAGTGATCCAGAGCTCCCACTCCCAGAAGGAGAGGATTGGGATGAAGCACTTGATAAGACTCATTTTTATTTTTATGAGTATTATGATTTTTTTGTTATGTATGTTCTGACATTAAATCCATGTGTTATGCAGATGTTGGACCATAAAGGCCTGCAGGCATGTCTCTGATAGTGAGGCAAGTCCCTCGTGACTTTGATATTACCACTCATGGTGAGGGAGGCGAGGAGGAGGAAATCGTGCTCAACTTGGAGGGAATCTCTCGCGGGGTCCTTGACTACGTGATTCGATGATGTTCCTCATGCATACCAAAGACACACTGTAGGAGTGTCAAACCGAGTTCACCGCTTGCTGAGGCGGCTTGTACGGGCAGTGACATGCTATCATGAGCATCACGCCGATTAGACACCTAGGATTTATTTCTGCATATTTTAAGAGACATGACGTCTCAGGATGTAACAGAAACACACATATATTTGAACTTATAATGCACACTAATGCAAAAATTCGATATATATATATATTCCTATATGGATCTTTTTCATATGATGATTTTTACAAATTACGCAAATGTATAATACAATGTTAGCTAATGTATCAGTTAAATAGTCTACATAATAAGTAATGACCCAAAAGGCAGGAAAACATTCACAAAGCACATCAATCCAAAAAGGTTTCATTTTTTATGCAAGCTTGAAATAAAAAGTAAACTATGCTTGAAATTGGTTTCATTTTAACACAAGCTCGAAAACAAAAGTAAACTATGCTTGAAATTAGTTTCATTTTTACACAAGATCAAAACAAAGGTAAAATATGCTTGAAAAGTGGGCATGCCCCCAGCATGGTGACTCAATTCGAGGTATATGCCCCCCAAGCTTCAATCCAACTGCAATGAATGAAAAGTGGATGGAGTGAAGGTTCAAATTGCGAGATCAGAGAAATACTCGACTGGGATTTTACGAGATCTGATCAAAGACTCAAATTGAATGGGAACATGTTTCATTGTTTTAACGAGGCTAACACATTAAAAGAACTATCCTCATAACTGAATTTATTTTTTAACGAGGTTGACATAGAAGAGGAACCATCCTCATAACACCTTATTTCATTTTTTGACGAGCTTGACACAAGAAGAGGAACTCCGCTCTTGTGACCTTTCATTATGATGAATAAAAGGCCATGGCATCTAAGAGGTTCTAATCTAATGGGAGAACAACATCTTGGAAATCGCAATCGAATGCCCCCAATAGATGGTGCGTGATGGCACTAGCGAGGGAAACAAACAAGCGGCCACATAATTAACCCATGGCGGGGAAGATACAATCGACAGATAAATATCTGGCAGAGATGATGGCGGGCCAAATAACACCTCAGGACCAAAGAATTAAAGTTGATCAATAGTCATGATCCGTCCTTCATGTGGAAAACAGATCACACGAAAGAGGGAAGAGATCAGTGTGCCCATGGCATAAGCATAATCGCGACCCAAGAGTAAATTGAAATCTAAGGGGCCTGGCACAACCATCATGTCTATATGGACGGTTTTCCCTCCCAAATTAATTGACAACTTTAGAAGGATCCCTAACGTTTGAATAGTTCCTCTATTAAACGCCAAAAGATTCTGTGTAACAGGCATAAGCGGTGGAGAACCAAAAGCTTGCCAAGTAGAAGACAGAACACTAACAGAGGCGCCTTCATCTATAATTGTGCTAGGTATGGCCACATTAAAGGTTTTTACTGTGATCTCAAAAGGCACATAAGAAGGAATGCGGTATCCCGCAAATCGACTCCAATCGAAGGAAGCGACCAAAATACTTGGAGGGGTTACCATTGAACTGATATGGTATTCCCCTAGTGTTATCGAAGCAAGAGGACCATCCTCCTGGACCATATACATGGGAGCAGGAAGAGAAAATTCTTGAATCAAAGGGATGGGAGGATATTTCTCCAAGTCCGAGAAATATGAAGAAACAAGAATAACATGAGGGGGATGAGATCCACTCTCGACAGAAAAGACTTGATGAGTGATAGGCAGGATCAGATCGACCGATTCCACGACCAATGGTTGGTCGGGAATATATTCTTGAATTTTAATTTCCGAGGGAGTGGGATCGACCAAGGATGACTCTCAATTGATCGTTGAAACAACTAGCGGAGGAGTCGAATAAATCTTCTAGTAACCAGCTGGAAGGAAGGGTGCAGAAATAGTAGGGTTGTCCAAGACTGTCTTGGCTTCATCCATGTACGGAAAAAGGTGAATGGGATGATGCCCTTCACACAACTTACAAGGATTGGTAATCTTACCCTGTTTCTTATGAGTCTTGTCATTTCTAGTTGAAGACGTGCCACCAAGATTACTTCTAGAAGCCAAAGGCAATGATGGATAGCCGCTGGACCATGCTTCAAGTACCTTGGGAATGCTAGGGTAGTCTTGAAGAAGATGGTCTCCTTTGCACAACATGCAAGGGAATTTGACTTTCCATGGAAGGTTGGATGGTTTATCAATGGAAGGTGTTTGAGGTGCAATAGCCGCAAAGCTAACCTCTATCTTATCTGACTTCCTCTTCTTCACCTTCTTCA
Organism: Pinus albicaulis; assembly: GCA_034641835.2. NCBI lineage: Eukaryota > Viridiplantae > Streptophyta > Pinopsida > Pinales > Pinaceae > Pinus > Pinus albicaulis. The sequence goes on along the minus strand of CM076573.1, from coordinate 730,130,215 downwards.
CCTTCTTCTTAGCCACCTGGTTACTAAAAGCCAGAATTTCACCAAGCGAAGTAGAAGAAGAGGATGAAGAAATAGGCGAAGAAGGGGAGAGGTCCACTTTCTAATCAACATGATGTTGTCCAGGTGGAGGGGGTGGTTGTACAATGGGCGGAACATTCGAGACCATAGAGGTCGAGAATAACCAAACAGGTAACCCAACAGTTAACCCAGGCAGGGATAATGTTGCCATATAAGGAGCACCAACATTCCCAAAAGCAGGAAAAGGACCAGGATTCCCTTCGAAGGGGATTCCTTGGTTGGTAAACTTCGAAAATGTTTCCATTGGAAACAACCGTAACACAAAATGATAAGGAAGATAACTTTAACCAGAGATATTTCGTGGACAGTTAATATTTTAAGACATTGAAACAAAACTCTGTCGTTTCATATTTTAAGAGTTGAGAAACAGGCAAAAGGTGACTCTATCACTTTTAGGTTGAAATGAGCATGAAAGGACAAGAGCTCGATGATCTCTTCTCTTTTTAAGGAGTCACGAAAATATTGAAATGACTACTCAGGTAATCTAAGCAAGAGGTTGTACCAAGTTTCTGTGAACCGCCATATACACCATGGTGATCAAATGAAAGAGAAATGACCAAGGACTTAACGTACATGCAGGTAGTCTCCCCAAACTTTGTGTTCGGTGTATCACGGTTACAGGGCGGAAGACTCGGTTTCCTATGGATAAAGGATTTGAACCTATGAGGGTCTCCCTTTATATATGCGACGATATGGGGAGCACAAGTCCATACTAGTGATGTCTAAAGCCAGATAGTGAACGACAACTATTAGGTTTAACGACGCCAGAATACATCACTAGCCTAGACCTCTAAAAATGTTTGCGTTAGGTTCCAATTCTTCCTTAGGTTGATTGAATAAATTTTACAGTTTATCTTGAATTAATGTTTCAGTTTCAAGGCCCTATGGAATTTGATCTCAAATTTCCTAAATGAAAGCTACATGCAAAAGAACACCATTTTCCATTCGATGAATGCTAACTAAGAGAAGGATAGCGATCTTTCAGAAAGCAGAAAACAATGAAATCATACAAATAAGTCCCCTAGTGCATCTAATACAATCAAAACAAAAAACAAAAAACTTTATCCTAGTTCATCAAGCGCTAGTTATGTAAAAGAACTTTTCATTTTCGATGCAAACGAAAGAATGTAATTTTTTGTTTTTTGAATGAATGAAGCACACAATGCACTAATTACAAAAAATCAAATCAAACACCAGTTTAGAGCACTATGAATGTAGAGATCTAAAAAAGAACAATTCGAAAGCAATACAGACATAAAAACGTAGTCAAACCTATGATGCACTCTTTCAATCAGAGTGAAAGCTTTCAAATGACCCAAATGAGCAATGTGATCTATGCTCTAGGCAAAGAGATGGAGAGTCAAACAAGCACAAAAGTAATCGTTCAACAAACCAAAAACTCAAAGGATAAAGAAAGACTAATACAAATGATTAGGGAATCGAACTAACCATAATAAAAAAGACTCAAACTTCAATAAGAAGGCTCAGTGAGCGAAAGACACCTAGAAACCCTAGGGCTGTGAACTACACCGATGAGAGAATAGACATACAGCTGAGAAGAGCAAGCCTACAGCAGTCAAAACAACTCGAAAATACCAATTGAAAATAAATAAACAAGAAAGAGTCAAGCACAACTGACCAAAAACTCAGCAAAAGGTTCAAACCAAATCCTATAGGATTTGGCGCCACTGTGAGGCGGTAATATGTGCCAAATAGAGGTTGGCGCTACTACAACAAAAACAACAAGCGTAAATTGGCACGAATTTTCAAGGAAAACTTGTGCCAAGACAAATAACTATGGGAGGAGGGAAGAACTAGTGAGCAAAGGTAAATCTTGACACTCTGGAGCTGAACGGAAGGATTCTAGACAATCAGACAAGCCAAAAAAGATAGACAATCAAGAAAACGACCGAATTCGACCTGACCAAGCAAACTCTTAAAAGGCAACGAAACGACAAACTCACACTAATCCCCAACGGAGTCGCCAATTTGTTTGTAAGGTAAATCCTCTCTGCAGATAGAGACGATCCCTCTAGCCCTAGAGTGGGTCTAGCAACAAAGGGAAAAGCTAAAGTGTAGGTTCCAAATTAATGAATGAAAAGGATGGGGTAGATTGGCCTACTTGGAGTCCAATGTTATCGTCACTGTAGTGGTGGTGGCCTCTTGATCTCTACTTTGATGGGTCACAATCCTTCCGCAACAGTGCTCGGATACCTACACGAAGATCAGCAAACAAGAGCAACATACAAGACAATCATTTCATTCATAATTAACTAACAATCAAGGAGGATTAAGCATATTGCATCAAATAAAACACATTAACGAAATATGGGAACCATAAAATAGTCATGTATATATACAAATAGAAGGAAGAGTTACAGTCGGAGCCTTGACGTTGCAACCTCCTCTAGCGGGGTTTAGTTGAAGCACGTCTCAAAGGATTGTCGAGGAATTCGGACGAGGTGAGGACACAAGCCTAAGCTCTCTCGACAAAGGTCTCTTTCCGTTCTATCATTTTAGCGGAGTGTTAAGGAATTCTCTTCAGCATTTCAGCTATAATATGTTCAGCTAGCTCATCAATGGAAGATGGCTTTATTTATAGAGAGAGAGGAGGAGGTTGGGATCCCTACAATGGTGGAAGGGAGGCCTTATCCCTTGGGAGGTTTCCCCAAAAGGTGGAAACAAGAGGCCAAATGAGGGAAGGCCATGGTTATTCAGTTGAACCACTCCAAATAACTTGCCCATGAAGTTGTTAGGATAGAACATCCACCTTGATATTTAAAAAACATTTCATAAACAGGTTGGCACGGGTAGATCACTAGGACAGAGCGCCAATGGGTGTGGGGCCCAGTGTTAATCTTCCTCATTGGCACGAGGGCATATCAGTCTACTAGCGCTAAGGAAAAAACATGTGTTTCTGATGGTCTGCTCAAGAAATTATCAATAGAAGGAATGATGTCCTCCTGGAAAGGGATGCAATGATGATCTTTGCAAGGCATGACACTTTGTTTTGGTCACAGAAAATATCCTTCAATGTGCGGGACGGGGATTGCAGGGACAATGAAAATATGTTATGTAACAATATGACCCAAAAATATTAAAGTGAGAAACATCCGGTTTCTTACCAGTAAAAGCTTCTTCAGGTGTACTCATGCTAAGTACTTTATGAGGACAACGGTTTTGCACATAAACCATAGTGTTGCATGCTTCCACCCACAAATGCATTGGTAGGCACTGATCATGCAACATTTCTCGTGCTGCACCCACGATCGTTCTGTTCTTCCTCTCCGTGACCCCATTTTGTTGTGGGCTATGAGGCGCTATGATTTCTCTTCGAATTCCTTCTTTGCTGCAGAAGTATTTGAATTTGTTCGAGATGTATTCTCCACCATTATCTCTCCTCAAAGCCTTCACTTGCTTCCTCAACTCTTTCTCAACTAATGCCTTAAACGCACAGAAATTTGAGAATGTTTGATCCTTCTTTTGCATGAAGAAGATCCAGCATTTAGGAGAAAATTCATCAACAAAAATAACATAGTACCTATGTTTTTATATTTAAGAAACCGAGAATGGTCCACACACGTCTGTGTGAGCTCTCTCCAGGATCACCGAAGCATGGTTCTCCTTTTCATGAAAGGTGGACTTTACATACTTGCCCATGGTGCAATCCTTGCACTAATCTAACTAAGCGAGTGTTCCCATTGGAAGTCTAGTAGATATTTGCTACCTGACTTTTAAGGCTCCATGATGAAGATGGCCCAATCGCCTATGCCATAATTAGCCCTCATCCTAGCTCACCACTTTTTCTGCCTTTCCCATCATGGCAGTGCAACCATCTACCTCCAAATTGTAGAGATTATTAACTCGAATCCCTATCCTCTTGGCTTGACCCGTTGTTTTATGTCGCAGGAAATATTTTCCATCACTGAAAATAATTTCATAGCCTCTGTCCTCCAACATCGTGACTGAGACCAAGTTTTTCTTCAGACCTGGAACATGCATAAAATCTTTCAATTGAAATGGTTTACCTCACTCCCTCTCAAGGGTAATGGTACCAATTCCGGTCACACTTTATCGTCCATTGTCGCCCATCTCTATATTCATATGGAGATTTTTCTCCTCCAAGTCACTGAAAAGCTCCTTATCTCCCGTCATGTGGAAGGAAGCACCACTATCAAGATACCACACCGATCCCATTGTGCTTGATACCAAGCATGCGATCAAAGAAATCAAGTTCAAATTGTGAGGCAAGGGCCTCACCAGCTGCAACTCCAACAACCTTCTTGTTCTTCTTCTTTTGTGGGCAGTTAGTGGCAAGATGCCCATGTTCATGACAATGAAAGCACTTCACCTTGGACAAATCCAGCTTCTTGCCTTTAGACTCGAATTTTGAATGGAATTTATTCCCCTTCCCTTTCCTCACCTTGGCAGCCAAAGCAAAATCCTCTTCATCATCATGCTTTGATGAAGAGCCATCTCTGGTGTTCCACCTGAACTCCTCCTACACTAGATCCGACCATAGTCATTCCCAATCTGATATTTTTTCCCATATTTAGACAGAGTCTTGATAACTGTGCCAACTCTTAGGAAGTCCCAAGAGAGCCAAGCTCACCAAATCATCATAAAAAATGGTGATTCCCACTCTCCCCAATTCATCCCGACATTGGAAAAACTTCGTGAGATAATTTGGAATATTGTCACCCCTTTCCATCTTGATCTTTCTGAGTTTATCCTTCAGCGCTAATTTCCTATGGTCACTGCTGCTTTGGAAAAGATCCGTCAAAGCCTTAGACATAGCATATGGAGTGGCTTTCCCATGAAGGCTTGAGACAATATGGTATTGTACACCTTCCAACAAAATCCTTCTCGTCTTTGCTACTTTCTTTTGCCATGCATCAAGTAATGTAGCATCCGTCGGAGTGGGCTTAGGAACATCACTGTCGATGAATTCCTTCAAGCCATTATCTTCAAGCACCACCTCCATCTTATCCTTCCAGGAAATGTAGTTTGAGCTACCCTCGAGTGCATACTCTATCCATAAGCCATTGAAATCCATTTCGATGTTTACTCAACTATTGCACCAAGAAATTATTGCAGCAAATTCGAATTGTTTCCAGCAACAAAATCAGCTACTGCTTTAAAATTGAAATCTCTTGTGCTTCGATACCATGTAGAAATTTTAATACAAATTATGTATTGTCTGGATTCTCTTGATCTAACAATTATATGCCACTATTAAATATAGAATCGCTTCTACAAAAATATTTGCGGAAATTTAAAACATGATCGCCAATTGCAAACACATGAAGAAAAATCAATCACAGATAACACAAATGTTTTTACCAGGAAAGCATAAAGCTAAAAAAACCACTATCATATATTATGTATATATCATGGATCATGAAACGATCTCATTAAAAACTCTAATCCAAGAGCTCTCAGTACAATATGCAATCATCTCACACTGTCATACAAAAATTGGCAAATACATGCGCCAATTTACTGCCTCCTGACAGCTTGCCTCCACTGCACAATCCCTACTGATCACAATCCTTGAATGAATGAGATCTTGCTTGCCTTGACTGCACAATCCTCATTGGCATCTCCAATGTGTGTGTGGTTGCATGAGTGCACCCACTAATGTCACAATTGATAGTCAAACTGTCCCTTTCACCTATCTCTCAACTGGGTCTCCATTGGATCTGACATGCATGTAGTTAACAATAGTAAATCTTCAGTTGCATGTGAGACCACTAATTGTGAATTACATAAATAATTAATTCACTGATCTCTCACTAGTGTGTTGGGTTACCTTCCTTTTATTTGAAGTTTAACTCATGGCGAGTTAGTACTTTACACAACTCACATAACTACACATCCAACTCTGTTACAACTTCGAATCACTTAGTTACAACTAAGTCCACTTGCATGTCCCACCAACCAACCTTTGAACTCGAATTTCCCATAGCTAACTGGTTTGCCACTTCAGTTAACTATTTCCAAGTGCTCCATGAGATTAGATGAATGTTTATTGTCCAACTATTATTAAGGGATAATAATAGTTGACATGCATCTATAAATAGACTTCGCACATACATCTAAAAATAGAACATCATCTATAAATAGAATTTGCTCAACATCTATAAATAGACTCCCGCTATAAATAGAATTTGCTCATCCATTCTAACAATAAACTTACACCTAAAAATAGCCCGAGGCTCAATCCTAGTGTAGGTGCTTAATTTTCACTAGGATCATCATCTTGTTGAATCTCAACAGATATTACCTACCACCTCTTGTAAGTTCCAAGAATGAATCACTTTCTCAGATGGGTGACTTGCTAATAACTTGCTTACACAACTGATCTCTCGTGGATCTGAAGCAACCTGAACCCCTCCCTTATTGCTATTTGAAGCCCTTTCTCCAATGCAGTGAATTCCACTAGATTATTTGTAGTCATCCCGAAGGAAAGAGTGTAGGCATAGATTATGTCTGAATTTTATTTAATAAAAATAAAGAATGAAGAAAAGGTAGAAATTGTATATGATTTAATTTTAAGTTTTTTATTATTGAAATTATATATATATGTTATAATGTAAAAGTGATTTAATATTATTAAATATTATAATATAATTATGTGATATTAATATTTCATATTTATAATATTTTATTTAAAATGATTTTAATTAAAAAATATATATTGAAAATAAGTTTAAAAATGGTTTAAACAAAATATCAATATATATTTTTAAATGAAACTAATGGCCCTTTGGTCCATTTCATGCAAAAAGGTGATAAAATAAAACTATTAGAATGGTTTAAGATAATATTAAATTATAATTATTTTTGGTTTAACATAATATTAAATTATAATTATTTTTAATATTATAATAGAAACTTATTGGCAAAGTTGATTCATGTGCAAGTAAAAACATTTTAATTTTAAAAATAAAATGAAAATCATTCTTTAACAATAATAGATTGAAATAATATTTGTTTCACATTTTTATTAGCTTGTTTATGTACAAGGATAGTGAGTTTTTTTTAATACATTGAAGTAAGAATCATTAGCATTGTCATGAAGGGTCTTTTAGGTTATGTCATTTTTTTTACAGCTTTCAACACAGGTTGGTCAGAGAGTCTCAGAGAAGGGAGTTCTCTACTTTGGGTTGTGCAAGCTAATGGGGTATGAAAAACAGTAGATTGGAGGCTACTAGAGTCTAGTATCTTGGCTTGTGGCCTTTTTGGTGTTATTTGTGGACTTTAATTGGATTTAGGAAGCATTTTTACTACTGGAATCATAACACCAACTTGGAGGTGACCCACTACTCAGAGTATTGGAGTAATGTGGTATATGGATGGGTGGAATGTTTGAGGTCTACATCCAGTTGGCACCATTTCTAAAAGATAAGTGTTGTTATTGTATTTTAATGCTTTTGTTGTGCCTACTCTTGTGAATACATGTCATTATGATTCATATGTGTTATTTGCAAGGTTTTGATTCAATTAATATCATGTCATTATGCATTAGGCATATATGAGAAGAGTAAACAATGGAATTTTTGTGGTTAATAGAGCCCATGTGTGCAAGATTATTCATGGTATCAATTTTTATGAACCAATTGAAGATACAAATTGTAATCTTAGTTGTACAAAGCAAAAGTTGTGTAGTAGTGTGCCTTAGTGTGAAAGTTAGGGGAAATACACAACTTCTACTTTGCATAGGTGAGATTGCAATTTTTTTATCTACTTAGTTCATAAACACTTTGATACCATGAATAACCATGCCCACCGAGACTCTGTTAGCCACAAGAATGCCAATATTTTCTTTGCTTATGCATGCCTAATGCACAATAACATGATATAAACTAAATGAAAGCATTGCAAATAACACATGAATCATAATAACATGTATTCATAAGAGTAGGCACGATAAAAGCATTAAAATACAATAACAACACTTATCTTTTAGAAAGGGCGCCAATTGGTTGCAAACCTCAAAAATTCCACTTAGTGATAGACCACACTACTCCAATAATCTTAGGAGTGGGTCACTACTAAGTTGGGGCTATGACTTCGGAAAGGAAAAGCTTCCTAAAGCAAATTAAGGTCCATAGATAACACCAAAAAGGTCACATGCCAAGGTACTAGACTCCTATGTCCTCCAACCTATATTCTCTCATTCACCATAAGCTTACACAACCCAAGGTAGCGACACCCCCTTTTGTACGCCCACAATCCTTTAGGTTGTGCCACTACTTTTTTAGCACTTCCAACACAGGCCAACCAAGGATCTCAAAGCCCTCTAGCTTCATGAGTTCCAATTGCCTTCAAGAGTTTCTAGGTACCCCCAAGCCTCACCAAGGAAACATATCCCAATACCTAAATCGACCTAGGATCCACAGGGAAACATTATCATGGGGTCACCACCCTTATACCAGCAAGTACAATAGCCAAAGTAGTTAGAATGATAGGGTAATATGGAAAGAATAATGTAAATTACACTTAATTCTCACTTTTTATATGCATGTGTCCTTTTTCATAATGACATTTCAAAAAGCCCCCTTTTCCCATTTTTTTGATACTTATGATAAAAACTTGACTTTAGGCTTTTAATATAGTATTAAGCTTAGCATGATGGTTTAATCCCATCACTTAGCCTTTAACCTTTTTTCTCATTCGTGGAATCCTAGCCTCCCACCTCTCTTGTCTAACTCAATCTACTACAACGTTGATCTATTTTTATTAATATTAGAGTGATTACATATTTACATAGCTAGGCACATTAGTATTTTAGCACATAAACTCACTAGCCTAAGATCACACAAACACCTTGACCTTCAAAACATATAAACATAAGCATGTAAGCCCCAAAGTACTTATATACACATGAGGCAAGCCAGCTTAATACTTTTGGCTCACCAATATAATAAAATACGTACAAATATATACCAGGATCAGCCTAACGATTTACTAATTGATTAAGAAGGGATTGTGATATTTCCCACCAAAATTTAACCTTTCAAAATAATAGTATGTATTATCATGCGAAATAATAGAGTTTCAATATTTTTAAATTAAATCAAACATAAATTGGCATGTGAATTGTGATACCACATTTCATCATAACTCATTCTTCAGTGTGCAATATGTGTTTTATCAGAACTCATGCTTCTAAATGTGCAGTATGTTTGATCGGAACTCACGCTTGTAAATGTGTAATATGTTTTATTATAACAATAATGGAGTTGTCAATATCATTAGATCAAATCAAATTTAAATTGTGTTGTAATGTGTGATATCACATCTCAAATTTTAAATGTGTAATATGTTTTATGATAGAATTTTCAATATCATAAAAATCAAATTAAACAAATGGTATTCTATCTTAAGATATCATATTTCACAATACCAAAGTAAAAGTGTAGCATTTTCTGAAGGCAAAGCTTATTTTTTTGGCTAATGATCATTTAATGTGGTGTGGCATATATATTGTCCACCGTTAAATTTAAACGACTTTAAATCTAAGGATGAGCCGTATATGCCATGCCACACCGATAACCAGAGAAATAAGGCTCGCCCTCTCCGAAAGCTGAAGTAATGGCGAGAAAAGCTAGGGTTTCTCTGTTCATTTCTCACAAGTCTGAAGTCGTCACCGCGTATGAGCCCTCCACTTTCGCGAATTTCGTCTTTGCATATGATCTCATAGTGTATTCTCGTGCCTGTTGCGTGGGGTTTGGATGCGTTTGGTCCCATTTGGAGGAGTTCTATTTGCAACAAATTTGCAAGGATTTTGTGGGCAATGGAACTTGTAGAGCCAAAACAAGGGATTTTCCTAGTCCTGCGGACATATTGTGGCCAGTCTAATACCTCTTTTATGCCTCTGTATACTCTGTTGAATGCTTCAATAGCGATCAATCCTTGTTGTCCTAGATGCTTGTAAGCATATAATAGCTACCCCGGTGATAATTCCTCATTCTTCTGGTTCATTTTTTCCTTGGTTATTTCAGATATATATGCCCATGAGGCTGCACAGTTTTCATCAGTGTTGGGACAGGGAAACCACTGCCCTCTGCCCACATTTTCTGTAAACCCCTTTTTGTAGACAAAGCCTCAAAATATGGCCAAATTTAAAAATGCTTTCTCCTTTGATAGGAAACAAAGCGAGTTCCACCTTCCATATTTTGACTAAGAGATTCTATGGGGAAAATAAAATATTATGGGTCAACACCCCTTCTAATGTAGGCTCGTTAACGCAGACCATTTAAAAAATATGGGGTATCTCATATTGTTATCAAAGCTTTCAATTTGAAGGGAAGGTCTGCGCTGACACATTTCTATTTCAAGAGTATAATATCTCTAAAAACTTAAGCATCATTCTGAACACAAGCTTAGTGGGGTGCACCTGGTGCTAAATTTGCTAATGAGACCATGTATCCTATAAGGATGCCACCAATAGGAAGTTCTCCTCAGCCCCAACAGATTAGATTCAAAGTATTATAAGGATGCCACCAATAGGAAGTTCTCCTCAGCCCCAACAGATCAGATTCAAAGTATTCTAGTTGGCTTAAACATAGTTGACCAAATGGAAAAATCTCCTTCCATGGAAGTAAACCTTTTTGAGGTAAATTCCTTGTTTTCTATTTTACAATCCTAAGTTGTAATATGCAGATTCAGTGGGTTTTGGCCCAAACCTGAAGCTCTCATAAATGGATTGTTTCTCATACAATGAATTGTTTCTAATTGGACTTAGAAATTTGAATTTGAATTTTTTTTTTTTAAAGGTTTTTCATAATATAGTTTGAAATACGTAAAGATTTGTACTACACACTAAATGTATGTAAGGTCTCAGGAGAACATTAAACAACATTAACATGAAATAAATATAAACTGAATGGAAACAGAATCAATCACACACAGGTAAATACAAAATTATTTACGTGGTAAAACTTTGACAGAGTGTCAAGGAAACCTCAACGGGGCAAGGGATTGGAAACTCTATTAATCAAGAATGATTATCCACTGTTACAAGCCTCTCCGGCCAACCCAATTAATATGGGCTATTTCGTTACATTAACTCCTTCTCGGTATACAACCAACTGACCAATAAAAGCTAAATTTGCCCAAAATTACATTAATTAGTTTTGTTGTCATATTTCAACAAACTCCACCTTGACAACAATTTTCCCAATCCCTTGCCCATGCCCATTCATCATCTCTTTTGCAAGCCAAGAGAAGCGAGAAACCATCGCAGATTCTCTACTATAACTGGCTTCGTGAATATATCTGCAGAATTCTCCTGTGTATGGAAATTTTTGAGAGCTACCTTGCCGCCATTGATCACATGTCTCACAAAGTGATACCTTACATCAATGTGCTTGGTCTTGCTGTGATAGGATGGATTTGTAGCCAAATGAATAGCACTTTGAATGTCACAGAACACATTCACTTTCTCCTGCATCCTTCCAATCTCATCAAGAAAAACTTTTAACAAGATTGCCTCTTTATAGGCATCTAAAGCAATTATATATTCTGCTTCAATAGTGGACAAAGCAACTGTCTCTTGAAGCTTTGACATCTAGTTGATTGCTCCACCTGCAAGAGTAAAAACATAACATGTAGTAGACCTCCTTTTGTCCAAATCACCTGCATAATCAGCGTCCACATATCTGCAAATTGATCCTTCACGACCATCAAAGATGATGCAATAGTCACTTGTGCCTCTCAAATACCGAAACACCCATTTCACTGCTCGCCAATGTTCTTCCCATGGATTTGCCATGAACCTGCTGACAACTCCAACTACATGTGAAATGTCAGGTCTTGTAGATACCATCACATACATTAAGTTTCCTATTGCATTTGCATATGGTACACGAGACATATACTTATTTTCTTCATTAGTTCTAGGACTTAAATCCGAAGAAAGCTTAAAATGGGAAGCTAATGGAACATTAACAGGTTTCACATTGTTCATACTGAACTTTTCAAGTACTTTCTCCACATACTTTTGTTGTGATAATCAAAGCTTACCATTCTTCCTATCTCTGTGTATCTCCATGCCCAAAATATGTTTTTCTGCTCCGAGATCCTTCATATCAAATGTCATAGAGAGTTAAGCCTTTAACTTATTGATTTCTTCCATGCTTTTGCTTGCAATAAGCATATCATCAACATACAACATCAAGATAATGAATATGCCATTGAAAATTTTGAAGTATACACAATGATCATACTCACTTCTGATAAAATTCTGGCTCACCATTAAGGAGTCAAAATTCTTGTACCATTACCTGGGCGACTGCCTTAGGCCATACAACGATTTCCTGAGCTTGCAAACTAATCTTCTGCTACAACCTTGTACAAAACCTTCTGGTTGATCCATATATATCTCTTCATCTAAATCACCATGAAGAAAAGTTGTTTTAACATCTAACTGTTCTAACTCACGGTTAAGTCATGCGGTTAGTGCTAAAACAGTACGAATAGAAACAAGTTTTACAACTGGTGAAAAAATCTCATGAAAATCAATACCTTCAACCTGAGAATAACCTTTTGCAACCAACCTCACCTTATACCTATCAATACTTCCATCAACTTTTCTCTTCAACTTGAAGACCCATCTACACCCAACAACACTTCTCCCTTCAGGAAGTTCTACAAGATCCCAGGTATTGTTCTTGGCTAAGGAATCCATTTCTTCTTCCATAGCCTTTTTCCATTTCTCGCTATCTGCATCATCCACTGCTTCCTGATAACAAGTAGGTTCCCCATCTTCAATAATCAACGCAAAAGATGAAGCAAAATCTTCATACCTTTTGGGTGTTTTTCTTTCCCTTATAGACCTTCTTAAAGAAAATGATTGCTGAATAGGATCTAGAGCCTCTATAGTTTCCTTTGCCTCTTCACCTTTTTCTTTAGAAGTCTCTCCTTCCTTCCAACTTTCTGGAAAAAGTTTAGTCTCCAATTGAATTTGTTGATTCGGTGATACACATTCATGTTCAACTTTCCCAACATCTAATTTTAGAAGAGAATATTCATCAAATGTTACATCTCTACTAATGATTATCTTTCGTGAAGAAGGATCCCACAACCTATATCATTTCACTGCATAATCATTCCCAACAAAGACATAACATTTTGATTTTGGATATAACTTTGAACACTGATTCCTAGGAATAAGAGCATAAGCATCACAACCAAAAACCTTCAAATGTGAATAATCACAAGACTGACCTGACCAAACTTCTTTAGGAATTTTGCAATTTATGGCAACAAAAGGTGATTTGTTAACTATATAACAAGCAGTAGATATTACTTCTACCGACAACTCTTTTTGAAGGTTAGCATTGTTGAGCATGCTTCTGGCTCTTTCCATAAGAGTTTGATTCATACGTTCAACAACGCCAATTTGCTGAGGAGTATAAACAAATTTTTTATATCTAACAATCCCTTCAATATTATAGTATTGTTCAAATTCTAAAGAAGTAAATTCACCGCCATTATCATTTCTTAAAAATTTAATTGATTCGCTTGTTTTCTTTTCCGCCATAGCTTTAAATTGTTTAAAAAAATTAAATACATCATCTTTCTTTTTCAACATATAGACCCAAAATTTCCAGGAGAAATCATCAATAAATGTTAAGAAATATAATGCACCTCCATAAGACACAGTAGGAGATGGTCCCCAAAGATCAGAATGAATGTAGTCCAAAATTTCTTTACTATTATAATTTCTAGTTTTAAACCTCTGTTTACATTGTTTTCCATACACGCAATGTTTACAAAAATCCAACTTTAAGGATTTCAAATCAGGAAGCAACTTTCAGTTCATCAATACCTGAAGACCTTTCTCGCTCATGTGACCCAACTGCTGACGCCATAGGCGAGAACCTTCTTCTGTTTTTTTTTATTCTATCGTTGCTTCACTAACTTGAGTGCTTCGTTTGAGTCTATAAATATTTCCGACCTTTTTTCCCTTCATAACAACCAAGGCGCCTTTTGAGCCTTTCAACACTCCATTCTGACCTGTAAACTTATAACCATTCGAGTCCAAAACTCCCAAAGAAATCAAGTTTTTCTTTAATTCAGGTACAAGCCTAACATCAGATAATGTTTTAATTGTATCATCATACATTTTAATTTTTACATTTCCTATCCCAACAATCTGACAAGATGCATTATTTCTCATAAATACAGAACTACCATTTACAACTTCATATGAAGTAAACCAATTTCTGTGCAGACTCATGTGATGAGAAACACCAGAGTCTAACAACAAATTTTCAACATCTTCAGAGAGATTACAAACAGGTAGAGCTTCAGCAATTAAAACTTCATCAATCATACCTGAACAACCTGATTTTCTTCCTTATTCTGGTTTTTTTACTCCTTCCATTTCCAATAGTCTTTCTTGAGGTGTCCAATTTTGTTGCAGTACTAACACTTGGCTTTACACTTCTTGCCACCCTTTGATTTTGATCTGGAAGAACCCCTTACTTTCTCCCCTCTTTCCTTTGACCGACCTCTGGCTACCATGGCTTCTAGTGCATACGTTTCAATACTGGATTTCCTTCGTACTTCTTCAAATAACAGAGCTCCCACAACTGATTCAAATTTCAAAGAATCAACAGTGCTCAAACTGATTGAAGTTACGAAGTGGTCCCATGACTTGGGCAAAGAACACAACAAGTTTATAAGCCTTGTCTTCTTCCTGAATTTTAACTTCCATATCTGACAACTGGCAAATAAGTGTATTAAAAACATTTAAATGTTCTGCAAATTTTGTACCCTACTTCATCTAAAGGCTGTACAATTTCTTTTCAAATAAATTCTATTGGTCAATGATTTGGTCATATACAAAGTTACCAGTTTTTCCCACAAACCTGCAGTTGTACTCTCTTCAACAATATTAAAGAGAACTTCATTTTTCAGGCATAAATTAATGGTACTGAGAGCTCGGGCATCCAAGTCCTCCCAATTCAAATCTGTCATGCTTGCAGGTTTTTTCTTCACCTCATCTAATGATTTGTGCAACCCTTGTTGCACCAACAAATCCCTAACTTCCAGTTTCCACAATGCGAAATTGTTCTTCCCGGTGAACTTCTCCACCTTGAACTTCGCATTCGTCATTTTGGCCATTTCTTCCTCCTAATTTTCCCTTCTTTTTTAAATTTCCAACTAGGGTTTAAAAAAATTGTTGTCTCCCTTTTTCCAACCAGGTTTATTTCTGATTTTTAATTTCCAGAATTTAAAACATTCCAATTCAAATTTTTAGAAATAAATTTCTCCTTCAAAAAAAAATTCTAAATTTTTTTTTTTTTTTTTTAAATGGAAAACCCAAAACCCTCCTCTTCAAGTAGAAAATTTCCTTCTCAATTTCTTCTTAACAAAAAAATTCCCTGTTCTTTCAATATTGTTTGCTCTTTTTTCACAAAAAAAAATATTGTCTGCCCTTTTTTTTCACAAAAAAAAAAAAAAAAAAAAAAAAAAAAACTCTTAGAAGATAAAAAAAATACCTGATTTTATTCTTTGACAGGGCCTGCTCTTTTTTTTTTCCCTCCAGCAGCAGATTTGGATATACAATGTACTCTCCCCTTTGGGTTAGACATCGGCATACCAACGCGAACTCCTTCGGCTCAGACAATGCCTGGGCACATGCACTCTTCCCTCCGGCAGCATGGACACCTTCGGCTCAGACAACGAGTGGTTGGGCATGGGCACTCTTCCCTCCGACAGTAGATATTGCGGCTATAAAACTTGTGGCTCAAACGGCTTATGTCTCGGATAGGGATGAAAAACAGGGATGAACATAGCACGCAAAGAACAAGAATGGATTTTGGATTGTTACGCTCCTATGCTCCTCTTTAAACTGACCAAATACGCAACGTTGTCACTGATGGCATCATTTCTTGACAACAATAAGGTCTTGGCTGCCAGGGATGCTACAATGCAGTGAATTTATTTTACATAGTACTCCATGACTTTAGGCGCCCTCACTTGACAGACATGCTCTCTCACTCGACATCCTCTTCCTCCTTACTAGTGCGGTTCATATTTTTAATTTTGAAAATAAGACGATTTCAAAAAAAATCCCTCAAATGAACCCTCTTAACCATTCTCGGCTCTGATACCATTTTTAGGTCTTGAGAGAACATTAAACAACATTAACAAGAAAGAAATATAAACTGAATGGAAATTGAATCAATCACATACAAGTAAATACACAATTATTTACATGGTAAAACCTTGACAGTGTGTCAAGGAAACCTCCATGTGGCAAGGGATTGGAAACTCTATTAATCAAGAATGATTCTCCATCGTCATAAGCTTCTCGGGCCACCCCAATTAATATGGGCTATTTCGTTACATTAATTCCTTCTTGTTATACAATCAAATGACTGATGATAACTAAGTTTGCCCAAAATTACATTAATTAGTTTTGTTGTCATATTTCAACAATGTAGGGCCTTGGTTTTGGAGAAGAGTTGGTCTTTTAATTACACAGTGGTTTCCTAAGTTTGATGCAAACTCTATGGTGGGATCTACTATGTTGGTTTGGGTTAGGCTCCCAAATCTCCCACTCTCATTCTGACACCATAAAGTGTTTGAAAACATAGGAAACACGCTGGGGAAAATTTTAAAAATTGGATATGGAGAGAACAAAAAATTGTATTTTTACCTATGCTAGAATATGTGTGGAGATTGATCTAAGAAAAGGTCTTCTTGATCAAAGAAATTTGAAACACCAAAATTTATGCTGGTCACAAGTCATAGACTATGAAAACATGACAGTTAGATCATGTGTGTTTTCATATAGGCCATCTACAACAAGCATGTCCATAGGCAAGGAAGAATCCCAGGAAGAAGAAGAGATAAACAAACAAACCAAAAGGTTGGTAGTTTAAAGAGAAATATCCTTTTTGAGGATGAAGAAGATGATTAAAAAGAATGTCAACAAGAATAAGAAGAAACCAATGACATATAACTGAACAAGTCGACCAAGAGGAGGACACTATGATTTAGTTGGCCTCTGGCAATGTACAACAGGTTGAAAAGGAGTTCGTGCAAATATTGGCAGTGGATGGATCTGGGGGCTCCATAAGAGCACATGTCTCTGAGTTCTAACTCAGAAAAAGAAGTCCCACATGTGGGATAAGAATTGGCCTTGGTCCTAGTTGATCCAAACCCTAAAGGATGACATACAATGCATAACGGAAAGACAAAAGAGAAAATATATGCACCAATCAACCATGCTTTTTATTCTTGCTTTTTGTTATTCCTAGTTTATTTTTGGAGGCTCCATGTATATATATGACTTTCTTGCTTCTTTCAGCTTTATGTATGTTTATCGACAAAAGAGAAAAGATATGCACCAAGGCAAAAGAGAAAATATATGCACTAGTCAACCATAATTTTTATTCTTTCTTTGTGTTATTTCTAGTTTATTTTTGGAGGCTCCGCACATATATATGACTTTTTTGGCTTCTTTCAACTCTATTTATTGGTCTGATCTCTATATACATACACACTGAATGTGTCTACACAATTATTTTTTATTTTAATTAACAAAAATTATGACTCATTTCATTAAAATTTTATAAATAATATTCAAAATTAATAATAATAAGTCGTCAAATTCACCTGAATATCATTAAATTAAGATCAAAATACAAATTTAATAAAAACAAAACAAACCAAGACTTTGAATCACTAAAATAAGTAAATATACACCCCTAGTCCATAGGGAAGTTGCGAGTAAACAAGTGTAGAGCTCAATTTTAGGTTTGTTAATTGAAAAAGAAAAATTGCTTTGAAATGTAGATGTTTTTAATAACATGAGTTTTAAGGAAGGAAAAAGTGTATTTTGCATTCAAAGAACATGGACACAATTGAGTTCATAAAGTTTATTAACTTAATGGTATCATCGTTATAATGGCCCACTGGAATTTATTAAGATATTGCCCATTATATTAGAAAATTAATTAATTAAGAGAGTGAATTTAAGAATGAAGTTGCCACAAAGTCAACTATTTTTATTTATTTATTTTATTTAAATTTCAACAATGTATTTTTATTGATAACAAAAAGTATTACATGAGATATTAAATTAGGAGCTTTTCATTTCATTTTTTAATCCAGAGGATAATGAGAGTCCACCAGTATTATCATAAACGTAGCAAAAACTACTATTAGTAAAACTTTGCAAAAATGGATTATCTTACTGAGTGTCACAAGGACTATGGACTATAGACATGCAAAAATCTAAATTAAATGTAATATAGGAGAGAAACAAAAACCTCTAGCAAAATTGACAAAATAAACTAAGATTACTAGATAAGACAAGTTCCTTTCGACATCAAAGACTAGAATCGATTGCTTGATGGACATATTAGTCCAAAATTATGACTGGCGAATGAAGAGAAGAGTTTGTATGGATGGTGTTCAAAGGTGGGGCGTTAATAACTGTTGCCTCTTCCTTATGATCATTTGAATCAATGTTTGAGTCTAAAACCACAAAACGTTCCACACGAATCAATGTTACCACTATATCATCCATATTATACCTGATGTCCCTCACGATTCTCTTAATCTCCTCATAACCTGCAAAGATTTTGTAGTTTTCCACGTACTTGTCATGGATTACCATGTTGAGAAAAATTTCCATTTGACGGTGCAGGGTGATGGAGTGAAGGAAATATAGTCTTCTTCTCCGAAACTTCCCTAGATTGGGAACCCATTTGACATTGCTACCAACAATCTCTTAATCAGAGAAATATATGTGATCCTTGAAATCCTTGGCTTCCGGGTGTAGAATTTCCTTTTTGACCTCAAGAGGGGTCGAAACAAAATAATTCACTACCGATTCCCACTCGAAAAGACACTTGTGTCTTGAGGAGGATGCCCTAGGAGCACCACCTATGCAGCTGGCCCAATCATTGATGTGGAGCGATATAATACCTGCAAACAAACGACAAAAAGACAACAGTAGAGAAATGAACAACTACTTGACGACTACCTGCACAAGAGTGCAGTCCCACAAAGACTCGAATTGTAAACACAACCATAATACCAAAGAAACATATATGTAGGAGGAAGAGGAGTAATTGCCACTTGCCACAAACCCAAGCTATTAACTGTCCAGACTTCCTAAAGCCCCTAATTTTTTGTGAAACCGAAACAACCATAATTAAAACAACTTGCAAAAGCAAAGAGTGAGAGAGACCATGGCGTTTTTCAAAACAAAATGGAGAAGGTGTCAGAGTACCACACTCCACAGAGAAGCACTAGAAAACTAAATGTAATCTCAGAAGAGTCGGAGGTCTAAGGAGTTGTCGAGGGTAATAATTCGACTAATTCGAAGGATAGACCAATCCCTGAGTTGTGAAAAAGAGCACAAAGAACATTAACACTTAAGAAGAGAAGGAATACGACCCTAGAGAGCTCTTGACTCCTGACTGTTGATGACCATAGGACACTATAATACTTGACAATTAGAAAGACAACAATGCGACCCTATTATGACCAACTGAGGGGATATTAATGGAAACATACCTCCAAACACTTTGACCCAGTTATTTTGTAGCCACCATATGTTTGTAGACACATGAACCTCAAGGCCACTCGCGACGAAACGACCACCTTTCTGCCACCCTGAAAGCAAAGTAGAACATATATAATACATTACAAACATGATCAAACTAGTACGTTGAATGAGGTGAGCAACATACACCCTGCACGATAAGGGCCAAGTGTACAGGTCGAACCAAAATTCATCCATCCCAAGATGTTGTCGCATGATGAGTTCATAAATGAGTTTTCCCTGCTTGTTAGATAATTCCCTTCCTACAACCAATCCGCTATGGGAGGAGCACGCCATTTCCGAGTAGACTAAAAGAATGATTGTCGCTCGTTTGCCCATACAATATACACATACAAATTATAACTCAACCACATTCATTAAAACAAACAACTTTATTAAGAGTAAATCTTTCTATCAAAATTTAATAAGATATTTTAATAATCAGTTAAATATTAAATAATTTAACTTAAAAAATAATAAATAAAATATTTATTAATTTCTTACAAATAAAATTTTTGTTTTGTTTTTAAAATTTATTTTTTATAATAAATTAACATTTAAAAAATTATTTCTTTATAACCATTTTTTATTTAATTTTTATTAATAAAATTAAATTAAAAAAATAAAATGTAAATTCAACAATGAAATTGTTACATTATTTATACTAATGATACATAAAATATAATACTATAAAATTATAAAAATGATAAATTTTAGTATCATGGATGTGGATATATTATTTATAATAATTTAAATAATGATAATAGTATTTTATATTAGAAATAAAAATGTTACAAATTAATCAATAATTGTATTTAACTAAATTGCAACTTTAAAATTATATTATTATCATTTAATTAAATAAACATTATTTTTTTTAAAGAAACAGGTAGTAATTTTATAGCAAAATCTAGAAACAGGCCAGGTCCCTTACATTCATAAAAAGAGAAGTCTTAGAGATTCGCAGATGGATTTTCAGTGAGACATGAATGCTACCTTCTTTATTTCTATTGCGTAATATTACATTACATATATTATATATCCTCCAAAAAAACTTTGTAGACATAACATAAAAATTCAACAGACTACCCGCGACCATCTTGCTCCTTGGTGTCCTGAAAAAATTCCACTAACTGATTCAGGTTCACACTTTCCTCAAAAAAATGCTCCTGACTGATATTCGCAGCATCCCTAGCTCCCTTCGCCACTGGTCCAGGTACCTCCCATACATCGAACACCTCCTTCAACACTCCCACCGTTGTCGTTTCAACCTTGACTTCTATATTATCCACCGAATACCTTAGGTTTATCATGCTTACATTCAACGTTTCCATAGCCTTCTCTAGAAGTTCCATATCCTTTCCAAACCCATTCAGATGAGCCAACAATATCGTTATTTGATCTTGGATCTCTTTAACTACCAACTTAGTTGAATTATCAATCAATTGTGTTATGTTCCCACTAAGCCCGAAGTTCTCCACTTCGTTTCCACTGCACGAGGTTTCTAAATCCATTATCTTAGCAATTCTTGCTTGCACCAAGACTATTCTGCTCCTAATGTAGAAATTTGAATAATAGCTGAATTATTCACCAAGATTATCCTGATTATACAATATTAAAGCTTCATGCATAATACATAACCTCTTCTAGAATTGATCATCAATTTGCGGAAATAGAAGCAGTCGCATGCGCACATTAAAACATAATCAATCACACATATCAACACAGTATGTAATGGGGAAAGCTTACAGCTGAAAACCCCCAACTATTTGTATATTATAATGATAGAGAACATGTAACAATACATAGCACAAAGCTCTCACAGCTCTCAGTACTATCTCCAAAAAGTTACACACAAACTAACTGAGATTTGAACAAGTCATGGGTTCAAATCTCCTCCACAAGTCTGCCTGCCTCTACTGCGCAATCAAAGTTGATTAATGATGAAATCCAAGTTCAAATCCCATTAGCTTCAATTGCGCAATCCTCATTGGAAATCTCCATCAATGTGTGTGCAAATATCATGCACAGCCAATAGTCACAACTGATAGTAGACTCACCCTTTCACCCACCTCTAACACTGGTCTCCACTGAACTGTCCATGCATTGCAGTTAACTGATGTGTTCTTTAGTTGATTTATGAGTTAATAAATAGTGAATTAATTAATAATTAATTCACACCACTCATCACTAGTGTATTTTTCAGTTAGACTAAATACAACTAGTTCAACTAAGTTAAACCGAACACAACTCCACCAACTGCCTCATCAACTCCACCAAACTCTGCCACATGAGTTCTAACTGAAGTCAACCATGCAATAGCTCAACTAACCCCTAGGAATAGCGTAATTCCTTCTGTCAGCTGCATGTGCCACATCCAAGCATCAAACTGAAGTGCTCCAAGAGGATAAGATAATGCTTATAGTCTAAATATTATTAAGGGTTAATAATATTTGACTGTTCTATTTTTAGCCCGGCAGTCTAAAAATAGAAACCGCCCAATGTCTAAAAATAGAGGTCCATCTATTTTTACCAACTCGACCAATCATCCATAAATAGCATCCTGCAACTCATATACCATGATCCATATGTCTAAAAATAGACTTTGCGCCAAAAATAGCCTGCGGGCCCACTTAGTGAAGGCGACTTCTTTTCACTAAGCTCCATCATCTTGTTGCATTTTCAACACTCCCTCTCAACAAGATATGGATTATCTGCAACCCCTATCTTGCCTCTGTGGTATTCAAATTTTCTCCTGGTGAGCACCTTCGTCAAGATGTCAGCATCCTGATCCTCCGTGGAAAGTATGAAAGTAACATGATTCTCCGCTACACACAATATATGATATGATGGTACCTGATGTCGATGTGTTTGGATCTATCATGAAATACTGGATTAGCCGAGAGTTTAATGCAACTCTGGTTATCACAATAAATCACAGTAGGCTCCAAGTGTGACCCGAACAACCCGACCAGGATCTTCCTCATCCATATGGTTCTCGCATGCGCCCAAGCTTCGTCGCCATACTCAAACCCGTCGAACCGAGTGCCGCGGATCTCTCGCCTTCGTTGTACCAAGAACCGTTGTCGACCCGACATCGAAGATCCCTCCGTATGTGCTCTTTCCGTCCGCTGGGCTCCTCGCCCAATTCGCATCCGTGAAGCCACATAGCTTCACCCCATCCTCCCCGTCCGTACCACAAGCCATATCCATCCCGATGTGCCTCTAATATAGCGCAATACATGCTTGCATGCCTTCCAAAAGAGCTTGGTAGGCTTAACCATAGCTTGCGAAAGCTGGTTAACTGCATAGCACATATCGGGTCGTGTATTGACCAGATACATAAGCGACCCCACCAACTGTCGATAGACAGTGGCATCCACTACCTCCGCTGAAGTAGCATCATCCTTCCTCCAACCTCCAGGAAGAGGAGTGTCAATAAAGCTGGTACCATGTATGTTAACCCTCCAAATATCCCTACTTTTCTACCGAGAAAGAAACACCATCGCGCCGGCTAAATTTCAATCCCAGAAATAATGAAGGAGGCCCAAATCCTTCATCTCAAACTTCCTTCAAAGAAGATCCTCTCGCAGAAAGTATCAACAAATTTCATCCCCCGTCAAAATCGCATCATCTACATACAAGACAATGATCGCAACTTCTCCACCACAACCGTGCTGTGTTAGATCCGCCTCACTTTCGGGAGAATCCAAGTCCGGTGAAATAACTATCTATCCGTGTGTACCAAGCACGAGGTGCTTGCTTCAACCCGTACAGTGCTCTCTTGAGTCTGCACACATGTGACTCACTGCTGAAGATCTCGAAACCTTCGGGCTGCTCTATGTACACTTCCTCCTCAATGACTCCATTGAGGAACGCAGTCTTCACATCCATCCGATGGATGTGCCACCCCATCTGCGCTGAGAGAGCTAGGATCGTCCGTATGGAAGAGTACCTTGCGACAGGTGCAAAAGTCTCCTCATAATCGATCCCCTCTATTTGTGAGAAGCCACGGGCAACAAATCTTGCCTTGTACTTCTCCACACTCCCGTCAGCCGCCTGCTTCACTTTGTAGATCCATATTGAACCCACCACTGATTTCCCCTCCGGCCTTGGGACAATCTCCCATGCACTGTTTCTGACAATCGAATCATACTCTTCCACCATGGCATCTACCCATGCGGGGTCCTCCACAGCTTCCTCGAAAGAGGATGGCTCTGTCACGACACATTTTCTCACAAGAGCCATGTATCCAATGTACCGATCCGGTGACTGTCTCTGTCTGCGCTGTGCTGTAGGTGGTCCTACAACCTTCTCTGCATCTTGAGCCAGTCGCTCAGCTTCTGTAGTGCGCTTGCGCCCTCTGATGGTTGGCGTTGCATGAGTGGTCTCTTCCACTCCATGAACCTCATCTTGTGGCTGATCCACATCCTGAGACTCATCCTTAGGAACTAATAGCTTCTCCTCTGCATGCAAGTGTGGCTCCCTCTCAAGCGAACACTTCATGGCTTTCTCCTCCTGAAATTTGATATCCCGTCGCACAACAGTCTTGCGACTGTCTGGCAAATACACACGATAGTTGTGGGGTGTATCAGTGTACCCCACAAATATCCCAACCTTTGCGGTCGGATCCAGCTTCTTCCTGGCATCCTTCGTCACATGCAAGTAGACAGGTGAACCAAAAATCCTCAAATGGGAAATATCAGGTCTCTTACCAGAAAACGCCTCCTCCGGTGTACTCATGCCAAGTATCTTGTGAGGACAACGGTTCTGCACATATACTGCAGTATTGCATGCCTCCACCCACAAGTGAAGGGGTAGGCCCTGATCATGCAACATCGCTCGTGCAGCACCCACGATCGTTCTGTTCTTCCGCTCAGCAACCCCGTTCTGCTGTGGGTTATGGGGTGCTATGAGCTCTCTCCGAATTCCTTCTGCGCTGCAAAAGTCCTTGAATTCGGCAGAGATGAATTCACCACCATTGTCGCTCCTAAGAGCCTTCACATGCTTCCCCGATTCCTTCTCAACCAGCGCCTTGAACTCACAGAACTTTGAGTATGTCTCACTCTTCTTCTGCATGAAGAAGATCCAGCACTTCCGAGAAAAATCATCAACAAAGACCACATAGTACTTGTGCTTTGCTGTCGAAGCTACAGAGAAATGTCCACACACGTCTGTGTGAATTCTCTCAAGGATCGTCGTGGCGCAACTGTCCTTCTCGTGAAAGGTGGCTTTCACAAATTTTCCCAAGGTACACCCCTTGCACTGATCTGACTGCGCAAGAGTGCCCTTAGGAAGCCCGGGAAGAGAACATGGCCGGCAAGATCTTCAAAGCTCCATGGTGAAGGTGGCCCAACCTCCGGTGCCACAACTTGCCATCATCCCGGCTCACCACTCCTTCCGCCTTGCATGCCATTGCTGCGTAGCCATCTACTTGCAATTGATAAAGGTTCTTGACTCGAACCCCTATCCTCCGAGTCTCACTAGTTGCCTTACTGCGCAGGAAAGCCTTTCCCTCGCTAAAGACAACATCATACCCCTTATCTTCTAACATCGCCACAGAGACAAGATTCTTCTTCAATCTTGGAACATGCATCACATCCTTCAATACGAAGGGTTTACTAGAATCCCTCTCAAAGGAAATGGTACCGATACCGGTCGCACTGTATCTACCATCATTGCCCATCTCGATGTGCACTCCAAGATCTTTCTCATCCAGATTCGAAAACATTCGATCTCCAACATGTGAAAAGATGCACCAACGGCCCAAGAACCATACTGATCCCACCAAACTTGAGACTGCTATTTATCCAGAAAATCCACCAAACTCGCGAGGCTAAAGCCTCCCATCTGCAGATTCAACAACTTGCTTATTTTTCTTCTTCTACGGACAATTTGTGGCATAATGTTCGTGTTGGTGACAGTGAAAGCACTTCACCTTGGACATGTCCTGCTTCTTGCCTTTCGCACCGGAATGAGAAGCTTTCTTGCTCTTCCCCTTCTTTGCTTTGGCAGCCAAAGCACAATTTTCTTCATCATATGCCTTTGATGAAGATCCGTCCCTGGTACTCCGCCTTATCTCCTCTTGCACAAGATCCAACCAAAGTCGCTCCCATCCTGGCAATTTCTCCCGACCATTGACAGAATCCTGATAGGCATGCCAACTCTTCGGAAGACCAAGGAGAGCCAAGCTCACCAGTTCCTCATCATCGACAGTCACCCCCACACTTCCCAACTCATCCCTACATTGGATGAACTTCGTGAGGTACTTCGGCATACTGTTGCCTTTCTCCATCTTTATGTGTCTGAGTTTATCCTTGAGTGCCAACTTCCTCTGGTCGCTCTTGCTCTGGAAGAAATATGTCAACGCTTTCCACATCAAGTATGGAGAAGCTTTTCCATGCATGTTGGATACAATGTGATCCTTCACGCCCTCCAACAGAATCCTTCGACATTTTGCCATCTTCTTTTGCCAAGCCTCAACTTGAGCAGCATCAGTAGGCTTTGGGATCTCAGCATCTATGAACTCCTTCAGCCCGTTATCATCTAATACCGCCTCCATTCTATCCTTCCATGCAACATAATTCGAACTGCCCTCAAGGGCATACTCCAGTCGCAATCCGTTGAAAGACATTTCAACTCTAGCACCAAGAAAACTGCTGCAAATTTCGAATTCCAAATTCTGCTACAAATTCAAATTCCAAGCTCAAAACTCAGCTGCTTCTGGATCTGTGAGAACAAATTATTTCTAGCACAGAGATCGACTGTAAGGGCATTTACTGGATATATCACCTTTCAAAGAAAGGATGGATCCAGAGGCTACCTGGCCCGTTACAGACTCTGTCTACCGAAATAATTGTAATCACTGTAATAGATCCGATGATCAATTTCGCTCTGATACCATGTATAAATTTTAATAATAGCTGAATTATTCACCGAGATTATCCTGATTACACACTATTTAAGCTTCATGCATAATACATAACCTCTTCTACAATTGATCATCAATATGCGGAAATAGAAAGCAGTCGCATGCGCTCATTAAAACATAATCAAGCACACATATCAACACAAGATGTAATGGGGAAAGAAATAGCTGAAAACCCCCAACTATCTGTATATTATAATGATAGAGAACATGTAACAATACATAGCACAATACTCCTCACAAGTACTCAGTACTATCTCCAAAAAGTTACACACAAACTAACTGAGATTTGAACAAGTCATGGGTTCAAATCTTCTCCACAAGTCTGCCTGCCTCTACTGCGCAATCCAAGTGAGTAATGAATGAGATCCAAGTTCTAATCCCACTAGCTCCAACTGCGCAATCCTCATTGGCAATCTCCATCAATGTGTGTGCAAATCTCATGCACAACCAATAGTCACAACTGATAGCAAACTCACCCTTTCACCCACCTCTAACACTGGTCTCCACTGAACTGTCCATGCATTGCAGTTAACTGATGTGTTCTTTAGTTGAATTATGAGTTAATAATTAGTGAATTAATTAATAATTAATTCACACCACTCATCACTAGTGTATTTGTCAGTTAGACTAAATACAACTAGTTCAACTAAGTTAAACAAAACACAACTCCACCAACTGTCTCATCAACTCCACCAAACTCTGCCACTTGAGTCCTAACTGAAGTCAACCATGCAATAGCTCAACTAACCCTTAGGAAAAGTGTATTTCCTTGTGTCAGCTGCATGTGCCACATCCAAGCATCAAACCGAAGTGCTCCAAGAGGATAAGATAATGTTTATAGTCTAAATATTATTAAGGGTTAATAATATTTGACTGTTCTATTTTTAGCCTAGCAGTCTAAAAATAGAAACCGCCCAATGTCTAAAAATAGAGGTCCATCTATTTTTACCAACTCGACCAATCATCCATAAATAGCATCCAGCAACTCATAGACCATGATCCATATGTCTAAAAATAGACATAGTCTAAAAATAGACTTTGCGCCAAAAATAGCCTGCGGGCCCACTTAGTGAAGGCGACTTCATTTCACTAAGCTCCATCATCTTGTTGCATTTTCAACACCTAATTTAGATTACCCAACTTTTATTTATAACCAAGAGTTTTGGTTGCAATTGTTGAAATTTGCAACAAGAAACAGTTAAATTGGCATCCATAAACAACATGACAGCACACACACTAGTGTGGGACCACAGGTCATGTATTGATGGGTCCTAGCGATACATTAGTGTGCAAGCCAATTTATTTAATAAATTGGAAATGTGTCTAATTTAATTTTCCCTTAATTAAATTGGACAATAAATTGTAATCTTATCTCATAAACACTTGTAATAGTTAATTGAGTGTGATAGACTCATTTAGCTCATGAATTTCGAGTTGAGGGTGGTTAGTGAGGCATGCAGAGTGATTCTATTAGCTTTTGAGTCCAAGTTGCATTTAGTGCATTATTTTAATGCATGAGAAATCAATTAACTCAGTTAAGTGAGTTAAATTCAATCTAACTAGTTGTAACTAATTGTTGCACTAGTGAGAGGTCAAGTGAATTAAATCAGATTTAATTCACATGCAGTGATCTGTCAAGTGACTGATGATTTACTATTAATAGTTGCATGCATGTCAGTTCTGATGAAGACCCAGTTGAGACAAAGGTTAAAGGGCAGTTGACTATCAATTGTATTTTTAGCAAACTGCCCAGATGCAATTAAAACACCACAATATTTCCCATGATACTTGCGCAATCAAGGAAGGCTGAAATTCTTAAAGAATATGGATTTCGTTCCATAGGGATTGCGTGAGTAAGGCAGGCTAAAGACATGCTGAGAATTGGCTAAGTGTTAGCCTGATTTTTTCTGGATCAATGTGAGACAGTCAGGAGAGTGCAACATATTCTTGTGAGCAAGAATGCATTGTATTGTTTCATGATACCTTGGTTCATTATACAATATAGATAGAGGGGTTTTGAGTAGCAAGCTTTCCCCAGAGAAAAAAAAAACATCTGTGTTGTGGATTGATTTGCTTCTTTATTTTACTTGGTGTGTTTGTGCGATCATGTTTAATTTCCGTAGAATTAATTGTAGAAGGATTCAATATTTTGCTCTAGTATATTACATGATCAGATTGAATCCATTGATATACGTATTGTTTGTATAATTTCTATGTGGTATCAGAGCGCCAGAAATCACAATAGTGGAGAAGAAATTGAGTTTGTGTTGAACAATATTCAAACTTGCAAATACTTTTGTTGGTGCGACAAGAAAATCAAGATGGCTTTCAATGTCTTAAGATTGGAATATGCACTCAAGGGAAATTCTAAGTATATTGCATGGAAAGACAGAATGGACGCATTGTTGGAGGACAACAAGTTGAAAGAATTCATTGATAATGATATTCCCAAGCCCACAGTAGCAGACATCACTCTTCTTGATGTTTGGAAAAAGAAGGTAGCAAGGGCGAGGAGGATCTTATTAGAGGGAGTTCGAGATCACATTGTCTTGAGTCTCCATGGCAAGGCGACTCCACATGCAATTTGGAAGGCCTTGACAGATTTTTTTCAAAACAACAATGACCAAAGGAAGTTGGCGCTGAAGGAAAAGCTCGGGAAAATCAAGAAGGAGGAGGGCGAGACGGTACCAACATAATTGGCTAAGTTCACTCAATATCGAGATGAGCTTGGAAGTGTTAGTGTGACCGTATCAGATGATGACTTGGTGAGCCTAGCACTTCTAGGATTTCCCAAGAGCTGGCATAGTTATTAGGACTCTGTCAATGGGAGGGAGAAGTTACCAGATTTGGAGCGACATTAGTCGGATTTGGTATAAGAAGAATTCAGGCGGAATACTAGGGATGGATTCTCATCCAAGACTAATGACGAGGAAGATTGTGCCTTGGCCAATAAGGCAAAGAAGACCAAGGGAAAGAAATCCCAAGGCGAAGCGGGCAAGAAAGACTTGTCCAAGATCAGATGATTTCACTGTCACGAGCATGGGCACTATGCTACAAACTATCCACAGAAGAAAAGCAAGAAGGAGCATGCAGTTGTAGCAGGTGAAGCATTGGCTTCACAGTTCGAGCTAGACTTTACTCTCATTGCATGCATGACCAGACGTGTAATGGGATGCATGTGGTATTTAGATAGTGGTGCCTCGTTCCATATGACGGGGAATAGATATCTCTTCAGTGACTTGGAGGAGAAGGACCTCCAACAGAGCATAGAGTTTGGAGATGATGAGAGGTATAACACTGCCGACATAGGTACAATTACCTTTCAGAGGGAGAATAGCTCCCATCTCAGACAAGTAGATGTTTTGTATGTTCCAGGCCTAAAGAAGAATATTGTCTCCGTAGCAGTATTGGAAGACCGTGGTTATGAGGTGATGTTTAGAAAAGGAAATATGTTACTTAAACATGTAGCCACGGGACAGGTGAAACAGATTGGTTCAAGAGTCAAGAACCTGTATGCTCTCGAGGTTGAGGATGCATGCAAGGCTTTGAGGAGCAAAGCAGTGGTTAATGACTTGGTGGTTGAGAGTGAGAAATTATCTCTCAACATGCAACCTCAGAAGCAGTATCAAAAGTTTGTGGAGCAACCACAAATTGGAGAAGCAGAGCGGATACTAAGTGGAAGAGTCAACTCAAGCAGAGACCTCTAGGAGGGGGAAATTTCGAGCCAGAAGTGCAGAAGGGAGTACATGCAGCTATACTTCCAAGTGTGAGGTGGGGCGATGTGTAGAATTAATCCCAAGAAGAAATTGGGTAGAGTCCATTGAGATGGTGTGTCTCATGGATCGAACCTGGCTACAAGGAGCCCACAATGCAGCAGTATCAGAAAGGATCGGTTAGATTGATGCAGTCAAATGTCAGGAGGACAGAAATCAGAGTGATAGGTGTTGGATATTGGAGCGCATATCAGAGTTGGGAGACAATGCAGATTTCATAAATGCAGATGTCAACAACGCAGAGAGTCCAGTAGTCATGTGCAGTAGCTAGCAGCAGTTAGAAGACTCTGATGACATATGCATTATAATGATTCAGTTGTTTGGAGGCTATTCAGTTTTAGGATAGTTGCATGTGCGAACAACACTAGAGAAGTGTTGCATGAAAGAGTGCAAACAACACTAGAGAAGTGTTGCATGCAAGAGTTGCATGTGCGCATGCTAGAACATTCCAAAGGTACCAGATCAGGACAGATTGATTCCTTTCTTGTTGAGAGGGAGTGTTGAAATTTGCAACAAGAAACAGTGAAATTGGCATCCAAAAACAACATGACAACACACACACTAGTGTGGGACCACAGGTCATGTAGTGATGGGTCTTAGTGATACATTAGTGTGCAAGCCAATTTATTTAATAAATTGGAAATGTGTCTAATTTAATTTTCCCTTAATCAAATTGGACAATAAATTGTAATCTTATCTCATAAACACTTGTAATAGTTAACTAAGTGTGATAGACTCAATTAGTTCATGAATTTCGAGTTGAGGGTGGTTGGCGAGGCATGCAGAGTGATTCTATTAGTTTTTGAGTCCAAGTTGCAGTTAGTGCATTGGTTTAATGCATGAGAAATCAATTAACTCAGTTAAGTGAGTTAAAGTCAGTCTAACTAGTTGTAACTGATTGCTGCACTAATGAGAGGTCAAGTGAATTAAATAAGATTTAATTCACATGCAGTGATCTGTCAAGTGACTGATGATTTATTATTAATAGCTGCATGCATGTCAGTTTTGATGAAGACCCAGTTGAGACAAAGGTTAAAGGGCAGTTGACTATCAGTTGTATTTTTAGCAAACTGCCTAGGTGCAGTTAAAACACTACAGGATTGCCCATGATACTTGCGCAGTCAAGGAAGGCAGAAATTCCTAAAGAAAAAGGATTGCATTCCACAGGGATTGCGTGAGCAAGGCAGGCTCAAGACAGGATGAGAATTGGCTAAGTGTTGGCCAGATTTTGTTTGGATCAGTGTGAGACAGTCACGAGAGTGCAACATATTCTTGTGAGCAAGAATGCATTGTATTGTTTCATGATTTCTTGGTTCATTATACAATATAGATAGAGGGGTTTTGAGTAGCAAGCTTTCCCCAAAAAAAAAAAAAAAAAAATGTGTTGTGGATTGATTTGCTTCTTTCTTTTACTTGGTGTGATTGTGCGATCATGTTTAATTTCCACAGAATTAATTGTAGAAGGATTCAATATTTTTCTCTAGTATATTGCACGATTAGATTGAATCCATTGATATACATATTGTTTGTATAATTTCTAGAGCAATGAGACTCCCATCGCTTCACAATTAAATGAGCTCCCGACCTGCAAACACGTCATGGAACACTCCTCTAGTCGAAGCGAGTTGAAATGCCAAATTACTGGAGATAAGCTCACTTAAATCACCATTTAATGCACGACATGGTAAATTCCACTTGTCTCATTTCATGGTTGTTAAACACTGTCGCACCCACTTGTTATTAAATACACTGCGTCCCTTGAGAACTACTAACATTCTCATTACCATCTCTGAGGTGGTGAGTAAGGGATTAAACCTCTTATCCGCTCTTAACCCGATGGACCACCTGCACTCCACTCATTAAGGGATGTGACAAGTTGATACCTCGAGGTCGGTATGCAATACCCTTGGAGTAAATCCACACCCAAATTTGCTTGATGGTCCGCCATCTAATTATACCCTCTTTTTACATGATAAAATTTGAAATTATCAAGCTTATTTAATAAACAAATAATCCTTGTTATCAATAGAGAAGGGTCGACATAAAAATATTGCTCTTTTGTAGATAGCCTTATGCAATTTTGTATCACCACCATTGAGTCGCCAACAATAATCAAATTTTTTATGCCTTTCCCTATGTGTACTTTGTTTCATATTTTTCTTAGAAGTTAAATATCACCCCTCCCAGAATTAAATAAACATTATTTACCAAATATCTTTGAATCATATAAAATTTACTAAAATAATTCAAATATATAAATTATAATACCATATATAATAATAACAAGGTTTTTTTATCTTCTCATTTACTATAATATCCCTTATTTATTTATTTTTATACAAGATTGAAATTATATATATATATATATATATATATATATATATATATATATATATATATATATATATATATAATTCATTTATAATGAATTTAAATCAAGGATAAAAAATTTGTTACTAATTAATCACTATACTACAACTTAAATAATTATAAAAAAATTTATCATATAAATATTAGTAAAACATATAAATTAAATGGTTGGTAAATGTTAATAAGCATCAATACATGATAGACATCAAAACATATACCTTAGAATAACATTGCCAAAATTAAAAAATTAAAAATTAACCAAATTATAACTGTATTATTAGACATGTTCATTTCGAAATAGGGCTTCCAACATTTTATATATATATATATTTCCCTTTCAATTAAAGTCATTAATTTTAAAAAATTGACATATGACCAAGTGTCATATGAAACTAGTTATGGTTTTTTTTTTCTTGTGATATTGAAAAAACCATGGTATTAGCCCATTGTATTGTAACAAAGCCTATTTATAGACATTTCATGGTGAAAAAAGTTACTAGTATGATGGCTTATGGCTACTCAAATTACAAATCCAGCTATGCCAAAGGATTGGAGTGGCCCACATGCAATCCAGGGTTAGGACTCAATAAAATTATTTAACTAAACTTTACATAAATCAATTAATAATGACGTTGTCTATTGAAGGCACAAATTCGCCTAGACTACAAATCAGGTAAAAAAAATGGCCTAGAGCACAAATTTCTTGCTAAATCAGGTAAAATAAAATAAAATAAATCAGAATGTTGGAGTGACTAAATTGTTTTTTTAGATGGTGGAAATGGATTCAACACCAAGAACACCAAGAACCCTTGGGGCACCTAAAATCCCGAAGTTTGACAATTATAACTCAAATTTTCAAAAAATTATGTCAGATTTTGTCATAATCTTGCAGGAATTTCCATTATTTTCAGAGCTAATTTGTGGGCTTTTTAGACTAAGCTAATTAATAATATTCATAGACATATTTATTTTGAAATAGGTATTCTAGAATTTTGTTTTTTAGATTAAAAAAATTACTTAATAATGTTAATAGACATATTTATTTTGGAATAGGTATTCTAGATTTTTGTTTTTTGGATTAAAAAAATTACTTAGAGAGATGAGATTTAATAATAATAAAAAAATGGATTCTTCATTGCCTTTACACATAAAGTGATAAGATTAAATTTGAACCTTAATCTTGGTAGCCAGTCGTTTTTTCGTTTATTATTTCAATTATTTTAACAATAACACATATTTTGTGATAAAAATAATTATTAATAAAAATAAATTAAAATTTTTAATCCTAAGTTTTTGTTTGAATTGTTCTTAATAATTTAATTAATAATATATTTTTCCAATTAAATATACTATTCTATATAATTTTTATTATCATTAGCCTATTTATGTTATGTTTATTGGTTTATTTTGTTTAATATCTTTTTGTTTTATTAATTAATTTATTATTTGTATTTATTTATTAGTTTATTGGTTTATTTAGTTTAATATTTTTTATTTTATTATTTTTATTCATTGATTAGTTTTTGTTAGTTTTATAGTTATTGATTTTTTATTTATTTATTTATTTTATTATTATTATTATTATTATTTATTATTTATTAGTTTAATAACTAATAAGATCGATGATGAATACCGTTGAAATTGGAAACCTCCCCCAATAATTTTTTAAAACTGTGGATAATCTGAAACCAAGAACTTTAAGACCAAACCAGCTATTGAATTACAACCCATGGCTAAAATAAAGGCTATTAATAAATTATTGTAACTTATATAACTAGATCTATACCAATAAAAGTAAATAAATAATTTTCATATATATTCCTATGAGCAAGATAAGAATACAATTTTCAAAGTCGCTAAAGCAGCAAACAAAGGCGGCAATAAATACAGCCCAAGCCCCTCCTTTCCATTGCTGTTTCTCACTTCCAGATCCGTGACAGGGTAATTCGAAACGACAACCTCAGCGACTATGGCGTCGGACATTCTGACACCGGAGATTCACGACCCGGCGGATCACCGTGAGCTGCAGAAGTTGGGGCCGGATTCGATGTCGAGATGTATACTGGACTCCCTCCCAGATCTGGACGAGACAGTGGGGGAATGCGTAAAGGTATCCCTGGAGGGCGCGGGAGGCCTGGGAATCGAACACTGGGTGGGCGAGGAGGCCCGCGATAGGCCCTTCCACAGCGCGGACAATTCCTCGTACCGGGCCCTGCTAGGCTTTGTCACGCGGAACCGTGAGAGGAGCTCCAATTCGCAGGACTTTCTTCACTACATAAACCCCTGGTACGAATGGGCCCTCGTCACAGCGGAATCTAAGCTCCTGGTCACATTGATGGCCAGGCCCGATTTTGCGGGCGCCAACAAGGAGAAGCTCGCGGGACAGATCAGGGAAACTGTACTAGCGATGGAGAAGCCGTGAGAATTCAAGTAGCAGAAGTAAGTACTGGTCACATGAATGCCGAATGGAGGCTCTCTGAAGTTCGTGAAAAGAGGCCTTGAAGGGTAGAATATTCTGATTTTGTTTGAATTGAGTGTATGAATTTTCAGATCTGGTCCTGTCACATCTGACCGATGATTTTAGGTTTTAGGAATAATGTTTCATATTCGTTGTTGATTGTTCGGTGTGATAAATTCAACAGTTTAATGTTGTTATTTTTATAATAAAACTGCCATTATTCTTCTGGTTCTATTTGGGCTAATTTGGGTACTTATTGAATTTAAATGCTATGTGATAATTTTGTTTAACTTGCATTGAAAGCGAGGCGATCGGCATCGTGGTTCGATCCCAGTATCTGGCAAAGCAATTTGATCTCGGCTTTAAGTTTTGTTCGATGTAGAATTAGCAAAAAGATTTCATTCCGCCATAGTTTCAATATGATTTGAACTTTTCTGGTTCTTGTTAAAGGTAGAATGTAATGGATAGGTGGGAACTTTGCACCAAATTTTGAGTGGTTTCTATTTTAAAATATATTTTGAGTGCTCCGGATCCAGTTTTCCCTCCTAGAATTCAATGGATGAATGTAAACTCTGGCACCAAAATTTGACTGGAGTCTATTTCTAAATGTGTTTTAAGAATTCCAGATCAAGCTCTCTTATGGCAGAATTCAGTGACTGAATGGAGACCCTGTCACCAAAAAATTGACTGGACTCTTTTTAAGAACTCCAGATCAAGTTTTTTTCTCATGATAGAATTCAGTGGATGGAAACTGTCACTAAAACTATAAAATTAGAGTAAACTTTATTTTTAAATGTGTTTTAAGAATTCCAGATCAAGTTTTTGCCAGTGGTGGTAGCATTCAGTGGAAGGAAACTTTGTCACCAAAATTTGGCTGGACTTATTTTTAAATGTGTTTTGAGCACTCTGGATGTCTTTTTTCCTCAAGGGGGAAATCACTTGATGAACTGATTTTGAATATTATTATTAAAAATATTTTTTCTTTAAATAGTGATTAAATGTACTTTTAAGGAACTTTTTGATGTTAAGATTGATGATTCAAATCTCATCTATCTAATCAATCCACCTGTTTAGCCTAAGAAATATTTTTTTAATATATATATTTTTTAAAAGAAAATTAAAATATTATTTTATTCTTATTAGAATGTTAAAACAAAAATGAAAATCCATTAATTTAAATTTT
Organism: Pinus albicaulis; assembly: GCA_034641835.2. Classification (NCBI taxonomy): domain Eukaryota; kingdom Viridiplantae; phylum Streptophyta; class Pinopsida; order Pinales; family Pinaceae; genus Pinus; species Pinus albicaulis. The sequence continues at coordinate 730,093,840 of CM076573.1, read as the reverse complement.
TTTCTTTTAACCTGTGTAGAATTCCCTTTCCAAACCAACACTGTGATGGTTTTCCTTTTCTTTTTAATCCACGGATTAAACACTTCCCAAGCTTTAATGATTATGTATTAAATAAGTTGGCTTTCATAGCAGTAAAATTATGACCTGGTCCTGTGTTATTTCTGGTTTGGGAATTTGTTTTAGCTTATGCAGAAATTCAATTTTCATATAAATATGTTGACTCTGAAGTGAAATTTTGTCCAATTTGTTAATATTAAAAAAAATAAAACCTACTGGATTCGTCAAATTTGAATTAGTTTCATAATACTATCATGTTTTTCCATAGAATTAGGACAGCATGATTTGAGGGAAAAAAATCTAAAATGAATGATTCTTCAAATCTGGTTGAATCTACTTTTGATCTGCAGATCTGAAAAAATACATAACAGAGTCATTAATAATAAACTCTTTATATAGCTTATACGTTTAATGCGAAATCATATTTCCATGCGGTATTAAACTCGTTCATATCGCCACAATTTACTGAGAATGCAGGAATCTTGATTGTGTCGCATAATTTCCTAGGGAGCAATAAATTTAGCCTTTAAGATTTTGAATGAAAACCATTTGGTTTGCATATGGGGTGTAGTTTTTGAGATTTTGAAATGAATATTGTTTGGTTTGTTTATGGGGTGTAGAGTAGATGGTGATAGGGTATTGTGTTAAAATATATTACGTTAAGACATTTCATGGTGTAAAAGTTATTAGTTTGAAATTTTGTGAATACAAATTTAGTTATGCTAAGAGTTGGTGTGGCTCAAATTGAGTATTATACACAAGAAATTTTAACCACTTAAATATCTTTAAGTCGCAGCTACTCAAACACAAATTAAATGTGCCAATAATCTCATAACTCACACTAACAAAACAATAAAAACAAAAATTAACTTAAAAAGAAAATTAGGATGTCTCGAAATTTGTGAAATAGCAGAGTAACTGTAACTTTTTCTACAGAACAAGATTTTATATTATTGAGACAGTGCAAACCTGCAACATCTGTAATTTATATTTACTGAGACAATGCAAACCTGCAACATCTGTAATTTGTTGGACAACTCTTGATGACATGAGTTTATGTTCAACTCAAAATTTTCCAATAGAACTATCAAAATGCATGCTATTATTGGCGAAAAGCAATAGCCAAGAAGATCTTTAATTTTTATCCTTGCTATTAACGGGGTTCTTTTTGGTCTCTGCTTTTGGCCCAAAGTTTCACAACGGTATAATGATGTTAGGTATCGTTGTTTGATCTCAGAGGTGTAGATCTGTAGGTTTATATGGAATTTAGTTTTTATTAAGCGTTTAAAGTTTATTTCAGAGGTGTAGATGTGTAGGTTTATATAGAATTTAGTTTTTATTAAGGGTTTAAAGTTTATGGGAAGGATTGAGGATATGAGTGATTTTTGAGAAAATAAAGGAAAAAACTTAGTTTTAGATTTAAAGTTTATGAGAAGAGGTTGAGGATATGAGTGATTTTGGGAAAAAATAAATTATCTTAAAAAACTTCTAGAATCAATCAAGTTTCACATAATTTTAATAACAATATTTTATATATAGATGGGTTTTCGTATCATTCTTCCATTCACATTAAAATGAATAAAAAACTCGAATAAACCGACTCTACTTTTAGTCAATTATATTATGCTTCGAAAATGTAACATCATCTCATGAATAGGGAAAAACAATCTTCTTTTGATAGCTCCATATTCACCTTCAAGGCAGCTAGTATGGAAGAGATGTTGTAATGTCGGTCAAATTACATAAAAATAAATACAAGATAAAATGTAAAAAATCTCTATCCTAGTATGGAAAAGATATAATTTTTAATATTTTGACCCCATCAAATTACATAAAAACAAAATAAAATTAAAATTTAATTAAAAAATAAAATTAAAACACTAATTATTTTATTTATTAATAAGACATTTTCACTTAGTATAATTACATAAAAATATAATAATAAAACAACAAATAATAATAATAAAATAATTTTTTTTTTAAATAAAATAAAATAGTCAATTTATGCTTATGGAACATTTTGACCCATGGTTTTCACAACCCATGGTTTTTTCTCATCGTATTCTTTTTTAATATAGCCTATAAATTAAAAATATAAAATTATCTAGTTAAAACAAAATAATTAGTATTTTAAATAAAATAGTCAATTTACCGTTATGTAAACATTTTGACTCATTGTTTTCACAACCCATGGTTTTTTTCCCATGGTGTTCTTTTGTAATGTAACCTATTTAAAGGCATAAAATTCTAATGAATTCTGCACACATAAAACTAGCCAATTTTCAATTTGTTGTACCAAATTTGAATATTTTTGTGAGAGTTATCTATAAACAAAAAAAATAAAAAATCACAGAGCAATTTATGGATTGGGACCTTGAGTTGTCAATCTCACATGTGGCTATTAGGAAAGGTAAGCCTTCCCTTGCAAAACACCATACAAAATTTAAAAAAAAAAGGAAATTTTGATATAGTTTTCATTATAATTTCTCAATGTAAGAGAATAAATGAATAATGGATTTTTGGCTTCTGTGATCCATCAATAAATTATGCAGAAATATTTCGGTAATAATCACATTACAATGAACAAAGTCGATGCGTTTTGAACCAACCAGTGTGGTTCATCATGGTGAGATATCATATCCGATCGTTGAGTTTAAATAGATGTAAAGGCAAAGTAAAACAGTTAGAATAACAACTAATTTGACTTTGAAACTAATAACTGTTAGTTGTAATAATTCAATTATTTACTTAATAAAACTTAACGGCTAGATTGACTATTAAAATTAATAACAGCTAGATCTATTTAATAGTTTAATTCATATATAAAAATCTTTTTATCTTATTAATATCGTTAATTAATTATTAATGTTACAAATATTATTATTATATATTTATTTCCTTATAATTATTTATCTATCTTAATAAATAAATAAATATATAAAAATAAATAAATTAAAATAATAATAATAATAATAATAATAAAATTAAATTAAAAAATATAAAAAATAATAATAATAATTAAAAATAATAATAATAATAATAATAAATAAATAAATAAATGAAAAAATAAATAAATAAATAAATAATAAAATAAAATAAATAAATAATAAAATAAATTTAAAAATAAAATATATAAATAAATAAATAAAATATAAATATAAAAAATAAAAATACACTAAAATAAAAAAAAGGAAAATTAAGAATACAAGGCAGGGATCCAACACCTGCTTATATTCCAACCGTTATCTCTATTGAGATTTACGGGTCTTTTTTCAATTTCAAGGGCCTCTCTTAACTTAAGATGATGAAAATGATCAATCCTAGTTAAGACCTTAGCCTCTTCGATGCAGATATGATGATTAGTCTTTTCCACATGCTCAACTAGGGTAGAGGTGCGGGACCTTCCGTGCCTAATGTCAGCTGCATGTTCACAGTTAAGAGTTATTTGGTTAAGAGTTATTTTCTCTGTGTTTTTTTTTTTTCAAAATATATTTTAAATTTCATTGGGAGTTGTTTATTTTTGTGTGTTTTATAGGCAAAGTTTAAAAAAAAAAAAGGGAATCTTTTCAATGATTTTGTTTATGTATTTATAGTCTTTGTCTAAAAAATTAGGCTTTACTTTTGTATAATTATTGTTGTCCAGTAAGCAAAGTTTTTTAAAAAAGAGAAAATTTTGATCAAACATTTTTCATTATAATTTTTAATTTTAAAAAAATAAAATAAAAAATGAAGAGTAATTTTCTCTTTATCTCATTTCAATGATTTTGATTCATTTATTTATAGCCTTAATGTCTAAAAAAATAGGTTTTGTTTATGTATGAGAGTTTATTATATGCAATGTGTTTTAACAAAAAATAGGGAATATTGTTTCAATGATTTTGATTTATGTATCTATATTCCTTATGCCTGAAAATTTAGTCTTTACTTTTGTATAATTATTGCATGAGAGTGTTTCATAGGCAACCAAGGGTCAATTTTTTGTGCCAATTTGAGATTTGAATCATTTTATGTACATAAAAGGTACATAAAGTTTGTTTCAATAGTCCACAGATGTGTCTTTGCCATATTTTTCTATGTTCCTTTTCATAAACAAACAGTCAGCAACTACTTTCCCTATGTTTCATAGCATTGCACTATACATAAAATAAGTACTATCAAAAGTGCAGTCATTGGATTGATTGCATAACTGTGAAAAAACCTAAATCTAGATTCCTACTGCAACAAATCTGAATTACTTCTATTATTTTTCATAATTATTTCATTACATTGAAATACCGAAGTAATTACTGAAGCAATCTACACAAATAATACTGCAGAATGAATCTAAGTGTTGAAACAAATTGAACAAAATACAATGAAAAAATCCACATTTGACACAATTATTTTTGGACTAAGTCCTCGGAAAAACCCAACTTGGGAAAGTCGGTGCAACAAATATGAGGGTTTTATATTATTAAGAAGCAGAATCTTGAGTAAAACTAGGGTCCCAATATCTGGCTCACCCTTTAGAGAAATATAGACAACTGATGAAAATGTGAGGTATACCTCACTCTGCAAATCCACGGCTGATCTGAACAACGCTGGTGAAGCCACTCTTTGCCTCTGTGTGATGCCTACATTGGAACTGCGTAAGTCTGTGTGGGAAAGCTTTGGAACTGCGTCACCTCTGCTCAACAACTGATCTGGGATGATCTGAAACTGGGTTTTGGCCCTCCTGGCTCAGAAACTCCAGCTTCCAGCTAGCTTCAGACTAAATCAAAGAGACACTGCGTCACTTCTGCGTGAGTTCCTTCAGGAACTGCGTCACCCCTCCAGGTGACTATGTTATCTCTCTTTGCGTCATTGTTGCCTCTCTTTGAAATTTACTCCTGGTCCTCTTGACCAGTTACTGCATCTGCCCCTCCCTGGATCTGATCACTGAATCAAAATCACTTAGCAAAACTTGCCCTAGTGATTCGATTCTGACCAAAAGCTGTGTCTCCTCACACAAACTCGAAAATGCCAAATGCTCAATGTGCTCAATATGTTTTTCCATAGGCCCCTCACCCTCCTTCTTATCTTCTTCCATTGGCCCTTCAACGGCCAAGATTAAAACATAATCAAAGGCTAAGATTAACTTGGAGGTGATCCATGACTTTATCTAGAAGATTTACACTTAGTTTAATTAATACCCTTTAATTAATTAGTTTCCCTAAGTTTAGACTTAGGAAAACATTAAAAAATTATTAATTAATTTAATTAAACCATTTCTAAGTGGAATTTTCAAAACCATTTCTGGGTATTATGGAATACATGTGTCTTAGCCTATATACAAAGTTACAAGGCTAGAGCAAATCCGATGCTACCATAAATCAACAATAACATCCAGCTATTACTTATCACATATCAACATATCTATGAACAAAAAAAAAACTAAATCTGAAGCAAATTTACTATGATCATGGCCCCTTTGCAAGCATGCCATCCTTGTTTTCACGGAGTCAGAACTTCAAATACATTTACCAACACACCTCTAGAAACATGTGATACATAGATGACACCCAAAGGGACACCGAGACCATTCTTTGAGAGCCTGTCTGCCCTAAAAAAAATTTCACGATAGACATGAAGCAGCTTCAGCCATCCGAGACAAGACATGAGGTTCTGAATATGACGAAGCCATCCATCCAAGCTAGGTGGACAGAAAGCCAAAACCCGATTAACACCATCTATAACTGACTTCGCATCTTTGGAAACATGTATGTATTTAATCTGCAAGTTGTGCGCCAGCCACAAGAAACTCCGAAGAGCCATTAATTCGGCCTTTGTATTTGATCCAGGCCCCCCATGCCAGTGTAATTCATATCTTTCACCCTTATCAATCTTGATCCATCCCCCCACCCCGCACAAACCACCTTGTTGTGGCCCATCAAAGAAAGTTGCAGGAAGCTCAATTGGGCGAGGACGCAAATAGATCGAAAGATCCTTTGCATGCCTATGTTGAGTGATAGCCACCAGGGTCCATCCTCGAATTTCTCAGTATAAATGCCCCAGATCCACCGGACAGTCTTCAAAAGTGGCTTTATTGCGCGCAATCCAAACTTCCCATATAAAGAAAAAAGGAAGAGTCTTAAAATGATTGGGAGCCACTTTCCAGTCATTAAAAATAGCCAAAATGGACACAGGCCTCCAGGCTGAAGCAATAAGATGAGTTGAAAACAGTAACCACAGTCTCATGATAAAAGGGCACGAAAGAAAAATGTGCTCTACAGATTCAGGCGCTTTCCTACAAAAAATGAAAAAACCAGGCCCTTTGAAATCTCTTTTCAAGAGATTGTCCCAGGTCAGTATTCGGTTTCACCACACAAGCCAACCGAACATCAAGATCTTAAGAGGGAATTTTAACTTCCAAAAATTCGCAAAGTAAGACACCTCCTCGTCTGCACCCTCTTTCATTATGATGCCCCTGTATGCATCCGTCACCGCAATAGCGTCATCCTTCTTATGCCCATCCCAAACCACCCGATCACCCTCCCGATTGTAACATAAACCACTTTCTTTGAGTTCTGATAAATATTCAGACCAATTGAGTGCATCCTCCCCTTCAAGCCCCAATACTACCGCTGATTTTCAAATCAAGACACCTTGCTGCCAACTGAAAATTACCTGTGACATAAAAAATATACCTTTTGAACCAGTTTATGCCTGATATGATCGTTCAGCTCCATGCCATGACCCGCTTCGAAGACCTTGTTAGTACCCAAAATAATGTCCAAACCATTTCTAAATTGCCGCTTGAGCCTCTCCGCCAAAACGTCCACCACTTTCAGCAAACTCCTCCATATGGCTGAGCCTCCTTTAGGCTGGGAGAAGGTGTTCCTTGCAATCTGGGCCAATATGTTGCCATCTATATACTTAATTTTTATAATCTCATGCCATACCCCGACTCCATTGACCGCCCTCCAAAGTGATTTCATAAGGAGAGCTTGCATGAAGGTTCTAATTTCTAACAGCCCCCAACCACCCACGACCTTCGGTTTGCAAATGTCCTCCATTTTGGCCAGATGGAACTTTTTGTTCTTTGTTGCCCCATACCAAATGAACTATGAAACCACCCTCCTGATAAGATGAACTGTACTATACGGTAGAAAAAACAAATGTGCCCAATAAACTGTAAGTTGTTGAAGCACAACTTGAATGAGAATGAATCTCCCTCCTAAAGACAATCATCTATGGGACCATCTATTTATCCTCTTTTTGAGTTTCTCAACCAACCACGCCCAATCTGCTACTCTGTAACTGCAAGGATTTAGTCTAAAACCCAAATAGGACAGTCCCTCCTTCATATACTTCACCGAGACCCCAAAGAGATCAACAATAAAAAGTATGTCCTCCATCTTCCCTGTGTCATGGAATAAGAAAGACTTCCTCGCATTACTCTTCAACCTCGTGGCAACCCCAAAATAGTGGAAAATAGCATGGAAATATATTCATTGGAACCTGCACAGTCTTCTGAACACTAGAAGGTCATCTATAAATAGAGAATGTGTAATAGAGAACCCTGGTAGAAAAAGCCATACCTTAAAAAAACCCAGAGAAATTTTCCTTTTTCAAGATGAGACTAAGACAATCCATAACGAGAATGAATATATGGGGAGAGAGAGAACATCCCTGACGTAACCCCCTTTCTGTAGAAAAATACTCTGTTGGTTTTCCATTAACAATTACTGCATATTCGACAGATGTTATGCACGCCATTATCCATCGAATGCCGGAGAGCGACATACCAATCTTCAGGAGAATGAGCCTTATGAAAGACCAATCCACTGAATCATATGCCTTGCAAATTTCCACATTCATTATGAGGGTCTTCAACTTCCTAGAGTGGATTGAGTGGAGAACCGCCTGAGCCGTTGCGACAACATCGTGAATTGAGCATCCCTGTAAAAATCCATATTGCTCAGCAGAAATAAACTTTGAGAGAGTTCCCTTTAACCACTGTGCTATAATCTTTGATGTAATTTTTACATGACATTAAATAGGGAAATAGGACGAAAATCTCGAAGGTCTTGGGGTTGGAGGAATTTGGAATCAACTCCAAGAATGTGGAGTTCAGGTCCCCCAACATATATCCCAATCGTCTGGAATGTTCCACCGTATTTAATAAATCGTCCCCCAATTGTTCGAAGAAATGAATGAAGAACTTAGCAGGTAAACCATCCGGCCTTGGAATTTTGTCCACTGCAAAATATTTCAAAGTAATTAGGACCTCTTCCTTTGTTATTGCCTTATTCAAGTTCTCATTTGTTGTTGGTTCAAACATTTGATGCATGTGCTGCAAGACCCATTGTTGGCTAGCTAAATCGATCTCCTGTTCTACCTTGTAAAATTTGGAGAAATGTAGGAATGCTTCTCTTTGAATATCATGAGTGGAAGAGGCCATTCCACCGTCACCCACTTCGATATGCCACATAAAATTTTTGTTTTTCTGCCCATTGGCCACCTGATGGAAATACTTAGTATTATGATCCCCTTCCTTCAACCATTGTGCTTGGCTTTTCAAGTTCCACGTAACCTCCTGTATTTTTAAAATCTCCAGTTTCCTATTTTCCATCTAGTCCAAAACCTTGTAGATATACTGACTTGGGGGCACACCTTCATTGACTCATATAAATTTTCAATTCATTCTAATATAGGCCATAATTCCAACTTGAGCTCCCTCTTCTTCTTCCACTCCCAATTTTTTGTTACTTTCTTTAACATTCTTAGCCTAGAGGACATGTCGATTCCTACCCTACCGGTCTCGTGCCTTCCCCCTCCTTTCCAAAATTCATTTACCAGATGCATGTAGCTTTGATATTGCAACCATATTCGATTGAATTTGAATGGAATCCCCATATACCTTGCTTCCTAGTGCCATGTTAGGGTAATTTCCATATGATCAGATAGAGAAGAGGAAATGTTGTTTGATCTCAAATTGCAAAACATTTCACACCCACTCTCGTGCACCATAAATCTATCCAGCCTCTTCCCTATGAAATCCTCCCCCGCCCTCCTGTTTTTCCATGTCAAAGATACAGGATGCGGAATAATGTCAACTAAGTGGTTATCCACCATCATTGAAGAAATCTTTTCAGCCATAAGGTCCAATTGCACCTTCTTTCCCCAAATCTCCTCTGCGGAGAGAGAGGCATTAAAATCCCCCATGAGGATCAGATTAGTAATAATAAGGATGGATGACATTCTCATGCACTCCCAGAAATCATATCGTTGATGGAAAGGAGCATATAAGTTAATCAAATGTACAGGTTCGACACAGCCCCGAAATATTCCAGATAAAATGATGCCCCCCAAAAAACTATATGCCTGTAACCTACCACCTCCGAATCCCACATGGAAATCATGCCACCCGCCCTCCCGACAACTTTAATGACAAAAATCTACCATCCTGGTCAAATGCAGAGAAGAGTGTTCAGAGTTTTATTACAGGAACATAATTATTCTTGAAATACAACAATACTAGGATGAGATTCATCAAGTAGATTCCTCAGTCGCATGTGTTTTGAGGGCTCACCCAACCATCTCATGTTCAGGGAAATAATGGAGGTCATTTGATACCCCCTGCTGGATTACATGCTCTAAGATCCTGAGTGGTATATGCAGGAGAAATAGGAACATCAGTAAGACCATCTAGCTCATCAAGGAAAAGAGCCCTTGAATTACCCCGACCCGTCCCCCTAAAATGTCGACTCCCATTTCTAGACTTCTTCCTGACAGTGATGTTAAGAGCAGATGCTGGCGAAATGGATACAGGACTATTAGGCTTAAGCTTATCATGTACAGAAAGGGCATCGATATCCATCATGGGGCTATTAATAAAGAATTCCATGTCACTCCCCATGGAATTCCTAGGAGAGTCGGGTCTGATAATCCTATCCCCCCCAGGTTCGGGTTCATTTGAATGAATAGGGGAAGCCCATTCTAACGGAGGCATTGACAGGGAAACATGTATCACAGGCCCGGAAGAGACTCCATTTACTGAATCTGGTGGACACCCCTCCCCAAAAATTTTCTTCTCTATTACTTGCTCCATCCCAGATAGAAGTTTCCTTGTCATCCTTCAAAAAGGAATCATTGACACATACCCCTTCCTTCACAACACAAACTTCATCCTTACCCACTTCCCCTATCTTGTGCATCTCAACCGACCTTTTCATAGAGGAAAACCAATATTCATGATGGGGAGAGGGTGAAGACGACTTACCAAAATTCAGTTGTTTTGTCTATGATGATGACCCCCCCGACAAGCCTTTTTGCCCCGTGTTATGCCCCGCAGTCAGAACACGACCACAACCCCTCGGGGAGCGACTTAGCAAGTGACCAATTTTATGGCAGAGCAAACATCGGAAAGGGAGTCCCCAAAAATCCACCCTCTAACGGTGTGTTCTTTCTTCCCACCGAAGATGAATGTCATCAGGAAACTTCCCAGAGAGATTTACTTCAACCGAAATCCAAGCAACCCTTTTGTCACGAGCTCCAACTATACTCGGTTCAATGTGCTTAGTGTGCCCAATGGAATTGCCAATAGTAGTAAGTTCTTTCAGTGTCCAGAATTTGAGTGGCAGCCCAGGTAATTTTACCCAGACAATATTATTTCTTGGCGTCTCAACGACAGGATTAAAGTCGAGAAACCACAGAAGGAGCTGCATGGAACTTTGACCCCTAACCCATGTCCATTTCAGAATTTTTCCATAGTCTTCCTCATGAAGGAAGTGGATGGAATACCATGTGTTCATGAGAAACCTAACCTTTGGCATGTATCCAAGCAGAGGACACCAACTCACCCTGATCCAATCCACCATATCCACTTCTTTCATCTCAGTAAAAAACCATCTACCCACTAAAGCCTACTTCTGGAGACTAGCAACACACCCCCATAGGTCTTGTTACACTAAAATTTGTCATCCTGACATTTTACCATGAGTATGAGCTCATTATTACTCATACTTCCTCCTTTTGTAAGTCTAACATATCAGCTCCTCATGTCAAGCTTTCAAAATCAGAGAAAAATCCCTAAAATCCCCTAAACATTGGTATCGCACTTTCTCTATACATTTCACATAGATTACGCCTAAAGCTCGACACCTTTCTTGAACCATCTTTGCCCATGTTCTTTGTGTTATGGGTGCGGACCTCTGTAAAACATAAAAAGGCGAGAAAGTAAAGATAAAAGTTGAATTTCAGATGAATTCTAGAAGATTCTAGATGGGAATTTTCGGGAATGGATACGCTTTGAGAAGGTTCATGCATCCCTCACTTGATGGAGCTAACCCCTTGATGTAAGGAGCTAATCCCTTTGAAGGAGGATTCTATCCCTTCATATTTGGAACAAGAAACCTCCTCTTTTCCACTATAAAAGAGGCCTTGGGTAGCCTCAAAGGGAGTTCAAGCTTAAGATATTTGAAGTTAAATGCTGTTGAGATTCAGACTCAGTTAACTAAGACTTTCTGTGAGGTTAAATCACTCATCTCTATTTTTCTTGGTTCAAAGAGTGCAATGCTTGTCAAATTAGAAGAGATTCCTGCTTCGGACCCCAGGAGGACCTGCACAACATCAAGGCACAGGTTGTAAAGGTTTTCTTTATTTGAAGTTAATACAAATATACTCATTTCTCTCATTAAACTATCTATTCATGGTTTATTTCATAAATTCCTTGATCATTATGATGAGTATGGTTTATAATAATGTCTATATAGGTGCTGTGTAATCTTTTTGCTTGTTTGTGACTGCAGATTCACGAGGAACGTTCTTTCAAGTGCACGGGAAGGACTTCAACGAGATCAAGCAAGCGCTGGACATAAGGTAGGCCTTACACCTATATAGTGTTTTTATGAATCTTGTATGCTTAGAGAGAGATTAGTATAATTGGCTGTTTGTTGCTAGTTACTTTTAGTACTAGAGAGATCGGTCTTGTCCGCAAGACGGATTAATCTACACAACAAAATGGCGACTCCACTGGGGAAAGAACTTGTTGTTTTTGGTTCTCTTTTATTTTTGATTTGAGGAAACATTTTTTCCTGGTTTTTGATTGATACATATCTATCTGGGTAATTTAGATTTTCCCTGTTTTTGAAAATTTAGAAGAATTTCAAGTTTTTCTATACTTTTTCCTAGGACCGCACTCTGCCTGACTTTGACAGTGCGGGCAGGTTCGCACTTTCTCTAGAGAATACAGTGCGGGACCACACCTGTCGACGCTGGTTACCTGCGGACCCTGTTAAAATTTTAGAAAATCTCTAGATTTCTTTTTCTAGTTTATTTTTAGCTTTTTGGTGTCTGCCCAGACTGATAATTGTTTCTGTCAAGAATTTCTTGTGAATGAACTCCAACAGTGTTAATGTTTCGATGATTTTCTAGAAGATTTTGCTATTTGGATTGTTTTTCCACTTGGTCTTTGTAGCGATTCGATCTTTTGACAATCTGCAGTATCTCAGATTACATTGATCTCTTTTTGTCTTTTGAATCCGACCTGATTGTGAAAACATCCTATATTGAGAAATTAAGCCTTTTGTTTCTTTACAAATCTTCGAAAAACTTGGTTCAAAGTTTGAATTTCATTTTTATAAAAACATATTTTGAGTGTTTTTGATCTGTTTGTTATCTAAACGAATAGATTCTTAGTTTGCTGAACAACTAAGGAAAACATTCATAAAAAAAAAATCTTAAAAGCTTTTACTCAATTTAGATTTTGGATCTCAAGATTAGATTTTGTAGTTTTGAATAGTTTTAATTTTGGTAGCTTTCTTTCGAAAGAAAATTGTTTTGTAGCTTCTAGTTTGGAAAAGAAAAGGATTTTTCTTGTGAGCTTTGATAGTTTATCGAAAAGACAAAATAGTTTCTTTCAATTATTTTCCATGTTTAAAGAAGGAATTTAAAAGATCGCATTCTCCAACTCTTTCTTTAGATAGAAAGTTCATTGAAAGAAAAAGAATTGAATATCATCATAGGTGCATTTTAGTGTTTTTTGGAAGTCGAGTCTTCACATCATCCAAAGTTTCATTTCCGCATCCATTGACTTAAGAAACAGCTCTTAAAAGTAACGCTTAAATAAAATTCATCTAGTAATATTTTTATTTCTAGGGCTCTTATCACCAACATAGCTTAGGCTAGTATCTTGGAGTAGGGAGTAATAAACTCTCCAAGATAGCTAAAACAAACAAGTAGACAAATCTTGCGGTAGGAAGAATTCCAGTTGTTGCATGTATGCTCTGGGAAGCTCCTCTTAAAGGAGTTAAGCAAGAGATCATATCTGAACCAGTGGGGTAATCAATCCTTCCTCATTGGGAATGATAGAATATATACACGTATTAAAAACAGTAAACTTCGGATAGACCATTGTCGAGGAGCCAGGGGTCACTTGTCGGAGCCTTGGATTATTTCAAGGAGCCTTCAAGGGGATTGAGCTTTGTTACTCTGCCCTTGCGTGTGTGTCGGATCGTAGACTGTTCCCCCAGGTATATTTGTTTCAGTTGGTAACTTTAGAGGCCATAATCTTTAGGATTCTTTCCTAAGGTGACGGTGGAGGGAAGATCCCACTGTACCTGGAACAAACGTCGACTAGACTCACTTGGACTCTCTGGGGGGTTCTCTTCACACGAGATGGTTTTGTGAAGAAACTTGTGCCAGTTTGTTTCATTAAGCAGGTTGTCGGGGTAACTGTTCCAACCGCCCTTTTCGTGTTAAAATTCTACTAAGTTGGATTTCATCACCAACTAGTGATTTTAGTACGGAAAGTTACTTGTTTTTGTGTGGTTTGAACTCTTAGATTTTTTAAGCGAGTGATTCAATTGTTTGTTTCTTAGAGACTTTAGGTGTTTTCATTGAAATTTTTCTTTGTTTGCGTGTGATTAGATAATTTTTCATCGTGGCGGAATTGCCAAGACAATCCCGGAGAATACAAGGGAAACCCCCCGAATATTCACCAGGTCAACTTGAAGGGCTTCGAGCTCTGGTACCACACAGTAGCCGTAGACTTAGGTCAACAGAAGTTGAAAGCTCAGCTATAGTTATACATCCTGATCATCAAATACCTACAACATAATACATTCAAGAACCGATTTCAGTTTCTGAAGTTACTGAAAATATTTCTCCTTCTGGTGAATTATCTGACGAACCTGAAATCTCTGAACCTGAAACTGAATCTTCTGTGTTAGAAACATCATCAGGATTTGTTACACCAACTTCTAGCGATCCAGGTTCACCTAGGGTAAGAAATATCATTACAGACAATCTTCCCTCTGGACTTATTTCTATTGAAGAACTTACTAATCCAGACGAAGACGTATCTCTTCCCAACTCCCCTCAATCGTTAAATCTTAGGGAGCGTGAATCTATTTTCTACAGCCCCATTCGAACTAATCCTTGGTATCTCTCTTCAACAGACTTTTTAGAGAATCCGGGTCTTGCTTTTTATCCACCTCGAGTTCCATTTCATCCTACACCCAGAGGTTATTATCCGTCATCTCTTATGGCTGGAGAGTCATCCATGTTTTCTCAAACGCCTGAAACATTTTTACATGGTGGTCCTTCTGTTCCTTCGGGATATCAGTCTTTGTCTGGTACTTTCTCGGGAGCAACTCCTCAACCCATCGAAAATGTGTTATCATCTGGTCTTGATGGACTTAAAATTGAAACGTCGAACGCAGAACAAATTTTTATGATGTCTGGTAATATTCCCAATCCTCAAGCTCAAGGCAGTCAATTCCCTTCTGGGGGGCAACCTCAGGGAACTCAGTTACTGCTTGGGGGGCAACCTCAGGGTAGTCAATTACCGCCTGGGGGGTAACCTCAAGGTAGTCAGTTACCACCCGGGGCACAACCTCAAGGTAGCTTTTTCCCAGGACAAACTGTGGATCCATATTATTTTGGGGGACAACCTCAAGGAAAGTACATTCCTCAAGGTCAACCCCAGACTCAATATGCTCCTCAGGGTCCTCAACAACCCCAACTTCAGTACGTGCCTCAAGGTTATCAACCTCAAGGGAAGTACCCAATGCAAGGTTACCAACAGCCTTCTGGTCAACCATCTGTTCAAGGAGCCGGAAATTTACCTTTTAGTTATCAACCCTATGTTCAACCAGGTTTTGGTCCTTACGTTCAACCTTCTACGGGACAATACCCTGGAATGATGGTGTGGGATCCGTCCCAATATCAACAGCCTTTGTAGCCTAATGTGCAGTTACCTTATCAACCTGGTCAGCCATTGGTTTCTGGTTCTACTCAGCAACCTGTTTAGCCAGCTATTCGAACTCCTGCACCTAGCTCCCCCCGCCAGGGCCGGGCTCCATAAAGCCCGACTCCGCCTCCAAACCGCCGCAACCGCCGCAACGTCCGTTCAACCCGTCACACCCGTTCGAGACCAGAGGCCCCGAGTCTCGGCTTACCCCCGCATCCGTGCACACCTGCCCTGCACTTCGGCCAGGACTCGCCCGGGACTCATAGTCTCGATGCCCGCAGACAAACGCAGATACAAGTACAAGCGTGTTACAAGTCAACTCACTTATTTATCAACCATACTGTGGACAACCGGCACTGTCCCTATGTACAGACCAAACTATCGCAGATTAACTCACTCTGTTGAGTACTGACAAGAACTCTACAATGGTCCTGTCGAGGCGTTGGTTATCCAGGAGGTTATACAATACCCAATGCTAATCCGATTCCTAGTTATCCTGGGTATCCGCCTCCTGGATCTGCTTTGGCTTCTCAAGGTTTTCGTGACCCTAACCGTCAATTACCATTCATCGCAACTTTGGACTTACCTGATTTGACGTGCCTTACAAATGATCCTATTTTTTATTATCAGAACTGGCCGCCAATGCCTCATAAGTTGCCCAGTGATATACCAAAATTTGAAGGTAAGTCAGGAGAGGATCCATCGAATCATGTTATGAATTATCACCTTTGGTGTGCATCTAATTCAATCATTGATGATTTGATTTGCTTACGTCTTTTCCAAAGAACCCTCATAGGTCTTGCAGCCAAATGGTACATTGAGTTGCCACGAGGCTCGTTTCATAATTTCAGTGAGTTAGCAACATCTTTCTTGACTCATTTTCAGTTGCCTGTCAGATACGACAATGGCACAGAATTATTAACTTCACTAAAACAATCTACGTCCACATATATTTCTTATCATATTCATGAATGGCGACGTAGACGACGTTTGGTGAAAGTTTATATTCCGGATCAAATTTTGGCAGAATGGTTTGTTAAATCATTGTTACCTAAGATCACTGAAGATGTAGCTAAGGCTGGTGTTGTTACTGAAGAGCAAGTAATTGCTCAGGCTCAGTACCTAGACCTCGTCTATACGCAGTCAGGTACTCTACATGAGAAAATTCCCGATCTTCCCAAACAAGGTCAAATAGTTGTTGCTCCTTCAGGGTCTCATGCCGCTGAAGGTATGATTGGTACAGTTAGTTCTAAAAGTAAGAAGAAATCCTCAAATAATTCTTCTCCAATTATAACTTTACCTGATTCCCCGAAAGGAGAATCCTCTCCCAAAGTTTCTGCCGACATTCATGTTGTTGAAACATCTACGACAAAATCAAAATCCGGTGGTAAAAAGAAGGGGAGGAACAAAAACAAAAAGAATTCGAAAGAGAAAACAGATAAAGATGAATCCAATGACGAAAAACGTAAACCTCGTTATCCTTGCTTCATTTGTGAACAAGATCATTTCACGAAAGAATGTCCATATCGAGAGGAAGTTACGAAACTCGTTAAAGGATCGCAACAACCTGCTGTCTTGAAGGATCCTTTTCCAGTTCAAGATAGTAAGATGATTAGTTCTTCCTCGACTACTTTAGAAGAGCCTATTATGATGATGTCTCATGTAAGGATTGCGACGCGATCGCAAGATTACGGTTCTAAGAATCCCGTTGATGGCAAAGAAGGAGAGTCTTCTAATGCCAACGCATCAAATACAACTCCTCCTGTTTCCGGTCCGCTATAGATCGAGAAACAAAATCCAGACTTGATAATCAAACCGCCTGCTAAAGGTGTTCTTCGTAAATCAGCTTTCAATCCACATGCGAGAGCTGCTCAGAATTACAACATTGTTGAAGACTTAGATGTTTCTCCTTCAGCAATGTCGGCTTTGGAAGTGCTGCAATCGTGTCCAGCACAGCGTAAATTATTATTGTCTGCCATAGGAGCTGTCGATGTTCAAGATTCTAACCTTATAATCTTCGATTTAGAAAATAGTACACCACGTCTTCCTCACCAAATGGCTTTCCAGATTCCAGTGTTAGTAAAAAACAGACCTATTTTTTGGACTGTGATTGATGAGGGAGCTTCAACGTGTATTATGTCGCTTCAGTGTTGGAAATCTCTTGGTTCTCCTACACTTAACCAATCTCCGACGATTCTAAAAGCTTTCGATGGTCGAGGTTTTCAACCTTATGGTATTTTGCAGGATTTACCTATAGGGGTTGAAGGAAAAATTGTTAATCTAGATGTGGAAGTGGTTGATGCCCCTCTAGATTACAACCTTCTACTGGGTCGTAGTTGGTCTTATGCTATGACTGCTGTTGTCTCTTCGGTCTTTCGACTTATAAAATTTCCATATCAAGGAAGGATCGTGACAATAGATCAGTTAACTTATTTTTCGTCAGACCCAGCCTCTACAGAAACAATCCAGCATGTTGGTAAAACGAATATCCCTTATAAGGATGTTGGAGTAGGTTTGGTTAAAGATTCTGGTTTGCTAGGAACTTTTTCCTTTCCTCCTCCTAACGTATCGTCTTCTACTGCAAGTATTCATATGATTTCGTCAGACACTGTTATGTTTGATGATCCTTGGATTATTCCTTCAGAATCCGAGATAGATTCATTTGATGGCGTGATGCCCTTGAGTCCATTTGAAATTGCGTACCAGGCTGTACAGTCATTTTCCGACCCCTCTTCAACCGAAACCGATCCAATGAATGGGATCCAAGAGGAATCACTTTCTATATCTAGTTCAGCTACAACGACATTTCCTGAACTTGTTTATACAGATGAGAAAATTCGTGAGTTTTTGTCTATTGATGATTTACCATGGGAAGATCTACATCACCGGTCTTCATTTTTACCTGAATTAGATCATTTTCAAAATGATTTCGCTTCAATTTTTACTGCTGAATATGCCAAGGAACCTCAGAATCCATTGCAAAATCCTGATTCTGAGTTAAATTTGGAAAACATATCTAGAACGGTTCCAATTGACATTTCAGTAAAACCAGGAATAATTGAAAACATTCATATAGGTGCTTGTTGTACACATGAAGAAATTCAAACTTATAAAGCCCTATTTCAAGAATTCCGTGACGTGTTTGCCTGGTCTTATGAAGAAATGCCAGGAATTGATCCATCAATCATCGTTCATGAAATTAAGACTTACCCGGATGCTAAACCTGTTCGTCAACGATTACGTCAAATTCATCCTAGAAAAGCTGCTGCTATAAAAACTGAAGTTGAAAAATTACTTCAAGCAGGATTCATTTATCCAATTCCCTTAACGGATTGGGTATCGAATATTGTTCCCGTGACTAAAAAACAAGGAAAGATAAGAGTATGTATCGATTATAGGGATATTAATCGAGCGTGTCCAAAAGATAATTATCCAACTCCCTATATCGATCAAATCATAGATGATTGTGCTGGAAGTGAATTGTTTTCCTTCATGGATGGCTTTTCCGGCTACAATCAAATAAACATACTCCCTGCAGATCAACCTAAAACAACTTTCATTTGTCTGTGGGGAACATTTGCTTATTGTAAACTACCTTTTGGACTAAAGAACGCTGGAGCAACTTTTCAACGGGCTATGTCTTATGAATTTCATGACATTAAGCACATTGTCCAGCCATATCTTGATGATTTACCTGCTCATTCATTACGCAGGGCCGACCATCCCACTCATTTACGAGCAATTTTTATGAGATGTAGGCATTATCGGATAAGGCTGAATCCGCACAAATGTGTTTTCTGCGTAGAATCGGGTCGATTATTGGGATTTGTTGTCTCGAAAGCAGGCATTCGCGTCGATCCATCGAAGGTCGAAGCGATCATTAAATTGCCTCCTCCTTCGACTTTGCGCCAACTCCAAAGTTTGCAGGGGAAAGAAAACTTCTTGCATAGGTTTATTCCTAACTATGTCGAGCTTACAAAGGGTTTTACCCGGTTGTTGAAACAGGACATTCCGTTCTTTTGGGATGAGATCGCTGATCGATCTTTTGATGCACTTAAACACGCATTGACCCATGCACCGTTATTGCATCCTCCCAACTACAACCAAGATTACATTTTGTACCTCGCTGCTTCTCATTCCACCATTGGGATGGTACTAGTTCAGGAAGATGAATCTCACAATGAACATGTGATTTATTATCTTAGTCGAAATCTCCATCCGACTAAAATCAAATATACACATGTGGAGAAATTGGCCTTGGAAGCTGTTCAAGCTGTCCAACGTTTTAGACATTACATCTTGTTACGTAAAACCACGGTAATTTCTAATTGCAACCTTATGATGTATATTTTGACCAAACAATTGCTAAGGGGAAAATATTCTAAATGGATAGTTATCCTGCAGGAATTTGACTTGGAATTTGAGAAATCCAAGGCAAAGAAATCTTTGGTATTTGCGGAACTGATGTGCGATTTCCCCTCTACTGATACTGAAACAGTGGCAGAAGAGTCCATTGTGGACGAATCTTTGTTTCTTATCAGTACACTTGATTCATGGTATGGAGATATTATTGTATATCTCCAAACCCAATCTTTTCGGCCTGATATTTCACGAACTCAGCGACGGAAAATACGCCTCCAATCCCAACAATATAATATCATTGGTGATACACTTTATCAACGGGGAGCGGATTCTGTTTTCCGACGTTGTCTAACTCATGAAGAAGCTGAAAAGGTGTTAAATGACTGCCATTCTGGAGCATGTGGCGGTCATATGTCTGGGTATGCCATAGCCCAAAAGATATTGCGTGCAGGTTATTTCTGGCCAACGTTGTTCAAAGATTGCATTTATGCGGTTCGAAATTGCCACAACTGTCAAATTTTTGATCGGAAAATGCGCGCGCCACCTGCTCCTCTTCACCCTATAATTGCTGTTGGTCCTTTCGCGAAATGGGGTATCGATTTCATCACATGTAACCCTCACTCGGCCGGGGGGCATGCCTATATTATTCTCGCAGTAGATTATTTTACAAAATGGGCCGAGGCGATGTCTACATATTCAGCTGACGGCAAGACTGCTGCAACATTCGTATTTAATCACATAATTGCTAGGTTCGGTGTTCCTCAAGCTATTATTACGGATCATGGAAGTCATTTTCGGAATATCATGATGACTGAACTGAAAGAACAACTTGGCCTACGCCACGATAGTTCCACTCCGTACTATCCACAAGCAAATGGTCTGGTTGAAGCCATCAACAAAGTTTTAGTCACCATGATTAAAAGAATCATTGGTATTCACAAGACGAATTGGCATTCCATGTTATTTTCAGCGCTTTGGGCATATCGAACCTCAGTCAAAACATCAACGGGTTTCACTCCTTTTCAACTGGTTTACGGTTTGGAAGCTGTTTTGCCGATTGAATGCGAAATACCGTCACTAAAATTAGCCATAGAATTACTTCCAGCTACGTCTGAAGAGGAGAAACGTTTCTTGTACTTAGCCCAATTAGATGAGAATCGACGAAATGCTGCAATAGCAAACGAGGCTCATGTTAAAAGGATAAAAGCTCAGTATGATAGAAATGTGACCCCTCGAAATTTTTCAAAAGGAGACCTAGTTTTACTTTATGATCAAGCTAACGACAAGCTAGGAGCTGGGAAATTCGTGCCTATGTGGCATGGTCCTTACATTGTGAAACTAAAGTTAGCAAAAGGGGCCTATGAGTTGATAGATTTTGACGGTGTCCCTTTGGATAAACCCAGAAATGGGCTTTATCTAAAGCGATATTATGCTTAAACGAGGTGTGGAGATTTTTGTTAGTTTAGATTTCGTTACTGCTGGTGTGTTAGATTAGAAAAGTGTGCCTATTTTAGAAGTGTGTTTTGTCACTATTCCTGCTTATCTGAGTTTTACTCTTGATATTGCAGATGTCGACGTCTCTTCAAACCTACATTGGTTTTGCTGATGGTGCTTGTCGTAGTACACGGAACATTTCTTCCGCAGCTTGGGTTATCTATTCACCCTCTGACGAGTTAGTATCCATGCATGGGGTAAGCCTTGGTCAAACAACAAATAATATTGCCGAGTATAGTGCAGTGATTGAGTTATTGTCTGAGTCCATATCATTTGGAATTCGGAGTTTGATTGTAAGGTTGGATTCTGAACTTGTTGTATTACAACTTAACAGGGTTTATACCATTAGAAATCCATTGTTATTAAGGTTGTTTTTAAGAGTTCGTCTCTTGGAACATGAGTTTGATTACATTGAATATCAGCATATTCCAAGACATTTAAATACATTAGCAGATTCAATTGCTTCTAGTATGATAAATAGACATTTGCAATAATTAAAAGCAGTAAAACAAACAACATTCACATTTCATGGATTGTACTGGGTACTTTGAGAGCCATTGACATTACTGGTGGTTTCTCTCACACTTGTTAACAGTTCACATCATTGACTAGTAATCAAGTGGTTTCTACCATGTTCGACTTCAACACATTTATTCACATGGATAGAATCGTACTAGTTCGAGATGCGGAAATCAAGACTCGATCTAGTTTCCACCATCCAGGCTGCGAGGAATTTTGTTGTCATCTATACAGTAGACTTTTGATAAACAGATGGCTGCGTCCATACTGTGTCTACATATATTTGTACTATGATGTATTCAAAATCATTCCCGTATCAGAACGATTTCAGTTAGTTTATAGTTAGTTTTTATCTGAGTATGGGAATGCCTACCTCAGTGATGACATATACATGTATATATTTTGCATTGAATGTTTTTATAGGTTCCGACTGGGGTGTCCACAGGATGATCTTTGAAATGATAAAGTACCGCACTCTTCATATATGACAGACTACAGCTTCATCTATTCCAGACTTTGCACTTTAGGGGGCAATTTGTTACACTAAAATCTGTCATCCTGACATTTTACCATGAGTATGAGCTCATTATTACTCATACTTCCTCCTTTTGCAAGTCTAACATATCAGCTCCTCATGTCAAGCTTTCAAAATCAGAGAAAAATCCCTAAAATCCCCTAAACATTGGTATCGCACTTTCTCTATACATTCCCTGCGGTCCCGCACCTAAATCTCAGCCTGCCTGCTGAACCATACCGCACGTTCTTTGTGTTATGGGTGCGGACCTCTGTAAAATATAAAAAGGCGAGAAAGTAAAGATAAAAAGTGAATTTCAGATGAATTCTAGAAGATTCTAGATGGGAATTTTCGGGAATGGATACGCTTTGAGAAGGTTCATGCATCCCTCACTTGATGGAGCTAACCCCTTGATGTAAGGAGCTAATCCCTTTGAAGGAGGATTCTATCCCTTCATATTTGGAACAAGAAACCTCATCTTTTCCACTATAAAAAGAGGCCTTGGGTAGCCTCAAAGGGAGTTCAAGCTGAAGATATTTGAAGTTAAATGCTGTTGAGATTCAGACTCAGTTAACTAAGACTTTCTGTGAGGTTAAATCACTCATCTCTATTTGTCTTGGTTCAAAGAGTGCAATTCTTGTCAAATTAGAAGAGATTCCTGCTTCGGACCCCAGGAGGACCTGCACAACATCAAGGCACAGGTTGTAAAGGTTTTCTTTATTTGAAGTTAATACAAATATACTCATTTCTCTCATTAAACTGTCAATTCATGGTTTATTTCATAAATTCCTTGATCATTATGATAAGCATGGTTTATAATAATGTCTATACAGGTGCTGTGTAATCTTTTTGCTTATTTGTGACTGCAGATTCACGAGGAACGTTCTTTCAGTGCACGGGAAGGACTTCAACGAAATCAAGCAAGCGTTGGACATAAGGTAGGCCTTACACCTATATAGTGTTTTTATGAATCTTATATGCTTAGAGAGAGATTAGTATAATTGGCTGTTTGTTGCTAGTTACCTTTAGTACTAGAGAGATCGGTCTTGTCCGCAAGACGGATTAATCTACACAACAGGTCTCCATATTCGAACTGAACCATCTTAATGTCCTCAGCCATAGCGAATACCTTCTTAGCTGCAACACCTCTTTTGTTCTTCCTTACCCTCACTACAACTTCGTCAACCTTATTTGCATTACAGGCTGAAAATACCTAATTTCGTTTTGATCATGTCCACGTCACCACAACCTGCCTCTCAAAATTTCCTTAGAGCCACCTGTTTTACCTGCCTTTCGCTCAGCTACTAGCATGGCAAAAATCATCGCCTCATGGAATGATGTATCAAATTCAAATATGTCCACCACCCTACCCATCCTTGGGATCAAAAGCCTGAAAACACTAATTTATGGTTCTGCCACCCTTAAATGTCCCCCCAATCCCCAACGTTCATAAAATGTCGAAGAATGACTAAAAAAGGAAGGGGACAACACTTTTTTCAGATTGTCCAAAATCAGAAATAAAGGAAAGCCACCACCTCTTTAAGGAAATCACCTAAATAAACAAAGACCGTATGCACAATCACCTAGAAATGGAAAACCGAGATCCACCCACCTCCACTACACGATCCAACAATGATCCCAAGCAACCCAAATAGTCATTTGCATTAAAGATGCCAGGTAGGAGAAATAAAGGAAGAATGTAGGCCTCGATATGCGTGCAGATTTTGTGAGAGGAAGATCGAGAATGTCCCATTCCCAGATAATGCCTGGACAATGCACCCACCCCCCACCAGAAATCCAGGGTGGCGGCTAGAAATCAGCCGGAATGTACAGAGTTCTCCGCTCAGCTTACAGACATCTTAGTTCACTAATGGTTGCTCCCCCACCCCGAAAGTTGCTAGGACCCTATCACTGTGAATGCATAATTTCCAGATTTCTTCTCGATTGTTCAATATGACAACAACATACACAATAGTATCTCGGGCAGCTCCACCATCTAAAACAACATTGACAACCAAAACCTTTGCATGGTCAGGAGATGATAAATGAATCAACCCACCTCCTCCAGAGCAATGCCAATCTTGATTGACTAGGTGAATGAGAAGAGTCCGAGTCATTTGAGGATACCACCGAAACCGTCCTACCTCCTCTGTTTTTCATGGGTCCAATAACTCGAAGCTTCCAAATGCGTTTTGACAATGGGAAATAAAATTACGATTGCCGCCACCCCCAGGATCCAAATCTAGATGATGATCAATTGGTGCTCTGACACCATTCTACGTTCCACCCAGTTATCCCAGCACTCCCTAGCAGAAACCAAAACTTAAAAACCAGGTTTATCTTTTCTCTTAACCTCCAACACACAACAAGTAAATTTATGTTCATACTTGCCATTGTTTTCCATCAGTGCTAAGAGGGATTTCGTTGCTCTCTCCTTCAACAGGTACCCGAGAGCAAAAGGCAAAGGAATTATATATACACCTCTCTCAGAAAAGTCTCCCAAGAGGAGAAAAGAAGACGACGATGGCATTGGAAAGACGAGTGGACATTGTAACAGGTGCCTCCAGGGGGATTGGTAGGGAAATTACCTCCATAGACACAAAAGATTCATGAAGTGATTCAAGGATTAGAAAATTGAGTTGTGGATCTAACATACTATTATTGATAAAGGTAATTCTTCCCTTGAAGAACACCAAATTAAGTTATTATTGGTAAAGGTAAGCCTTCCCCTTGCAAAACACCAAATTAGGCTTTATTTTTGTATTGAGTGTCTTATAGGCAAAGTTTAAAAAAAAAATTAGGGAAATTTTTTATAACTTTTTTCATTATAATTTCTTAATTTAAAATAAAAACAAAAACAAAAGTTATTTTCTCTTCTTCTTTTTTCATCTTTTTAAATTATATTTAAAATATTTTGTGAATGGTTTGTGCAAATAAAAGAAAATTCTCAGACCAAAAATACCTCTATCTATTGTCGTCCTCCTACATGAGATTTTTTATGAAAGTGTATTAACTTCTTCCTTTAAATTTTTTGTGAATAGTTGGGATTTTTTTTTTGTATCTCTTATAAGCAAAGTTTAAAAAAAAATAGGAATCTCATTTTAATAATTTTGATTCATGTATTTATATTCCTCATGTATGAATATTTATGCTTTATTTTTTTTTGTATAATAATGTATTATGTAATCATCGTAACTCCATCAAGATCTCTTGGGGTGCAAACCTTTCGTCAAGTTGAATCGTTTAACCTCTTTTTTGAGTGCAAAATTTGAGGAAAGGTTTTCACCTTGAGATATTTGATCCCTATAGATGCTTAATAGATCCAGAGTTTAGATTCAGAGTTCGGATCATGAATCTCTTGTTAAATAGATTTCCATTTTTATTCACATAAATAGTCAGAAAACTTATAAACAATTAAACAAATTGTTTTAAAAGTGACCTATTTAATGCAAAAATAAAATATTTTAGGTTTATGAAGTGTGAATTTAAGATTCGATGGACATTAAATTCTACATAAATATTTAATTTAAATTATTATATTTATTAGTTTAAAAATGTCATATTTTTAAGTTTACAAAAAATATGTGTTATAATGTGTAAATTTTTAAAAATAGACATTTTTAATATGGTAAAACCTTAGTGTTACTATTCCCTAGTATTTTTTTTGTGCTGCCGAAGACCTAGCCTGCACAACCGCCTCGACCTCTGCTCCAGCTGCTCAATCCTGGCCGCATGGCCCCTTAGGAGGACATCCCGGAGGTAGTCGCTCCTCCCAATCATGCTTCTGCATTCTCGACGCTGATCAACTCATTGAATCCTCCTCAACCAAGACCAAAAATTTCCAAGTTTGTTAAAAAATTAAATGGGATACAGGAAGTCGCATTGCCTCTTGCGATCCCTCAAATGGCCGCTCTCTCCCTTGCAAAGAAAGGACTCATTGGACAATTCACAAGTCTTTGGTCCTCACCGAAGATAGTTCAGAAATGGGTGGAACACAACTAGATGAGAAAGATCAATGGAAAAATATCTTTCAGATTATGTGGTAGGGGCTTTTACACCTTCCACTTTGAGACAAAGGAAGGCAAAGACCTGATCTTCAGGAACGGGCCATAATCATGGATACCATAGGGCTCTATCTAAAAAAATGGGCACTAGACCCGGAGCTCGACATTCCCAATGATGTCTCAGTTTGGGTCCGTCTTCCACATCTTCCTCTTTATTGCTGGGGGGGATGATTATGTAACAGTGATTGGGAACACTGTCAGAAAGTTTATTGAGAGAAGTGAGCCAAAGGACAATATGCAAGCTGGCGCAAGAATCTGCGTAGAGGTAGACCTGGGGAAAAGACTTCAGGAGGTGATCAAGATAAAGGTGGAAAACTAGACGCATATCCAGTAGCTGGACTATGAATAACTTCCCTTCAAGTGTAAGGTATGCCACGAATATGGTAATTTCGCTAATAGATGCAAAAAAATAATTGAGATTGAAAATACTAACCCTGAAACACAATGGGAAGTTATAAAAAAGAAGAAGTCCGAGCCAAATCCTAGAAACACTGGTGTTTCATATGCCCATCCATCCTCCCATTATGCTATCCCCAACATTCAACCTCATCTGTAACCCTCTCCAAACCCCCTACAATCCCCTCATCCCCCTCTTACCTCTTACAACCCCTTCTCCTCCTTGGCCTCTTTAGAAGAAGATCCTCCTTAGCCTCTTTAGAAGAAGATCCTCCTTAGCCTTCCATCCCTTATTCCCCTCCTGATTCCCTTCTACAAACCTCCCCCTCCAATTCATGTCCTCCTTCCTCTTCAGCTGAGCCTTCATCAACGCGAATTATCAACATAAATGCAGCTAAGGAGTTGGGTACGGTTTTTGAAACCCTTAAAAAAAAAGGCCTTGGCAGAAAATTGGCCAAACACCATCGAGATGAAGCAACTCAGAAATACATTTCTCTCGGAACGCAACACCCAATAGAAACCTTCATTAGAGGACTTATAAGAAAGTATATCAATCAACATAAAGCAGGAGCGAAGATAGGGTCTCAACCTGCATTCCTGAAATAATGAAAGCTTTCAATTGGAACTGTAGGGGATTAAGGAACTCCTCTAAAAACAATGCCCTAAGAGATCTTTTCAAACAAGAAAATCCTGACATATTTCTTCTCCAAGAAACCAAGAAAGGAGAAAAATACATGGGGAATATCATAAACAAAATTAGAATTATATGGGCACCATGGTGGAATCCAGAGGTGCTTCGGGAGGAATAGCCACTATTTGGAATCAGAATACATGGAAGTAGATGAAAATTGTAAAGGCTAATGATTGGATCAAAGTCAAATTACAAAACATGCATGAAGATGTTGTGATAACAATGTACAATATTTATGGTCCAAATCATTACAGAGACAAAGACGTTTGTTGGAACACTTTAAAAACTGATATTGAAAGTTAGGACAACATCGATGTCATTATTAGTGGGGATTTGAATTTGGTTCTACATGCGAATGAAAAAAGAGGGGGTACTTTCAACCCTGATCCTTCAAGAGAACAATTGGAAGCAATCATACAAGAACATGAACCGGTGCAAATTATCCCAAAAAATTGAAGTTTCACATGGAGAAATCGAACAATTATGTCTGGAAATATTATGGAAAGGATTGATAGTTTTCTAGTTGTTGTTCCTCTCATCTCTTACTTCTCTATTGCAACCTCCACCATACTGCCATGTTCGGCCTCAGACCATTATCATGTCACCCTTGTCTTTGGTGAATAATCCTCCCTCGGGCCAGAGACATAATTAAAGTTATTTGGCAACATCATGTCGAGGGTTCTCCAATGCACATCTGGGAGACGAAGCTGAAGCATGCGCGCACTGCCCTCAAAGGATGGGCAAAATATCACTACAGAGAACCAAACATAATCAAACAAGACACCAAGAGAAGGCTAGAAGCAATCCAAAAATGCATAGACATTTAAAGGATGAATAAATAGAAGCATGATAAAGAAAAAGAGCTTTACTAGACCTTGTATAGCGCAAATAGAAAAGAAGAGGAAAAATGGAGACTCAAATCGAGGTAGACCGACTTAGTAAAGGAAATCCTGCATGCAATCTCATGCACCTTGCACGCTCCATGATTGTTCTGTTCATCCTTTCTGACACACCATTTTCTTGTGGTGTTCTTGGAACTTTCTTCTCTCTACGAATTCCATGCTCTAAACAGTACCTATCAAACTCTTTGTTGCAATACTCACCTCCATTGTCTGATCTGAGACGCTTCAACTTCTTTCCTGTCTCAATCTCAACCAAAGCTTTCCATTTCTTGAAAGTATCAAATACATCAGATTTATTCTGAATACAATAAATCCATGTTTTTCTAGTTGTATCATCAATAAAAGTAACATAATAACGAGAGCCACCGAGAGATGATACCTGAGCAGGTCCCCATACATCTGTATGCACAAGCTCTAATTTTTCGCTCTTCTTTTCTTTCCCAACTCTGAGAAATCTGACTCTCTTCTATTTTCCATAAATACAATTCTCACAGAAATCCAAATCAACATTCTTCAAACTCGACAACAAATTTCTTGAGTGAAGAATCTTCATCCCCTTCTCACTCATGTGTCCGAGCCTATGATGCCATAATGTTGCATCTGCTCCTTTGGAAGTTAAAGCATTAACAGAGTTAGAAATACCATTGCATAAATATAATGTACCAACCTTTTCACCTTTTGCTATTACCAGCGCTCCTTTGGTGACCTTCCAAGTTTTATCTGTGAAAGTTGTCACACAACCTTCACTGCCTAACTGCCCTATTGAAATCAGATTTTTCTTCAGATCTGGAACATGCCTTACCTCCTTTAGTAGCCATTGGTTTCCATTCTGTTGTTTTACAATAACTTTACCCATTCCAACAATTTTATAGGGTTTATCATCACCCAAACGAACTTGTCCAAAATCTCCTTGAACATAGTCATGAAAATATTTCTTATCAGGTGTGGCATGGAATGAAGCTCTTGAATCTACAACCCAAGAATCAGTAACATTTTCGAAAGAAAGAATCAAAGCACATTGTAACACATCACCTGTCACATTTGCTTCATGATTGTTTTCTTGTTGTGTGTCTCCTTCTTTTCCCTTCCGAGATCTACAGTCTTTCTTTAGGTGTCCTTTCTTTCCACAATTCCAGCACACTATCCCTGATCTGGACTTGGATCTACTTAGTAGGTCAACCACATGGAGGTTGACCTACTGAGTTGTCCCCTTGAAAAATGAGATAATGATGTGTTTTCCATTAACTGGTGGTTTATCCATTTGTTCACTCTTTAACTGCCCAAAAATCATCAAAACTCCATAACATTGGAAAAAACAGAGTACAGGAAGTTTGGTAGCAAACTTTAGTAGCAAATGCCAAAATCACCCTTTTGCATATAATTCTGACTATTCCAAGGTCTTCTATGAGGTTTATGAGTTAAATACATGCCTTGAGCCCTCATATTTATGAAATTTTAACTGGAGTTTTCCTCCATTGAAAGCTACAACAATTTCGTAGAAAATTTCTTCCTTCAATCCTGAGAGTTGCTACGAAAGTGCCTAGTTTCTAAGATTTTGCATTTTAATTATTCTTTCGTCGCCAAAACACTTATAAAATCCTATATAAGGTTGTATATTACCATTAGCCATAGTATAAGAAAAAAATGATGGTCTTACCATATTCATGGAGCATTATCAGTAACAGTAATGAATTTGAGGCCCCTCTTCAAAAGTTCAGCTTGAATCATTTCCATGTGTGTGTGTGTGAATATTTGACTTGATCCTGCAACCTTCTCATGTCTGCTTGAAACCATACATTTCTCTTGCATAGATGCTTCATCATTCTATGTATAGACAATGTCCTCTTTAACATATTTCCTGATTTATCTACAACTTCATTGTAAAATTCCAGTTTCTTTGATATGTCTTTCTTCAATTCCTCAAAAACAAATTTTGATTCTATTACCTCATTCCAAGCATCTCTCAACTATTATTGCAACATATCCACTTCACCTTTCTCTTGAACAGGCTCCTTAACTTTCCTCTTTTTAATGGATTCTACTTTTGTTGGAGGCAATTTTGGTATCTCTCCTTCTGATGGGAGCTTCTCCTTTAATGGTTGCTCAGAAATATTTTCTTTTAGTTGTTGTGATCTTGTGATAGGTTTTCTAGGCTTGAAAATAAAACTTGAATCTTCTTTATAAAAATCTAACTTCCTAACTCTTTTTTTTTTCCTCTTGTGTTTCCGCTTCCTTTACCTCAACAGGCTGCAAAATGGGGTTTTCTTCATTTTCCACGGCCTCCAAGATATCTAACAACTTACCTCTTCCTTCAGTTTGGCTTCTAGTAACCCTCGTACAAGATTTTACTTGGATGCTTGTAGAAGTTTTATCTGCCACCATAGGATTCTTCACATGCTCACTTCAAGTTCTATAGGCTCTGTTATATGCTCCATCTCTGCCTCATGATCAATTACAGGCTCTGCTTCAGATTTCCTGTCTTTCCTTCGAGTATCAGATTTGGATTTTTGTGTTTTCCTAGGAGTGACAACATCAACTTCATAGCCACTTAAAAACAAAAATGTGGGCCAGTCTCTTTTCAGTTTATTTAACTCTTCAACCACCAGTAACTTAATGAGAGCATGATGAAAAATTGATGCGTCACTGGTATCAAGTTTGGCCTGAACCTTGTTAGCCATTTTTCCGAAGCTTATAAACAAATAGAAAGGTATATCTAAGGTTTGTTTATGTGTGAGGTGCAACAAAAATTTGAAATGGTATTCACATACCATGTGGAATATACCCTCACAAGTGAAGTATTTTTAGATCACCATCAGAAACTTAGAAAAATACTCTTTAAGGCAAGTTCCAAGAATGCCTAAAGCCATATCAATGCCTTTGTGTTTTTCTTTTAGGAACTCATCACGATTCTATAATTTGAACTTCTACACCTTGAACCATAATTATCGTGACCTAGGGATGTTTGTGGCCCAAATTATGGTGTCAGGACACAGTGCAAAATTCAATATACCAACTTTATATCATGTTCCTATAAAGTTAATGGCAAAATCCTTTGAAATTTTCCCATGATACCCCTGCAATTTTTGACAAAACCGAAGACACCCTACACTGGAAAATGCTTGGGTGAATGTGGGGTCTTCTTCTAGCAACCTCATGTCCATGGGCTCATGCCTTATCATAGACCCTCCTTTATACTGCTTCCTTCGAGCTACCATGGCTCCAACATGCAATGAGCAACTTCCTGACACCTACAAAAGACTTTAGGGACTTCAAACTGACTTTTAACACTAATAGAGCTTACCCTGAGATAGCTAGACAAACCATAATAGAATAATATCGATGTTTAGAAATCAATATTAGCTCATAAGGAGGATATCAGAACGTGTTTGTGACAAAAAATATGTAAAAAAGGTGGAAAAGGAATGAGATAGAGCAACTATATGGTGCACACATTTTGCAAATGATGGATAAATACAACATGGAGCAATCATGACCCAATAAGTTCTGACCACCTTTGAAAATGCCCTTTTTTGATTTTATGTATCGTTTCCCTACTGTTAACAAAAAAACAGACTTTCGTAGCCAAATTTGTGTTTGGGAAGGTAAATTTTCTACGAAAGCGTCAGGAACTTCCGTAGCAAACTCTGACCTATTTTAACTAGAGTTGCTGCGAAAGTTAAAAAAAGTGTCAAATTCATAATTATGACTAGATAAGCTTCGAGGGAAATGAAAATTTGGATTTTCCCTTTATGATGACATGCACTATGACTCATAATGACCTTAAAAAATAACCTATATACTTTTATACATGTGATTCTTCTGAAAATAAAAATAAAATTTAAAAACCATAATTAACCTAACCATCTTGACTCAAAACAAATATAATGGTTATCTTGGATAACAGTGGCTCCAATGGGGATGTTGCACCCCTGTGATGCAGCAAAAAACCAGCAGCTCCAATGCCTTATTGAAAACTGAAAATTACAACTTTGATGATGTCCTCTCCAAGTCTTTATAACCATCTCCTCGGGCTCAAACTTGTTTAAAATATCGCTTACACTTGTAAATATGATAAAGAAAATTGGAATATATACAATGGTGTTTCTTTCAGCATACAAAGTTAAGAAGAATAGTGTTTGAGAAACCTTCCATTGACAGGTCCTCCTGGACACAACTTTCCATTCATTTCTTGTAGTAATAAAGTGTTGTTTCCATGATAAGCTGAGATCTTATATGGTCCTTTCGAGATTTTTTCAAATTTTCCATGTTTCCCTTTGTCTTCTATCTTAGCCTCCCACCTCAAAACCAAACTTTAATATTGAAATTTTCCTCTTTTGTCTTTCTATCAAATGTCTTTTTTACTCTATTTTGAGATTGTTGATAATGGGTGTACACTTCTTCTCTCTTTTCCTCAAAATAAATGAGATGATTAATCCTTCTTTGAACTGAATTTGTTTCTTCCTCCAATCCCTGCAATAATTTCATCACCGGAACTCCAAGAGAAGTAGGAAACACTACTTCAGTTCCATAGACCAAGTCATAAGGAGAAGTCCCTATGGATCTTTCAATACAAATTCTGTCAACCCATAAGTCAAATTTTAGCTTCAAGTGCGATGACCTTTTGTTTTCCTACAATTTTTTCTTGACAATCCTAACTATGCTCTTGTTTAATGACTTGGCCAAGTCATTACCTTGAGGGTATTAAGTTTTGGAGTGACGAAGGGTGATATTATACTGATTGAAAAAACTTACCAGCTTTTTAGACTTGAAAACCTGAGCATTGTCAGTGACGATCTTCATGGGACAACCAAACCTTGATAAAATAATATTTTCCATAAAATGTATAATAATTGAATTTGTAGCTTGCCTTGTAGGGACTGCTTCAATCCACTTTGTAAAATAATCAGTGGATGTTAAGATCCACCGATGTTGGCCTGAAGATGTAGGATGTATCTCGCCAATAAAATCTAATCCCCATTGCTGGAAAGGAGCTTATACAAATATGGGTTTCAAAGGTAATGGAAGCAATTTTATTTTTCCATCAAAGATTTAACATTCATGACAGGAAACAATCTTCTTGTAAACATATTTGAACATTGAAGGCCACTAAAAGCCTGCTCTAAGTATCTTATTTGTTGTTGCTTTCCAATAATGATGTCCCCCACAATGACCCTTATGAAACTCATCAATCACCTTCTCAGGTTCATCTTCCAGTAGGAATTTTAGGATTATCCCACCAGTATCTTTCCAATACAAATTCTTGTTCAAGATGCAGTACCTTAGATATTTCAACTTGAAAAATCTAGACTTGGAATTTTTTAGTTAAGGAGGAGCTCTATGATGCTGTAAAACAAAAATGACATCCTTATACCAATTTGATATAGTGAATTTTTCTTCTACAGGGATCAATTCTTCATCTTCCACCACATCTGAAATTTCTGCTATAAAATATATATCTAGACAGTCAAAATTTGATTGAGTCATCAACTTTGAAAGTCCTTGTCCTTTCACCAATTTTGTAGGCCTGATCTCAAAATCATATTCCAGCATAGTCAGAAATCCACTTACTCCTCTTCCCTTCTGGATCAACTTGCGTTAATATGTATTTTACTATAGCATTAGGAAAAAAAGACACAATATGCGAATGAACAACATAAACTCTGACATATTTGAGTGCCTTCACTAGAGCGTAGGCTTGCTTCTCCATAATGATGTACTTTAATTCAGAATTTCCAAGTGTCCTACTAAAAAAAAAATAGGTTCTTCATTACCTTTTTGTTTCCTCTGCAATAAAACTCTTGCAATTTTATGCTTAGAAGCAAAAGTAAAAACCATAAATTCTTTTGAAAAATTAGGATTTATGCGTACTAGAGCTTGAGTAAGAGCATTCTTGATCTCCTCAATATAATTTTTAGCCCCTATTGTCAATTTAATATCACAATCTTCCTAAGCATCTTGGTGATATGCTTCACAATTTTTGCAAAGTTAGGGATAAACCTTCTAACAAAATTCACCTTGCCTAAAAAGGATTGGATTTACTTTCTGTTTCTAGGCATATCTATCTTTTGAATAGAAGCAACCCTACTTGGGTCAATATTAATTCCTTTTTTTGATATTATATGACCCAAAAAATTTTGAGTTGTCAAAGCAAAGACACTTTTGGTGGCATTTAAAGAAATACCAAATTCTCTGAATTTTTTGAAGAATCTTTTCCAAGTGCTTGAGATGCTCTTCTTCCTTCTTTGAGAACTCAATGATATCATCCAAATAAAAAACCACAAATCTATCTTTTTCTTTTGCAAATGAAATTTCCATTGCCCTATGAAAAGTTCTCCTGCATTCATGAGTCCAAAAGGCATCTTTTCATACGTAAATGTTCCCCAAGTCATTGTAAAAGTTGTCTTCTCTTAGTCATCTGGATGTACTAATATCTAATTTTAGCTTGAGAAACCATCTAACATCAGAATCCTTTGTGACCCAATTTTTTTTTGCAGTATGTGGTCCATCTTAGGAAGATGATAGTTATCCTTAAGAGATGCCTTGTTTAAATTTATGAAATCAATTCATATTCTAATCTCCCCATTTTTCTTCCTTACACATACCAATTTAGCCAACCACCTGGAAAACCTCAATGGAACAATGATTTTTGCTTCAAACAACCTCTTAATTTCCTTTTCACTCAATGGCATAAGTAATGGATTCATCCTCAGTTTTTGTTTGAAGGGCTTTTCATTTTCTTTGATGGGTATTCATGTTGAATAATACAAGGATCATATCTCTTCAAATATCCATAACTCCATGCAAAAAAATCAATGTACCTCTTCATCAAATCAACATACCTTTGTTTTGCCTCTGAAAAAGGGATCTTGGACAATTTCACGAACTTGGGATTTTTTGTAGTGCCAATATTACAACTTTCAACCTCCTCATCATCAAATTTCATCTTAGGACTCTTAGCCACATAATTTTGATCAAAAAAAATTTCAATAGGAATCAAACCTTTAGGAATACAATTGTTTTTCAGTTGGATGACTTTTGAATTAGCTTTGGTTTTAGCGAACATGTTTTTCTGGTCAACTTGATTGTTTTCAAACTCTTCTTTCAATTCAAGAAAAGTTCTAACTTGTTGATCATTGTCAAATAATTTACAACTTGTTATGTTGTCCGAAATGGTGGGCCTATGTCTAAATTCAACTTCATATTTCTTGCTAGGATCAATAGGACTAGTAAATAAACTCACTGAGACAGCCAAGGAATCTGCAACAGTATTATGATCTCTAGACTTGATGGTGAAATTATGTTCTTCAAAAGTTTCAAGTATTTTAAGGATCAAAATTATATATGCCCTCATTCTTACATCCTTATCCTGATAGGTTCCATTTACTTATTTGATGAATAAATTAGAATCACTAAAGACTGAAATTATCTTAGCACCTAAGCTTTTCAAAACTTCTAAACCCAAAACTAGAGCTTCATATCCTGCCATGTTATTTGTGCAATCAAAATTCAATTTTTAAGAGAAAAATTACTCTCATCCATTGGGTTGATTATCCAAATACCTGCACCAGCTCCTTCACTTCTAGTAGCACCATCAAAATTCATGTGCCACCAACCCTCTTTATCAACCTCTTCAACTTGATGGTGTTATGTTTGCTGATTTTTTTCTATTTTCTGATTTTATTCTTCATTAGTGATTTCATTGAAAAGAATGGAGGATCATAACTCAGTTTCCACTGCATAGACTGGGAAATTTTGAGGTTTTTCTTTGTTGCTGACCATATATGCCATCCTAGACTCTCTATACAACCTCATTTTCTTGCCAAAAACCAGGATAGTGGCATAGGTCATGTCCATTTGCATAGTTCCCTTGATTTTGGCAGCCCAAGATCTAGATAATAGCGTGCTAAATTTTGGAGGAATTTCAGCTACAAATATGTCCATTAATACAGTCTTAGAAGGTACTTGAGTTAAACCAACAACCACATATTTCATTAGACCAATACATTGAGCCCTTTTGGAATCAAATGAAAACAAGTCTTTGTATGGTCTAGTTATGTCCAAACCCATTCTCTCCATGATGAAATTTGGCATTAAGTTATGGGATGCCCCTGAATCTAAGATAGCATTATGTAATTTCATGTCATGAATGTTTAGGCTCACATAGAAAGGTGGAACTTCCTCATTTTTCTCATCTTATACTCTTGGTTCTAAGAAAATGGTAGGATGATCTTCTTGCAAATTCAGAATTTCAGAGGGTCCAGGTTGAGTTTTAAGCATTTTGACAATTTGACTTCTGTATTCAGTGACTTTTATGATTTCACCAAAAGGGACAACAATTTTGATTTTTTAAATTTCATTTTCTAGATTGAAAGTTTGCTGTGCTTTTTCAATTTCTTTGCCAAGAGGGTTATCTTTCTTCTGTTCAATAGCCTTTGGACCATCCTTCTTAGGATGATTTTTATTGGCTACTATAGGAACATTTCTATTCCTAAGGTTGTATTATTTTTGCATCTAAAAAATAGCATGTTGATAACCTTTCAAGTAATCAGATTGTTTTCCAGTCTCATGATTTCTTATGCCATTGCTAGATTCATCATGCTCCTATTTTTTTAAGAACATCCCTGATTCACCTTCATCCAAATAGTGAATTATATGTTGAAATTAAACAATATGATGATCCTAGTGAAAATTAAGCACCTACACTAGGATGGAGCCTCGGGCTATTTTTAGGTGTAAGTCTATTTCTAGAACAAATGAGAAAATTCTATTTATAGATGGTGATAAAATTATATTTATAGATGATGTTCTATTTTTAGATGTATGTGTGAATTCTATTTATAGATCACATGTCTATTTATAGATGCATGTTCACTATTATTATCCCTTAATAATAGTTGGACAATAAATATTAATCTATTCTCATGGAGCACTTGAAATCAGTTAACTGAAGTGGTAAACCAATTATCTGAAGGAATTTCGAGTTCAAAGGTTGGTTGGTGGGACATTCAAGTGGACTTAGTTGTAATTGAGTGATTCGAAGTTGTAACGGAGTTGGATGAGTATTTATGTGAGTTGTAAAGTATTTTGACTCAGTTAAGTGAGTAAAACTCAGTTGTGCTTGTTGTAACTGAACATACACTTGTGAGAGATTAGTGAATTAATTATTTAATTAATTCATAATCAATGGTCTCACATGAAACTAAATATTTACTACTGTTAACTACATGCATGTCAGATCCAATGGAGACCCAGTTGAGAGATAGGTGAAAGGGACAATTTGACTATCAGTTGTGACATTAGTGGGTGCACTCATGCAACCACACACACATTGGAGATGCCAATGAGGATTGCGTAGTAAAGGCAAGTATTATCTCATTCATTCAGGGATTGTGATCAGCAAGGATTTCGCAATGGAGGCAGTAAATTGTCGCATGTATTTGCCAATTTTTGTATGAAAGTGTGAGATGATTGTATATTGTACTTAGAGCTCTTGTATTAGAGTTTTGTATGTGATTTTTTCATGATCCATGATATATACATAATATATGATAGTGTATTTTTTAGCTTTATGCTTTCCCGGTAAAAACATATGTGTTATGCGTGATTGATCTTTCTTCATGTGTTTGCAATTGGCGATCGTGTTTTAAATTTCTGCAAGAATTTTTGTAGAAGCGATTTTGTATTTAACAATGGCATATAATTGTTAGATTAGGAGAATCCAAGAAATACACAATTTTATTAAAAAAAATACATTATATCCTCTTGAATTTCTGGCTGTGTTTCTTCTTCATCCACTAAGTTTTGCTGAAAAGGAGGCCTAACTTGTTGATCAGGCTTATTTCTATTTTCTCTTGGTCTCTAATGAATTTGAGGTATTCTATAATGTGGATTTATAATTTGTGTTTCTTGTTGTGCAGCAGGAGGAGGATTGATTCCAATAGCTAGCCTATCCATAAGCCTTTCCATAGTTTTCATCATGGTGTTAAATTTCACATCCGAAGATGTAGAGGGTTACTTTTCCTTTATTAGTCTTCCTTTTCCAATCTTAGAAATTTTTGCTGCAACCATGTTAACCTCTGCCTTGAAAACATCATTTTGCATATCATCCAAAGTGGTAGATTCCCTCTCCCTCAGCAAAATGGAAAAATCATAATCAAAGGCTTCAACATAAAGCAATTGGGAGAACCCTGGGGGAGGTTTTATATGAGTAGGAATAGAATTATAAAACTTATTGAACCTCTTTGAAAAATATTGAAATGAATCATTACTAGCTTTCTTCAAATTATTATAGTCTTTCAAGGCTTGAACATGATTTACCTTACTTCCCCATTTTCTCAAGAAACTATCCTCCAATTGATCCCAATTCTGCAAACTTCCTAGGGTTAAGGCTTTGAACCTCATTCTCACTTCACCAATAAAAATTTGCACAAAAAAACTCATTTTAAAATCTTCATCATCTACCTTCTCTAGGTCTATAAAGTCATTGAATTGGTCAACATGATTCTCTGCATTGATTACCTCCTTGCCTTCAAAGGTCTTTATCCTAGTGGAATATCCTTGTGGAAGATCATGGAGTAGGGAAGGCATAACAAGAGGGGCATATCTAGCAAGGCCTGAAGGAGGAGGAGGAGGAGGAACTATAGCCATAATAGTAGTGACGGTACTCGCTGAAACTACAGTAGATGGAGTAGTTATAAAACTAGGAGAAGCAGTAGTGGAAGATGATGTGATGTTAGGAAATTGAGTGACATAAATTTTCAGCTCAGAAACAAAAGAACTCCAGTTAGGTAAAGGAACACCTACTGTTCTTCTCAACAAGAAATCAAAAGGATCAAGTTCTTTTAGTTTTTCTAAGGACTCATTCTTTAATGATAATTCTGATGTGACAATTTCCAAAAACCCTTCTTTGTCTTGTTTTGAAACGACATATGTAGTATTGAACTCCTAACCTTTGTAGATCTAAGACAATTTTTGTTAATTCATTATCTAATTTAGATCTAAAAAGTGCTTCTTCAAAATTTTCATCAAACTCTATGTATTGAAAACTTTAAACACCTCTAGAAGGTAAAGATGAAGCTCTTACAAGATATGGAATACCTGATTTTGATGAGTTACCAATACCTCTGATAATTTTCTCTGGATCATCAACTATCTATGGTGGATTAGGGTCTGGATTTCTCCTCATATGAATCCTCTTGGAATCCACCTTTAAGTTGAAGATGTCAATGGAGTCACAAAGTTAGAAACACAACCTTCAAATGGTTTGACCTCTTGATACCTTCAAGAGCTCAACTATTTTGACAAAAACCACCCACGATGATATAACTTTCAGACTCCTAGAAGACGCACCAAAATTTTATCACCAAGCTAGAACAAGTTGGGTTGTGTCAACCATCAACCTAACATGACTATTTTAAACCAAATTTAAACTAGAAATTAGCCCTTCCAGTTAGAGAAGGCTCTCTTAAGGAAAACAATGAAATATTCTAGATGAAATAAAATTTTCAGATGACTAACTTTGTTACTATTTTATGTGATTTTTTATTTTTTTTTTGCAGGTGAAAGAATGTGTTGACAAACACCATTGGGCATGGAGTCAGCTAATGAAATTAAATTACAAACAAACTGTGTTCATGGAAACTGAGGAAAATTGGCTTAAAAATAAACTCTTACAACAAAAACACAACAAATGAAGGAAGTTGGAGCATTTAACCATGAATTCCAAGTGATCATATTGCCATGAAACTTATAACCATATGTAAAACAAGGAGATAAAAAACACATATAAGCCAAGGAGAATCTCAGGTTTGAAGACAATCTGCTCCAAACTGTATATTAAATCATATTGAAAATTTACATAGTAGCTCTCATTTCACATTCATCAACATCTTCAAAGTGAAAAACTCCCTCATTTATAGAGTGAAGCCTCTTTACAATAGTCTTACCATATTCATGGAGCATTATAAGTAACAGTAATGAATTTGAGGCCCCTCTTCAAAAGTTCAGCTTGAATTATTTTCATTTGTGTTTGTAAATCTTTTACTTGAACTTGCAACCTTATCTTGTCTGCTTACCACCATCTATTTCTCTTGCATAGATGCTTCATCATTATGTGTAGAGGAAATTTCGTCTTTAACATATTTCTTGATTTATCTGCAACTTGATTGTAAAATTCCAACTGCTTTGATATGTCTTTCTTCAATTCCTCAAAAATAAATTTTGATTTTATTACCTCATTCCGAGCATCTCTCAACTGTTCTTGCAACATCTCCACTTCACCTTTCTCTTGAACAGGCTCCTTACCTTTCCTCTTTTTCACAAGTTTTACTTTTGCTGGAGGAAATTATGGTATCTCTTCTTCTGATGGAAGTTTCTCCTTTAATGGTCACTCATGCATCTTTTCTTTTAGCTGCTATGATCTTGTGATAGGTTTTCTAGGCTTGAAAATAAAACCTGAATCTTCTTGAGAAAAATACAACTTCTAGGATCTTTTGTTTTTCTTTTGAGTTTCTGCCTCCTTAATCTCAACAAACTGCACAATGGGGTTTTATTCAATTTCAATAGCTTCCAGGATATCTGAAAACTTACCTCTTCCTTTAGTCTGGCTTGTAGTGGCCCTCCTTGTATAAATTTTTACTTGGCTGCTTGTAGAAGTTTTATCTGCCACCACGAGCATCTTCACATGCTCAACTTTAAGTTCTATATGATCTGCTATATGCTCCATCTCTGCCTCATGATTAATTACAAACTCTACTTCAAATTTCTTGTCTTCCTTTTGAGTACTAGATTTGGATTTTGGTGTTTTCGTAGGAGTGACAACATCAACTTCATAGCCACTTAAAAACAAAAATGTGGGCCAATATATTTTCATTTTATTTAAATCTTCAACCACCAAAAACTTATGAGATCATGATGAAATTTTTTTTTGTCACTGGTATCAGGTTTGGCCTGAACCTTGTCAGCCATTTTTCCCAAGCTTCTAAAAAAATAGAAAGGTATATCTAAGTTATTTTTACCTGTGAAGTGAAACAACAATTTGAAATGGTATTGATATACCATGTGGAATCTACCCTTACAAGTGAAGTATTCCTGGATCACCATTAGAAACATAGAAAAATACTCTTTAAGACAAGTTATGTGAATTCCTGAAGCCATATCAATGCCTCTGTGTTCTTCTTTTAGGAACTCATCACAATTATGAAATTTTAACTTCTGCACCTTGAACAATAATTCTCTTGACCCGAGGATCTTTGTGGCTTGAGCGATGGTGTCAGGGGACACTGCGTTAGTACACCAACTTTAGATCATGTTCCTATAAAGTTAATGGAAAAATCCTTTGAAATTTTCCCATGATACCCCTACAATTCTTTACATAACCGAAGACACCCTACACCAGAAAATTCTTAGCTGAATGTGGGGTCTTCTTCCAGCAACCTCATGTCCATGGGCTCATGCCTTACCACAAAACCTCCTTTATATTGCTTCCTTCGAGCCGCCATGACTCCAACTCGCAATGAGGAGCTTCCTGACACCTGCAAAAGACGTTAGGGACTGCAAAATGACTTTTGACACTAACAAAGCTTACCCTGAGACAGCTAGACAGACCATAAGATAATAATACTGATGCTTAGACAACAATAGAATCTCATAAGGAGGAGATGAGAACATATTTGTGATAGAAAATCTGTAGAAAAGGTGAAGAAGGAACGAGATGAAGGAGAAGCTATATGGTGCATGCGTTTTGAAAATGATGGATAATGACAAAAAGGAGAAATCATGACCCAATAAGTTATGACCACCTCTGACCATACCCTTTTTTGAATTTATGTACTGTTTCCCTACCGTTAACAGAAAAACAGACTTTTGTAGTGAAATCTGTGTTGGGGAAGGAAAATTTGCTACGTAAGTGTCAGGAACTTCCGTAGAAAACCATGACCTATTTCAACTGGAGTTGCTGCAAAATTTAGAATAAGTGTCAAATTCATAATGATGACTAGATAAGCTTTGAGGGACATGAAATTTTAGATTTTCCCTTTATGATGGCAAAAAATGTGACTCATAATGACCTTATAAAATAACCTAAATACTTTTATTGAAGCGAACAAAGTTCCTTCTCAAGTTAAATACTCCAGAAAACTTGGAATACAAATATATCCATTGAGGATACAAATATTATATTAGAAAGTGTGATGAATAAGATATGAGATAGATGATTGAATGTTACAAATGAGTCATGCTTATATACCTACGCAGGTGCCTCTTCACGAAAGGTCATGTCTTATCAGACATGGCCTGTCAACCTAATTACTAATTAACTAATTAATCAATATTTACATTATTTATTCATTACATTGCCTTCCCCTCAAAAAGCTTTGTCCTCAAAGCTTGTCGATGAAAGGCCTCGATTTCTTTTCCTGCTACGAACAACTTCTCGTCTCGGGGCAGTTATCCTTGTCGATACAATTTGATATTATCCTCTAAGTGACAAAAAAAACTATCGCACTGAGAATGGATAGGACCATCCTAAATCAATCTTTTGTGGAATCTTACGATGACTGGAAAATTGTGATGATTCATTAGTATTCTTCAGAATATCAGCCTGTTTCTGTTTTGAATACACAGCTTGGTTGAGTTGTCTGCTCCCATGATTTGGATGTCGATAGGGAACTATTTTGGTTTGACCTCTTTGATTTTCGCCTGGCGAGGATATTATGGAAATGGTTACAGAATCTTCACGTAGAATGTTCCTCATTTGTTTGGCATCTAAATTTTTTTCTTATGCAACTTGCTTGTCATCTTCTTCAATTGAGAAATTTATTGGATCAATGTTCGATTTTTCTTCAACTTGAACTTCTATATTTGAAGATTTTGATGCTTCATTTTCGACAAGTTATTGCACCTTGTTTTCCAACGACTTCTTGTCTTTCTTCAACATCTTAATCTGCGTTAGTAATTTATCGTTGTGGTCCTTGAGGTGAGAAACTTATTCATTCTTGTTAGTTGTGATTTCATCAACTTCTCTTTGCAAATATTGTATTGCTTTTTTTTTCAAAAATTTCCCTTTTTTTTCTTCAAATTTTTAATTTTGGCCAAAGGCCTACTGGTGAAATTTCTTCAAATTTTTAATTCTGGCCAAAGGCCTACTAGTGAAATTTCTTCAAAGTTTCAATTTTGGCCAAAGGCCTACTGGTGAAAATGGAGAA
Organism: Pinus albicaulis; assembly: GCA_034641835.2. Lineage (NCBI taxonomy): Eukaryota > Viridiplantae > Streptophyta > Pinopsida > Pinales > Pinaceae > Pinus > Pinus albicaulis. The sequence goes on along the minus strand of CM076573.1, from coordinate 730,050,424 downwards.
ACTCCAAGACTGGTAGCGAAACGCTTTGACGACAACAGTGTTGACGAATTTTTTATGGCCAAAGGCCTGGACTGAGGAGTGTGGCTCTGTGTAGCAATGAGCGGCCAAAAGATCGAACTGCTTCGATACCAAATGAAGTGAACAAAGTTCCTTCTCAAGTTAAATACTCTAGAAAACTTGGAATACAAAGATATCCATTAAGGATACAAATATTATATTAGAAAGTATGATGAATGAGATATGAGATAGATGATTGAATGTTACAAATGAGTCCTTCTTATATACCTACGCAGGTGCCTCTTCACAAAAGGTCATGTCTTATCAGACATGGCCTTTCAACCTAATTACTAATTAACTAATTAATCATTATTTACATTATTTTATTCATTACATTTATACATGTGATTATTCTGAAAATAAAAATAAAAAACTTTAAAACCCTATTAAACCCTAATTAACCTAACCATGTTGACTCAAAACAAACATAATGGTTATCTTGGATAAAAACAATATTTACAATGACATCATCCTGAAAACATGACAACCATACCATTTTCTGGAGCTTTATAACGCAGCTCGCTACGGTATTTACAATAAAAACCACGTATACTCATGCACATTTTCTTCAACCAAAAAATAACCATAATGTTCATGGAGCTTTATAAATCCAACTCGATACATTATTTACAATAATATACACATATTCACATATGCTCAACTAGAAAATAAAAGGATACGATGCTTGCATCCGCAACAAGGAAATCCAAAGGCTCACATCTCAACCCTAAAAAGTAGTACCAACATTCACCTCCTTCCTAGGAAGTCTATAATCCACTTCCAGAGAAAAACCTGCATGCAATCTCCAACACTACAATCCTGCGCCACTTGTCCTCTCAGTGAGCAGTTACTAGCTCATTGTTCGAGGGTACACTCCCAATGTGAATCTCATTCCATCTGGAAATTCTAATGACCAAAACAAATCCATCCATGACCTTCCCTTCTCTACTACATAGTCCCTCAGGAAATTTGGTCACCCCCTTCCATGCAGTAACTCACCTTCCAAGTTCCCCAACATCCCATATCTCGGGCGATCCATCCCTTAGAAAGGATTCCTCACATCGGAAGATACAAAAACAAAGGCATATACCTGCCTCAAAAACATCATACCAGTGATAACATTATCATGGAAATCAATGGACATTATTGGGTACTAGTGTCCCACAATGAATCTGCTCCTAAAATGTTTTACCAACATATTGTTGCATGTTTCAATTCCTTTTTTTTGTTGCTGCTAATTCTTGCAGACAATTTCAACCACCCAACTAGGCATTTCTATGCTTCCTGTACCAAGCATATAACTTCCATTATATTTAAAATAAATTTAAATAATTTCACATCATACCTCATTGGTAGTTCGTCAATAAGGTACAATTGAAATCCTATTTACTTCCCATCGCAAAAAGCAAACTAGTTGTTTGATCAAATTATCATGTATAAACATATCGCATCCAGTTAACTCAAAACGCAACCATCATAATCAAAATCATATATCACATGTAACCATCATAAACCAGAATCATAGATCACATGCATAATAGAAATGAAATAAAATATTGATACGTATCCTTATTCGGTCCTTACTTCTACCTTTATCCTATGTCCTTTCTGTACTCACACTGGATCTATTGCTATTCCTGAAAAACACCCAGTGCCTTCTCTTCAACCACACACACATACACATAGTGTACATCAAAACACTTACATCCACACACGACATACAACGCCATACAATGCATGCACTTACACCTGACATACAACGCATATGCCTACACCTGGCATACAACAAAACACATACACCTACACTCGGTGTACAACACCACACAATACATACACCTACACCCAGTGTACAACACAATGAATACACATGTCACAATAACATGACTACACAATGCACATGCACAACATCACACATACACAAATCAACATGTACAACATGCACACTATACCACATGTGCACAACGCAACATGTACAACATGCACACAATACCACATGTACAACATGTACATAGTACCACTTGTACATAGCACCACCTACACTATGTGTATCAACACCACATTTACACGGCACCACCCACACAACGCATACACAACACCACATGTACGCATTACTGCCTGCACAACGTGTACACAACACACATGCACCATTAGGGGAATTTTGAGGTCTAAAATGGGCCTCATAAGGAAATAATAAAATAATAGCTAAACAAATAAAGTAATATTTATGAATTTATAATTCACTTTTTGCATCAAATTCTATGTAACCATGGTTAAATTCAATTTAAAACTTGCACCAAAATAAAATTAATAAAAAAATTGTATTGATGTGACTATAAATAAGAATGATTTTTTCAAGAAAAAATCATTATCATTGAACAACTAATGCATTTGTTCTTTGTACTTAAATAACCTAAAATAAAATATAAATATAAATTCATAAATTATTAGTTATATAATATACTATTAATTAAACTTTATATTATTTAAATTATATAATAACATGCAATTAACATACTATATAAAAATAATATAATATAATATATGTAATATATTTTTTTATGTATGAAATTTATATTACATATTGAATTGATTTGATTTATAACATAAGAAGAAATAGAGATGACAAGACATGGGAAAAACGATGGAGGGCGAAAATGGAGCTCGGAACCCTAATCATGGCAGTGGGAGGTAAACCCTGGCTCTCTCGATTACGGTGCAGGCGATGGAAGGAGGTCTGTAGGGTCGAGACATTCGTCTCGGGTTGTCAGGGTACGGTGGACATTTGGGCACACCGCAGTAACCCATGACATGCATTAGAAAGGGAGCCAAGGAACGAGCGTTTAGGGTTAATGGATGGAAGACCCTGCAACTTACGCCACTAACTTCACTGCCATCCTGTGGAGAAAGAATGCACTCACGGGTTTGAAGGTGTTGCATCGTTGTCGGAAGAGGCTTTTAGCTACTAAAAGGAACAGAAACCATGGTTAAAGAATGGGACTCCGTAGACCTTGATCTCGAGCCTGAAGGTCTTCTTGTGGTATGTGGTTACAAAGTATCAGAGAAAAACCTCTAGAAGTATATTTCGACAATCAGAGGATCTGGGAAAATGTTAGGTAAATTGACTTGGGGTTAGAGTCAATATTGACCAGGTTAAACAAACGCGTAGTTTTGGGGCACATGGTATTGTGCACCCATGGTTTTCAGCTCATGGTATTGCATGTAATGGAGCCTATAAAAGGCTAGGATGACTTCGTTGTAATGTAGGCCTAGATGTGAGTGGTGAAGGCTCACTTGGCCGGATTGGCCAGGGTTTTGGCCAATACTTAATGAAATTTCATTAGGATGGGTTTTCCCCGAAGTTTGGGGTTTTTCCCGGTTAAACATATATGTTTATGTTTTATTTTTGTTGTTGGCTATGTTTAATTATTCCTCTCAGTAATTAGTTAATATTCTCCATTAAACGTTTCTTCATTTGGTATCAGAGCCATATTTGGCTTCAGAGGGACGCTTTTGTAGCCAAGGGTTTTATTGGCCTGGTGAATGGAGAAATAAATGCAGCCTTTTGCAGATATGTCCATATGAAGGCATATATGGTTTCAGAGGAGATTTGGGTTCATATCCCGGAACGATCATAGCTATCACTAAATATTGTCGATCAAAGTGCATTGACAAAGTCGAATTCGCAGTCGACAGAGGCAACACTCATTCTCGCTAAGGAGCAGCTTTGTGACCAAAGAATGTGGAAAAAAACTCATATTTGGTAGTCCAAATAATGCAAGCATCGATTTACATGAGCCGAAAAAGGAAATCCGTGGTGCCCAGGTGGGGACGTGATGGTTGGGCAATGCTGAGCATTGCTAATTTGTGGCGGCCCAGGATTCCATCGCAGGGCCTCCATTAAAAGTTTGTAGCGGCGATGATTACAAAGTGCAACAGGACTCTGTTAGCGCTCGAATCTGCCTCAGGCTGAAGAAGGCAAAACTCGAGGCAACATCAAACCAAGCTCAGCCTCGTAGCTAGCCCTACGAGGACAGGAGAGGGCTCTCTCCAGTCAATCTCGATAAAATGAGCAATAGGGTGCGAGATGACTTAAAATGGGAACTGATTTTAGGCTAGTAAATAGATATGAATGAGGTTTTTAAATAAATGACTGGTTTTTCTGGGCTGTATGGGGCAAAGACAGCAAGAGCAGAGATTTAATCAAAGGCACAGATTATTCCATAAGGCAAGATAGGAGTGAAGTTTAACAATTAAATTTGAAATAATGTGGAATGTAAAGACTGTTGAAGAAAGTTAAAAAGGGCATTAAACAATGAATCCTTTCCAACAGAAGAAAATACACAAATCCTGAACGCTTCCCAAGGCAGAGCAACAAATTGGATTCTACCTCTCTTACTGCAAAAGCTTTCAGCTTGAAACGATTATGAATGAAATGAATAACATAACGAGATACATATGAGACAAAAAGAAAAAACATTCGCTAAACTCACACCACAGGGATCTTATGAACCAGAGCTGCATCCTTCCATTATTCCTCTGTCAAAGCTGTACAATTAAACTCTGTTCTCTCTCCTTTTACAAATGATTTACAATGTATAAATAAACTTAGAGATGGGGAAAACAAATCGATGAAAATAGGGAGCAGTTTCACCTAAAATCATGAAAATAGGAAAAGTTTGCTCTAAAAGGAGCAACGTTACAATTTGTTTGTCGATAAAAAATGAATTGGCAAAAATTGTAGCTTGAATTTCTGACTTGCAACTGAAGACCGAAAAGGGCAATCGAACCTATCTTTCTGCCACGGTGGATATCCTTTGTTTAAATTCTGGCTTTTGACTTTACTTTTCTTTTGAATAAGAACTAATCTTTAATAAAAATAGTGCAATATCTTCTCCAATATCAGCGCATGCATATCCATTTACTTGTGGGAAAAGCTCATGCCATTCATAATTGCCAATACTCATCCGCATGATCACCTTTGGCTGCCTAACCAGCGGTCTTATCTCTATGTAGTAACTAAAAGCACGAATCCAAAGAAGTAGAATTGAAAACATCGCGTACAGGCAAGGCTGTTGCCACCATGTCACAAATGCGCCAGTTTGACCTTTCAATACACCGCTTCAGCGTGGGAAACATGAAGAAAATCACCGCAACCGCATTTAGGCAACAAATATGTTACAACAGTTAAAATATACAAGGAAGGGAAATTCCACCTGCTAATGACTATTAACATGCAGGGATATACATGTTATCCGTGCGAGAACTCCAATGACTGACATCAACGTAGGCCACGTTTTGATTTATATAAAAGAATCGACTTTTCTGCTCTGCGTCAACAACGGCCCTGTTGTTTCTGTTCTTCAAATTGTCTCTGATGCTCCTTGGTACGCTTAGGAAATGCAGTTACAACAGCTTCACCATGATAGGATCTAAAAATGTTGTATAAATAAAGGTGTGAGATTACATAGCTGCTTGGAGTCGTGAGTTGTGTTAATCGTTGCCATTGGAGAAAATTACATTGAAACAAATCGAATTTTCGTAGAGCAGAAGTGTTTTGGCTTTTGGGGCTCTGTGCGCCGCGCGCACTCTCAGTGCGCCGCGCTGGCCTTCTATGCGCCGCGCTCCAAGATGACACCACCTAAACCCATTGTGACTTCCAAAAACAACAAAACAAGGACTGCTAACATAGCTGCTCTCCCATTCCACATTTCTGCACTCTTTGTCCAACCCCATTCCCACAGGGTAACAGGAGGTGGTAATTCTCTGCGTTGTGAATCATAAGTAGTTAGAAGCTCTTCCACACTGCCCAATGGTACAAGAGACTGGCGAGCCTCAATATTTGACACAGCCATTGCTCCAACATAAGGAAGCCCCTCAATTACAGCATCTGCCAAATCTGAAATGAAGGTAGGTTCACATCCCAATGTTGGCACACGCTCCCAGTTCACGATACCAGATTCAAGGGCCAATTCTTTGTATTCCATGTCAATTTCCTCTAGTGTTTCAATGTGCTCACTGACAAAGTTGCATTTGATCAAGACCATAAAATCCAATGTAGAAGCAGATAATTACACTGATTTTACTAGAGCTTCAAATATGAAGTATCCTTAATGGAGCCCAAGAATTTACTTCTTTATACAACTGAGAATAAAACTATTTTCGATAGTTTTGGGATCTCATGTTAATTGAAATTGCAGATCTCATATTCATCTTACGACCAAGTTATGCTAACTTGATCCTTTCATTTCGAACTGTGATTTTCATTACAATAACCAAAATAGCTATAAGACATCCAAAGTTGCAGAGCCTGTCTTCTGAGAGTAGTACATTTTTCTCCCACATACCACCACCAGGAATTCCACCATCAGTTCAAATTATATAGACTTTTCCATAACACAAAAGTTCTCAAGTTCACTCTTGGTTACAACACTTCAATTTTTTTTCTGGAGAAAGACTTAGTTCACACAAGATGGTTATGCATTTTGGCTAGTCAGTCTCACACTTGAAAGTGAAATACTATGCCTTCATTTAGGAGACCTTTGTCCAAAAATTCATGATATTCAAATTAATGATTAACCTAATAGGTACTGTGAGAAGACTTTTCACTCCCTTCTTCCCTAGCTGTTTGATTGTATCATCGGTATAAGTTTTCAACCACTCCACAGGTCCAACTCAGCTCTGATAAGCAAGAGTGTGGTCATTATACACACCCCTTATTTTTAACTCTTTCATAATCAGGTCCACACACTCCTCCATCTCTGCTTTTCAAATTTCCTTTTTGATTTTCTAACTTAAATGATGGCTTTTCTTTGTCTGCTTTGCAGGGATATTTAGCATGAAGTTGGCAAGGTGACATAGAGCCTGCATTTGAAATCTTCAAGACGGAAAATTACATGGTTATTACAAACAACTAATTTGCCAATTTCTTCTCCAAAACAGGGTTTTGGAGAAGAATCATCCTTGAGCATTAATGATGACGAAACTCTTGAAATAAGAAACTTATTGAACCTTCCTCTGGCCTGCACATGTTATTGAAGCACATCTGAAGACAAAACCTTGGACTCAAGAATTAAAATGACTCTTTTTGACCCAAATGGCATTTAATGACTGCAAATGACGAGAAATGACAGAGGACTGACAAGACTGAGTCTAACATTGGCTCCAATGGGGATGGTAGCTGCCGCTTCTTGGAGGTGCCAAGAATCTGCAGATCTTTGGGAGAGCAGACAGTGCCTCCATCCATTGGGCAATGAAATTATTATTTCGACCAACCACACAAGATTTTGACTCATTTATTAATTGAAACTGACTGAAAAGACTGAAAACTGACTTCGACAAATGACTCAACATGACTAAGACCTGAACTTACAACTTAAAACTTGATGGCAGTATATAACCGCCTGTGTTTCTTACAAGACAATATACCATCAAACTATGTCATAATGCCAATGTAACCAATCAAGAAAATTCCTTCTTGATTGATTCTCCCGATCAGATCTCCTGGCCAACAATACAAACTGATAACTGGGCATCCAAAAACATAGCTGACCATGATCTCCTTCATCACTGAATACTGCAATAAACACCTTCACAGCTGACTGCAACAGATTGGCCATTGGATCCTGAAAAACATGAAGATTTACCTCCTGCTGAAGAAACAAGGTGTCTTTCTCTCCTGATTCTGATCTGTCTTCATCATGTACTTCAGTAAAAATATGCTCCTAGGCTTCAAAAAACTCTGAATAGGTAGATGAGCAGATCTCCTCTTGTAAAAACATTTCAACACATGAAACATATGAAGAAGAATCCGAATGGAAATCCTGAATGTTCTGATATTCTACAGTCTGAATGTATTTTAGATCATCTTCACATGATATAACAGCCAGATTATCATATTCCTCATTACATTCATCAATTATGAGAAAAGCAACTTTAGATGATTCTTGAAACCCACAAATGACATTCCTATCATCTACCATAAATTCATCCAAAGGAATTGTTTCACTTACTTGAACACAGATATCATCTTGTTTTGCATAAACTGACTGGATTACCTCCTCATGCAGGCTGTGTTCTAATGAACGGAGAACATTTGGATCCATAACTGTGTCTTCTGCATCCCAGATGATTTCAACAGCAGAATTCTCCTTGATGAGATTCAACACAAGGTATTCTTGGTCATCACGATCTGAATCTGAAACTGAAGTAGCTGGCTTGAAATCATCACAATCTGAAATTGAAACTTGATTTCCCGGCATGCTGTCTTCTTCTGTGGGCAGATCTGAAATGAGACTTTCTCTTTCATCACTTTCAGCCATATAGACCTCTTCAACCTGCTGATCTATAAAGCTGCTTACAGGACTGTCATCCATTTCAGAAGAGGAAGAAGTTCCACCATCACCATCTTGACCATGTGCACACTGCAGATCTGCGTTAACTTGAGCTGTAACATGACCTTTCAATAGCTGATCTATCTCGTCTTCAGATAGAGGAGATAATACCTTTTGTTTTCTTTGGCTCAAACAATGATTGTCTTCATTGATTTCAAGTGAAGGAGTATACAGATTTTCCTCACACTGCTGATCCATTTCATGTAATTCCCGTTAACTATCAAGATGCAAAATGGCTTCATTTTCCACCGTACTAAGATCTTGATCCTGCTGCAAATTTTCATGATCGTCTTTATGCTGCTGAAATGGATTTTCATACAGGGCTTCCATGATCTCATCATCCATGAAATTATCATCTTCATAATATTTCTCAAGGCTTTCAATAAAAGTAGAAACATGTTTGCAACAATCATGAACTAAATTTAACGATGGATAAGATACTTGATATCTTTCAATGAACAGGGCATGAAAATCCTTTAAACAATAAATACAGGCCAACAACAAATTTTCATACCAAGATTGGGCTTCACCTTCTAGAGTGGCTAGGAATATCTTCATCAAACAATCTTCAGGAAAAGCCACCTTCAACTTGCGAATATGCATGTGAAATCTAATCAGATGTAAAGCAGCATCCTTCTTACCATCATCGTTAAACGTAGGCAGATTCCTTGACCAATCTACCTTGGGCATCTTATTCGGAAAACCTGGAATGTGATCTCGGCTCATGGGAGCGTATCTTCTTGTGATTCGGTCCATCTTGAAAATCTGACAGCTACTGATCTCCCTGCAGTGAAGTCACCATGAAGGATTGATTGTCTGGATCTTTCAGTGAATGAAGTCGCCCGGTGAATGATTTCAGCCCTGCGATGTCTGCTCGTTGTTCACCATCAACGATCAAATACGAACTTTGTCATCCTTTACGCAGGGAAGAGGTACTCGGTATGGTCGCCACTATGTTAGCGCTCCGTCATTCCGAGGTCCGAAGGAAAAACTCGGCAACATCGAGCCAAGCTCGGCCCTCGTGGCACAGCCTACGAGGACGGGGGAGAAGACTCTCCGATCCAATCTCGATAAAATGAGCAATAGGGTGAGATGACTTAAAATAGGGCCAAATTTTTAGGCTAGTAAATAGTACGAATGAGGTTTTAATAAATGATTTTTGGTTTTCTAGGGTACAGCAATAGGCAAAAACGGCAAGAGCGAGAGATTTAATCAAAGGCATGATTATTCCATAAGGCAAGATAGGAGTGAAGTTTAACAATTAAATTTGAAATAATGTGGAATGTAAAAATCATTGAAGAAAGTTAAAGAGGCATTAATGATAGATCCTTTCCAACGGAAGAAAAATATAATCAAGAAGAGAGAAACTGGTGAAGCAACAAATCGATTCTTATATACTATATGATTTTCAGTGAACGATATGGTGACAAAATAACAACAAAATACTTTTATGAGGACAAAAAAAGAAAAAACATTCGCTAAACTCACACCACAGGGATCTTATGAACCAGAGCTGCATCCTTCCATTATTCCTCTGTCAAAGCTGTACAATGAAACTCTGTTCTCTCTCCTTTTACAAATGATTTACAATGTATAAATAAACTTAGAGATGGGGAAAACAAATCGATGAAAATAGGGAGAAGTTTCACCTAAAATCATGAAAATAGGAAAAGTCTGCTCTAAAAGGAGCAGCGTTACAATTTGTTTGTCAATAACAAATGAATTGGCAAAACTTGTAGCTTGAATTTCTGACTTGCAACTGAAGACCGAAAAGGGCAATCGAACCTATCTTTCTGCCACGGTGGATATCCTTTGTTTAAATTCTGGCTTTTTAATTTACTTTGCTTTTGAATAAGAACTAATCTTTAATAAAAATAGCGCAATATCTTCTCCAATATCAGCGCATACATATCCATTTACTTGTGGGAAAATCTCATGCCATTCATAATTGCCAATACTCATCCGCATGATCACCTTTGGCTGCCTAACCAGCGGTCTTATCTCTATGTAGTAACTAAAAGCACGAATCCAAAGAAGTAGAATCGAAAACATCGCGTACAGGCAAGGCTGTTGCCACCATGTCACAAATGCGCCAGTTTGACCTTTCAATACACCGCTTCAGCATGGAAAACATGAAGAAAATCACCGCAACCGCATTTAGGCAACAAATATGTTACAACAGTTAAAATATACAAGGAAGGGAAATTCCACCTGCTAATGACTATTAACATGCAGGGATATGCATGTTATCCGTGCGAGAACTCCAATGACTGACATCAACGTAGACCACGTTTTGATTTATATAAAAGAATCGACTTTTCTGCTCTGCGTCAACAATGGCCCTGTTGTTTCTGTTCTTCAAATTGTCTCTGATGCTCCTTGGTACGCTTACGAAATGCAGTTACAACATCTTCACCATGCTAGGATCTAAAAATGTCGTATAAAGAAAGGTGTGAGATTACATAGCTGCTTGGAGTCGTGAGTTGCGTCAATCGTTGCCATTGGAGAAAATTACATTGAAACAAATCGAATTTTCGTAGAGCAGAAGTGTTTTGGCTTTTGGGGCTCTGTGCGCCGCGCGCACTCTCAGTGCGCCACGCTGGCCTTCTATGCGCTGCGCTCCAAGATGTCACCACCTAAACCCATTGTGACTTCCAAAAAAAAAAAAACAAGGACTGCTAACATAGCTGCTCTCCCATTCCACATTTCTGCACTCTTTGTCCAACCCCATTCCCACAGGGTAACAGGCGGTGGTAATTCTCTGCGTTGTGAATCATAAGTAGTTAGAAGCTCTTCCACACTGCCCAATGGTACAAGAGACTGGCGAGCCTCAAGATTTGACACAGCCATTTCTCCAACATAAGGAATCCCCTCAATTACAGCATCTGCCAAATCTGAAATGAAGGTAGGTTCACATCCCAATGCTGGCACACGCTCCCAGTTCACGATACCAGATTCAAGGGCCAATTCTTTGTATTCCATGTCAATTTCCTCTAGTGTTTCAATGTGCTCACTGACAAAGCTGCATTTGATCAAGACCATAAAATCCAATGTAGAAGCAGATAATTACACTGATTTTACTAGAGCTTCAAATCTGAAGTATCCTTAATGGAGCCCAAGAATTTACTTATTTATACAACTGAGAATAAAATTATTTTCGATAGTTTTGGGATCTCATGTTAATTGAAATTGCAGATTTCATATTCATCTTACGACCAAGTTATGCTAACTTGATCCTTTCATGTCGAACTATGATTTTCATTACAATAACCAAATATAAGACATCCAAAGTTGCAGAGCCTGTCTTCTGAGAGTAGTACATTTTTCTCCCACATACCACCACCAGGAATTCCACCATCAGTTCAAATTATATAGACTTTGCCATAACACAAAATTTCTCAAGTTCACTCTTGGTTACAACACTTCAATTTTTTTCTGGAGAAAGACTTAGTTCACACAAGATGGTTATGCATTTTGGCTAGTCAGTCTCACACTTGAAAGTGAAATAATATGCCTTCATTTAGGAAACCTTCGTCCAAAAATGCATGATATTCAAAATGAATGATTAGCCTGATAGGTACTGTGAGAAGAATTTTCACTCCCTTCTTCCCTAGCTGTTTGATTGTATCATCGGTATAAGGTTTCAACCACTCCACAGGTCCAACTCGGCTCTGATAAGCAAGAGTGTGGTCATTATACACACCCCTTATTTTTAACTTTTTCATAACCAGGTCCACACACTCCTCCATTTCTGCTTTTCAAATTTCCTTTTGATTTTCTGACTTGAATGATGTCCTTTCTTTGTCTGCTTTGCAGGGATATTTAGCATGAAGTTTGGCAAGGTGACATAGAGCCTGCATTTGAAATCTTCAAGACGGAAAATTACATGGTTATTACAAACAACTAATTTGCCAATTTCTTCTCCAAAACAGGGTTTTGGAGGAGAATCATCCTTGAGCATTAATGATGATGAAACTCTTGAAATAAGAAACTTATTGAACCTTCCTCTGGTCTGCACATGTTATTGAAGCACATCTGAAGACAAAACCCTGGACTCAAGAATTAAAATGACTCTTTTTGACCCAAATGGAATTTAATGACTGCAAATGACGAGAAATGACAGAGGACTGACAAGACTGAGTCTAACAGACTCCATGGGTGCTCAACAGAAGGTGATCATGAACATCTTTGACCCATGCTTGGTATATGTCTGCGTGATAAATCTTATTGACAATGAAACCAACAAGCAGACATGGAAAAATGAATGAGTAGGTTTCTCCATGCTCTCGGAATGAAATATCAGCTGCTAAGATTTTCCAAGGTCATGGAAGTCACTTGAGGCTGGTCAATACAATGCCAAGGGTGACGAATATGGGGGTGGGGAATATATTGAGGATCTTGAGGCAGAAATCAAAGCCACAATAGTACGCAAATAAGAACACATGAGGAGATTTGTTGCAGTGGAAAAATAGCAGTTATGGACAGAAAATGTGTTGATGTGATGATGACATGCTCAGGAGAGGACGCAGTGGGTCGCAGGGCTGAGTAACCAACAAGGCAGTCTTCGAGTCGACTTTGGTGTTCATGGTGCCAAAGTGGTTGTGCTTTCGAGGTAGGCAGGTCATGAGATATAGTTATTGTTGCAGAAAGAAAGACAAGAAAATGAGCGATCGTAATTGTTTGATCAGCTTTGTGTGATCTATCCGCAGGCACTGTAGGAGAAATGAACAATGATTTTTTGATGGCTATGATCAATTAGAAAGGGATAGGTCATAGGATTCATATGGAAATGAAAAATTCCAAAGTTGAGATATACATGGTGACATTCACAAAAGAGGTCTAGCGGGTCTGGAAAGCACATGAATAACCATAAGGGTGTGTTGCCTTCAGGGTTTAGGTAATTGAGAGGAGGTTGTGGCAGCATAGTAGAATGAAAACGTGCCAAGGAATTCCAATGTGAAAGAAAGGATGTGTTGAGATAATGACGTAAAAATAAAAAATAATATATATATATATATATATATATATATATATATATATATATATATATATATATATATATATATATATATATATATATATATATTGTAAAGGAGACAAATTTTATTACATGTAAATGGCCATACTGCTGTAAGACCTGGTATGGCATGCGTACCCCTAGGTAATCAGGGGTAAAGTCTAGGTTAGACCTAGGTGATAGGGGGGATGTCAAGTTAACAATTACCCAGGGTAAAAAATTTGAGGGGGGTAAGAGCAAAAGTGATTGGAGCTCACTCACTTGGCAAGGTTGGCTGGATTTAGTCAAGGAACCCCAAGTCAAGTTTAAGGGGGGAATGTTAGGTAAATTGACTCGGGGTTAGAGTCAAGATTGACCAGGTTAAGAAAATGTGTAGTTTTGGGGCACATGGAATTTTGCACCCTCGGCTCATGGTATTGCATGTAATGGAGCCTATAAAAGGCTAGGAGGACTTCGTTGTAATGTAGGCTTGGATGTGAGCGGTGAAGGCTCACTTGGCTGGATTGGTCAGGGTTTTGGCCAATACTTAATGAAATTTCATTAGGATGGGTTTTCCCCGCATTTTGGGGTTTTTCCCAGTTAAACATCTATGTTTATGTTTTATTTTTATTTTTTTTATGTTTAATTATTCCTCTCAGTAATTAGTTAATAATCTTTGTTAAATGTTTCTTCAGAAAAAGCCCAGAGGTTCGGGGGAGGTCTGGGGCACAGGGAATATAATATCATTTTTGGAGGAAATCTTTCTCAGTACTTTCAAAAATGACTAGAAGGAAGATAATAGACATGATTTGCAACAACATCTTGCAAATCCTGGGATGGTGGCAAAAGCAGACTGTAATGTTCCAAATTTTTAGCTTCCAAGCTAAATGGAATATTGGAGCTAGTAGCAGCTATAATCAGCAAATAAATGGGTAGAAAGCCCATAAGTCTCCTAAGGAGGATAAAAACACTCCAAGTGTGAAAGGAGACATTCTTTCAAGCTCAATAAAACACCTCTATGTGTGAACAAGGATAAAATGCAGCTGCTTTGACTTGGTCAACTGTGAAATCTTGGAGGAGAAGAAACCCTAGGAAGAATAATGCAATTTTGGAGGGAAGTGCATCTTTTCATAGAGGAGACCTAATTGGGTGGGCCCAAGGAGAAGAAAACTCGTATTCTATATGAGGAAGAGGATGGGAGCATTGTTCTTCATGCTTAGATCATTATTCATGTCTCTCTAGACATTTGCTTCCTTGTTGTTCAACAGAGTAGCAGTGTTGTTTAGCACTTGGGTGTTCCCGAGCGGGAATCCCACCTCTTCCTTTGAGGAGCCTCATTGGGAGAGCTTGCATTCACCATTCCACATCAGGTTTTCAGGCCAAGCTTCACCCATCTTCATTAGCGCATTTTCTGCAGTAGATATTGTACAGTGTAGCTGGGTGCAGTAGTGGAAGGGATTGATATCCCACTTTCTGAGCTAATATTTGTTGGAGGGAGATTTCCTTTCATCCAGAGATCTGTTTGGAGGGTCTTGGAGCAGATTTAAGATTAGTGGTATAAGACCACACATTCCTCAGATTTTCCAACATAGTTGTAGCTGGGAACTGCGTTATTTTGGGAGGTAGAATTCATTGTAGGGTTTGGTGGCTTATTTTTGGTTTTTCCTTGTGATTGAGGGGTTCATTCTCTCATGGGAGGAAGCCTTTGAAGGATCTGCATCAGATCAAATTTCTATCAGCCTCTTAAACTCTCATGCTTCTTGTTGCAGTGAATATTCAGAAATTGCTGAATATTACATTTTGTATTCAGAGTGTTTGACAAGAAACACTTGCCGAGTTGTCTTGATTTTTGTATAAGGAGACTAGATCTCATTCCTTGAGAATTTATGATTAATATATGAGTAGATCTATGGTTCTCTGATAATTTTATGTGTAAACCCTCTCTTAGACTGCGCATTCCCTTGAGCAGCTACTCCGACATTTTGCAGTCTTGGGGTTTTTCACTAGTTTTGACTACACTAGTGTGGGAGGATTTTTTAGCCCACCTAGTTTGATTTGTTTCAGCTCTATTCTTGGATTTGTATTTTTTATTGTTGTATATATGGGATCCAAGAGTTCATTTCAGTATTTTATTTCATGCATGGCTAGAAATTCGTTTTTGCTTCTTGCTTCCTGAGCTTTCCCAAGGAGGAATATTTACATAGCTATAGACAGAGCCTGAGAAGGGGCTAGCTAGCCTCCGGATCTAATCCTCTTTTAGAGGTGACATATCTGGTAAATTCCCACTCAGTCCATCTCTGAAATAGCCTTGTTCATTTTTCCGACAAAGGAACATTTCAGTGGAGAAAAATCTGTTGATTTCCATTTCGGAACATTACAGTGGTATCAAAGCATCGAACTTGGGTCATCCTACGAAGTTCAAAATTCAAAAGCAGAGGGCTCAAGGATGAAGAAGATGAGTTTACTCTCATCCATCTTAAGATCTCAAGAAAAAGAGTGAAAATGCATTGAGATTCCAAGGGGGTCTCGAAGAAGAAGAGGTTGCAATGAGATCTCAAGCCATTGCATTTCAGAGAAAGAAGAAGTAGACAGAAACAAGAAAGCTTCAGTATGTGCAGAAGGAAAGGAAGATAAGCTGATAAACATTCTTCCACAATTTATACAGAGCTTTCAAGGAGAGCTGATGAACACAAGATTGGAGATGGGATCTCCAAAGAAGGATGAATCTAGAGCAGAATCTAGATTTTCACATGGTGAGGAGAAGCATGCAGCTGCACACCATAGTGCACAACGCATTCAAGGGCCCATATCTATCTTGAGATGGAGGAATGGAGCTGCCATATTGCATTTCACATTGCCAGAGGCAAGACCTTCAGTTCATACTCTTGAACAAGAGGACATGGGGGGTGTCTTTTTCACAAAGGGATCAAGTTGTTGGAAGGTTGCCCACACACATTACTGAAGAAGAGGGCAACAATGCTATCATATCTAGAGCACATCCAGTGCCTCATGCAGAGGAGGGGGGATCAAATTCTCCCACGGGAGGGATTCTTGTGCCTTTGCAAGAATTTCCCCAGGATCTCATACATAGAGGTCCAAGCACAATCGGTGAACAACATGATTGTGTAGCATTGCAGTTGGAAGAAGAGGAGAGGGAGGAAGAGTAGCATCAGTTGATGAGGAGCACACACCCTTCTCTATTTTAGAGAGCCAATGCAAGAAAGATGCAGACTGATTTGCATAGTCAGGGCAAGGGCAAGCTTTCCCAATCACATATGAAGTCTACTCTTGACATTGATGTCTCACTTCATGGAGGCATCCCACCTGGGAGGCCACCTGATCTTCAGTTGATGAGAGATGTCTTCTCTTTGGGTTCACCACTCTTGGATTTTGGAGAGGTGAAGAGTTTTCAGGAGAGCTTTGGCATGGGGGATGTCAAAGTAGCAGGCAGCAGCTTGAGTGGAGCTTCACATGCCAAATCACTAGTGTTGTCACTAAGGAGGATTGATCCTTATTGGAGGTCTCAGCTTTTTGCAGAGTACTCCAAAGATCTTGGTGCATGCATGATTCTTGATGACCCGGAGGGAGATGATAGATACATGGTGGATGATGTGGTCATCTATTCCTATGACAGGATCTTCTTGACTAGATCTTCTAGTCTAAAAAAGAAGTTGTTATATGCAGCACAAGAGGACTTCTCTTTTATGCACCTTGATGCATATTTCCAGTTGATGGAGGAGTTCACTTGGGAGGGCATCCAACATGAAATATATCGACATATGGAGAGATGCATAGCCCATATGGTGATAGAGAGGATGTCACAACCACCTTCCTACTCATTGAGAGTGAGGGAGAATTTTCAGTTGAGCCATTACAGCTCAAGACCTCAAGTACATGATGGAGGAGGTATAATTGTTGGAAATACTGAGAGGGGGGGTGAATCAGTATTTCTTTCAATTAGAGCATTAGTTAATCTTCAATTATTATCATTGTTTGTACAATAATAGCAACAAACAAGAGGAACACAAATGCACACAATTTTTAAGGTGGAAACCCACTTCGAGACAAAAACCACCTAATGCTTTTCTAATAATTCTTTTCAACTCAAATTGAAAATAAAGCTCCAACTTCCTAGAATCTAGAAAATCATTCTTCTCCAGCTCCCACTGGATGGATGCTCCAACACCCAAGATTCTTCAGTAGTCACTGAACGGATGCACCAACACCCAATGAGCTACAACTCACCCTAGCACCACCCTACCACCCTATAGAAGAATAAAAGAAGAATGGACACTCGTACCAGAGAAAATGGTCCACTTTACAATGATATAGAATGATGTAGAAGAAGAATATATACTAGACCATAACCCCAACTTTGACACAACCACTGCCTCTTCAACCCTTGGCAGACAGACACTAGTACAATTTGTACAATAATGTATTTACAATGACTAAGTACAATGATACCTTTATTGATTGTGTCACAGTCTTTGCCCATGAAGACTTCATATGATGAACTTCTTCTTGTTGTTGTACCTTGTGATTGCTTCTCTTGTCATGCTACTCTCTTACGCACCTTTCTTTCTTTTTGCGCAATGTGGTCCTTTAAACACATGATCTATCTTTTTCTTGCCTTCTAGGAGCTCGATATTGAATCTGGTGTATCTCTGTTATTTTAGATCCTCAATATCTGATTTTTGGTCCTATAGTATTCCTTTGAGTCTTCTTTCCAATGCCATAGGTATGACCCAATTTGGATTCTCCAAGAGAGAGTTATACCCAATTTCTCACACTGCCCTAATTATGGATTGTTTCAGTAGAGTGCACTTGTACGGCATGCCACGTGTCACATTTTCTTCATTTTTCTCTGAAATTGATAGAGAGGAAATTAAAGACTGTGCAATATCCATCATTTTTTACATCATTTCAATCCGATACTCAGAGAGAGATTTATGACGAATTTACCAAGGTCACTTCTTTGAGATGAATTTCAGGAGCCTGCAAAAACCCTTACTTCCACAGATCATATCTCCACAAATTTTGTGCAAATTGATCTCAAATTTTTACTGTGGCTTCCTCAGGATTTCGGCTTCACCTCATAAAAATTTCAGCTTCTGAGCCTTCGTAGAAAAAAATTTAGAGCGAAAATTCCACGATGACCTGTTTCATATGGCCGAATCCCTTGCCTAAGGAGGAAATGAAGATCACAATATATATGAATGCTTAAGTTGAGAGGGGCTTCAACAAGTGAACGTGGGAGGGATTTTAGGAGCTTAGAAAATATTAATTATGACTTTTCAATGACCCATTCCCCAACCCCATGGGGTTTTATCCCACTAACTGGGGTTACAAACTTCAAACATGAATATCTCTCAAACCGTGAAGAATTACATGGCGTGCCATATATCAACGGAAACATCTCGACAAGTAGAAACCATCAAAAGCATTATTGACCCAGAATATATTAATTTTGTAGGTCAAAATTCCCATGCAATATTGGGTTAGCCCCTGGTGCTGCTTGGGTTGACATCAATGACAACCGCTGATCAACAATCTCCCCCTTTGGCATTGATGGCAACACAAGTACTCCCCCTGCGATCATGACATATCTTCCTACAACATTCTCTCCCCCTTTGACATCAATGGTAAAGGGTAACTCCCCCTGAAACACAACCATCCTGCGGACCTGTACACACTTCCACTCGCGTTGACACACAACCGTCCTGCAGACCTGTACACACTTCCACTCCCCTTTTATATTCTGAAAAAGGAAAATCTAATGAGAACTTGGGAGAATCCCAAGCTTCGGGTGAATATATTCCAATGCTGGCGAATATTTGATATGTGATTCTTTTGGTGCTGCTTGGAATCTTTCTACTTGTCCAACTGCTTGCATAACATCTGGTCAGGAGGCTATTACATATAGAAGACTACTAATCATTGATCTGTACAACCTTTGATCCACATCCTTAGATGAGTCATCTATGCTCAATTTGCAACCAAGTAAAGACATCTCGAAATCACTTTGCACCTTTGTAGAAAAATTCTTACTTAGACGATCATCATTGCTACCAATTATTGTATCATCCTCTTTAGCTATTAGACATGCTTTAGTTGCTTCATCCAGAACATATATGTCATTTGGAGCTTGACTTGCTATAGCCACAATTTCACCATACACACCTTTCCTGATTTCACATTTCGTGGAGTTGAATAGTATTGTGTGTCCTTGATCACACATTTGTCCAACACTGAGCAGATTATGATTCATGTTTTCAACCAATAGAACATTCTTGGCTAGAGCATCTTTGCTTCCGAGAATGACAGTACCTGATCCTATAACATTTGAAGATCCATCATTTCCAAAGGACACGGTTCCATCCTTCTTCTCTTTCAGAGATATAAATTTATTTCTATCTCCAGTCATATGCGTTGAGCAACCGTTATCAACATACCACACAACTTTGTTCTTTTGAGCCTTGAGATTGAGAGCAAAATTATCATTCTTCTTCTTCTTCCATGTTCGTTCATTTTGTGGCTTCGAAGATTCTTCTAGAGGATTTTCAAGTCTGCAGTCTTTGGCTATGTGTCCAAAGTTTCGACATTTGTAACATTCAATATTATTTCTTAAATGTTCAAATCTACTGATATTTCGCTAAGCCCTGAGAGGTTCATGTTTGACAGATCTCCTGGAATTATATTCATTCCTAGGGTACGTGCAACATTCTACAACTTTATGACCAAATTTTCCACATGAATAACAATAGCCATAAAAAATATGTTGGTACCTGGATGGAAATTTTCGTCGAGGAATTGTCTTCCAAGGTTGTTGTTGTGAATCTTGTCCAATGAAGTCTTCATGCATGTCAGATCTCATAGGTTCATTGTATTTTGTTGTAGAAGGTCCTGCTTCTTCTTCTTTGTAACCGATGCCAGTTTTTTCATTGTAAGATCGTTGATTGTTGATGAGTTCTTCCAATTCCCTTTAGTTTTTGGCATAGTTTTGGATAGTTTTTCCTTTCTTCACTTCCTCACGCAGCGAGACTACTTGGGCTTCTAATTCTTCCCTTTCTTGGTTACTTTCTTCCAACTTCTTTTGAAGTGACTCTTTAATGCATTTTTGTTCTTCAACTTCAGTTTTGAGACCTTGAACTTGTTCTTCAAGAGTTTTGGACCGGATCTTCTCCACCTTGAGATCTTTTATAAGCTTGATTGCTTCCTCATAAAATTCATCTATGGTCCATCCTTCTTCTTCATTGTTTGATACCTCTTGCTTATTGTGCTTGGGTTTATTGTGCTTGGCCATAAACAATACTCTCTCATTGGCTTCTTCTTCACTATCATTGTCTTCATCGGATGATGAGCTATCTTCTTTAGAGAGAAAGTTCATTTTGGATCCTTGCTTGTTGAATTTCTTAAAGCCTTTCTTTCCTTTTGAGTTGCCATTACTTTTGTTTGGACATTTTGCTGCAAAATGCCCAACCTCATTACAGCTGAAACATATCAATGGAAGTTTACCTTTGAATTGTCCCTTACCAATTTGTAGTTTTCTCGTGAAGTAAGAATATTCTTCATCTGAAAGACCTTATTCATCATCTCCCTTTTCTTCACACTTGCAGGTGCATCTTTTTTCAATTGAAGGTTTTTTATCCTTATTTTTTTTCTTAGATGCAACGAACATAGTTTCTAGATGCGAAGTACCCTCTTCTTCATCAAGTCTCATTTCATATGCTATGAGAACTCCATGTAATTCTTCTTTGCTGAGTTTGTCCAGATTTGCACTGTATTCTAAGACCGATACCTTTAGGTTGAATCTCCCTGGTAACATTCAAAGAATCTTCCATATAATAGTCTTCTTGTCAACTGGCTCTCCCAATCCTTCCAGAGTATTGGTTATTTCATCAACTTATTGAAAGTATGCAGAAATGTTGCAATATTCTTTCATTCTGACTTGCTCAAGTTTTGCTCTATAGATTTGAAGCTTTGCTTCTTTGACATTTGAGTCACCTGCATATATATTCTCAAGCTTGTCCCATACATTTTTTTCGGTTTTACAACCCAACACCTTATGATAAGCAGATTCAATAAGTCCACTGATAATAATATTCTTTGCTTTTTCATCATTTACCAAATTCTTCTTACCTTGTTCATCTGTGGTTGATGTAAATCCATTTTGAACAGTGTCCCATACTTCATAACCTTGTGCCAAGAGATAGAACTCCATTCTTCCTTTCCAAAGTGCATAATTATTTTCATTGAATAGAGGTACACCATTCTTGGTATGCTCCATGACCACCTTCCAGCTGTTAAACTGCTATTGAAGGAACCAAGCTCTGAAACCAATTGTTGGAAATACTGAGAGGGGGGGTGAATCAGTATTTCTTTCAATTAGAGCATTAGTTAATCTTCAATTATTATCAGTGTTTGTACAATGATAGCAGCAAACAAGAGGAACACAAATGCACACAGTTTTTAAGGTGGAAACCCACTACGGGACAAAAACCACCTAATGCTTTTCTAATAATTCTTTTCAACTCTAATTGAAAATAAAGCTCCAACTTCCTAGAATCTAGAAAAGCATTCTTCTCCAGCTCACACTGGATGGACGCTCCAATGCCCGAGATTCTTCAGTATTCAACTGAACGGATGCCCCAACACCCAATGAGCTACGCCTTACCACCCTATAGAAGAATAAAAGAAGAATGGACTCTCGTACCAGAGAAAATGGTCCACTTTACAATGATATAGAATGATGTAGAAGAAGAAGATATACTAGACCATAACCCCAACTTTGACACAACCACTTCCTCTTCAACACTTGGCAGATAGACACTAGTACAATTTGTACAATAATGTATTTACAATGACTAAGTACAATGATACCTTTACAATGATTGTATGCAGTGCTGCCCACTTGAAGACTTCATATGATGAACTTCTTGCTGCTGTTATGCACCTTGGTTGCTTCTCTTGTCATGCTACCCTCTGTTGCACCTTGCTTTGCTTTGCTGCCATAGAAATTTTGGTCCTTTGCAACCCTTGACAACACATGATCTAGCTTTTTCTTGCCTTCTAGGAGCTCGATATTGAATCTGGTGTATCTCTGTTATTTCAGATCCTCAATATCTGATTTTTGGTCCTATAGTAGTCCTTTGAGTCTTCTTTCCAATGCCATAGGTCTGACCCAATTTGGATTCTCCAAGAGAGAGTTATACCCAATTTCTCACACTGCCCTAATTATGGATTGTTTTAGTAGATTGCACTTGTACGGCATGCCGCATGTCACCGTTTCTTCATTTGTCTCTAAAATTGATAGAGAACAAAGTACAGACTGTGCACTATCCATCACTTTTTACAGCATTCCAATCCGATACTCAGAGAGAGATTTATGATGAATTTACCAAGGTCACTTCTTTGAGATGAATTTCAGGAGCCTGCAAAAACCCTTACTTCCACAGATCATATCTCCAAAAATATTGCGCAACTTGATCTAAAATTTCTACTGAAACTTCCTCAGTATTTTGGCTTCGCCTCATAAAAATCTCAGCTTCTGAGCCTTCATAAAAAAAAAATTAGAGTGAAAATTCCATGATGACCTATTTCAGATGGCAGAATCCCTTGCCTAAGGAGGAAATGAAGATCACAATTTATATAAATGCTTAAGTTGAGAAGGGCTTCAACAAGTGAACGTGGGAGGGATCTTAGGAGCTTAAAAAATATTAATTATGAATTTTCAATGACCCATGCCCCAACCCCATGGGGTTTTAGCCCACTAACTGGGGTACAAACTTCAAACATGAATATCTCTCAAACCGTGAAGAATTACATGGCGTGCCATATATCAAGGGAAACATCTCAACAAGTAGAAACCATAAAAAGCATTATTGGCCCAGAATATATTAATTTTTTAGGTCAAAATTCGCATTCAATATTGGGTTAGCCCCTGGTGCTGCTTGGGTTAACATCAATGACAACCGCTGATCAACAATCTCCCCCTTTGGCATTGATGGCAAGACAAGTACTCCCCTTGCGATCAGAACACCTCTTCCTACAACATTCTCTCCCCCTTTGACATCAATGGCAAAGGGTAACTCCCCCTGAAACACAACCATCCTACGGACCTGTACACACTTCCACTTGCGCTGACACACAATCGTCTTGCAGACCTGTACACACTTCCACTCCCCCTTTATATTCTGAAAAAGGAAAATTTAATGAGAACTTAGGAGAATCCCAAGATTCTGGCGAAGATATTCCAATGCTAGCAAATATTTGATATGTGATTCTTTTGGTGCTGCTTGGAATCTTGCTGCTTGTCCAACTGCCTTGTCCAACTGCTTGCATAACATCTAGTCGGGAGGCTATTACATATAGAAGAATACTAATCATAGATCTGTACAACCTTTGATCCACATCCTTAGATGAGTCGTGTATGCTAAATTTGAAACCAAGTAACGACATCTCGAAATCACTTTGCACCTTTGTAGAAAAATTCTTACTTAGACGATCATCATTTCTACCAATTATTGTATCATCCTCTTTAGCTATTAGACATGCTTTAGTTGCTTCATCCAGACATATATGTCGTTTGGAGCTCGACTTGTTGTAGCCACAATTTCACCATACACGCCTTTCCTGATTTCACATTTCGTGGAGTTGAATAGTATTGTGTGTCCTTGATCACACATTTGTCCAACACTGAGCAGATTGTGATTCATGTTTTCAACCAATAGAACATTCTTGGCTAGAACATCTTTTCTTCCGAGAGTGACAGTACCTGATCCTATAACATTTGAAGATCCATCATTTCCAAAGGACACGGTTCCATCCTTCTTATCTTTCAGAGTTACAAATTTATTTCTATCTCCAGTCATATGCGTTGAGAAACCGCTATCAACATACCAAACATCTTTGTTCTTTTGAGCCTTGAGAGCGAGAGCACGATTGTCATTCTTCTTCTTCTTCCATGTTCGTTCATTATGTGGCTTCGAAGATTCTTCTAGAGGATTTTCAAGTCTGCAGTCTTTGGCTATGTGTCCAAAGTTTCGACATTTGTAATATTCAATATTATTTCTTAAATGTTCAAATCTACTGATATTTTGCTAAGCCCTGGGAGGTTCATATTTGACAGATCTCCTGGAATTATATTCGTTCCTAGGGTACGTGCGACATTCTACAGCTTTATGACCAAATTTTCCACATAAATAATAGTAGCCATAAAAAATATGTTGGTACCTGGATGGAAATTTTCGTCGAGGAATTGTCTTCCAAGGTTGTTCTTGCAAATCTTGTCCAATGAAGTCTTCATGCATGTCAGATCTCATAGGTTAATTGTATTTTGTTGTAGAAGGTCCTGCTTCTTCTTCTTTGTAACCGATGCCAGTTTTTTCATTGTAAGATCGTTGATTGTTGATGAGTTCTTCCAATGCCCTTGAGCTGTTGGCATAGTTTTGGATAGTTTTTCCTTTCTTCACTTCCTCATGTAGCGAGACTACTTGGGCTTCTAATTCTTCCCTTTCTTGGTCACTTTCTTCCAACTTCTTTTGAAGTGACTCTTCAATGCATTTGTGTTCTTCAACTTCAATTTTGAGACCTTGAACTTGTTCTTCAAGAGTTTTGGAATGGATATTCTCCGCCTTGAGATCTTTTATAAGCTTGATTGCTTCCTCATAAAATTCGTCTATGGTCCATCCTTCTTCTTCGTTGTTTGATACCTCTTGCTTATTGTGCTTGGCCATAAACAATACTCTCTCATTGGCTTCTTCTTCACTATCATTATCTTCATCGGATGATGAGCTATCTTCTTTAGAGAGAAAGTTCCTTTTGGATCCTTGCTTGTTGAATTTCTTAAAGCCTTTCTTTCTCTTTGAGTTTCCATTACTTTTGTTTGGAAATTTTGCTGCAAAATGCCCAACCTCATTACAGCTGAAACATATCAATGGAAGTTTACCTTTGAATTGTCCCTTACCAATTTGTAGTTTTCTCGTGAAGTAAGCATATTCTTCATCTGAAAGACCTTCTTCATCATCTCCCTTTTCTTCACACTTGCGGGTGCATGTATTTTCAATTGAAGGTTGTTTATCCTTATTGGTTTTCTTAGATGCAACGAACGCAATTTCTAGATGCGAAGTACCCTCTTCTTCATCAAGTCTCATTTCATATGCTATGAGAACTCCATGTAATTCCTCTTTGCTAAGTTTGTCCAGATTTGCACTGTATTCTAAGACCGATACCTTTGGGTTGAATCTCCTTGGTAACGTTCTAATAATCTTCCGTATAATAGTGTTCTCATCAACTGGCTCTCCCAATCCTTCCAAAGTATTGGTTATTTCATAAACGTATTGAAAGTATGCAGCAATGTTGCAATCTTCTTTCATTCTGAGTTGCTCAAATTTTTCTCTATAGATTTTAAGCTTTGCTTCTTTGACATTTGAGTCACCTGCATATATATTCTCAAGCTTGTCCCATACATTTTTGGTGGTTTTACAACCCAACACCTTATGATAATCAGATTCAATAAGTCCACTGATAATAATATTCTTTGCTTTTGCATCATTTACCAAATTCTTCTTACCTTAATCTGTGGTTGATGTAAATCCATTTTGAACAGTGTCCCATACTTCATAACCTTGTGCCAAGAGATAGAACTCCATTCTTCCTTTCCAAAGTGCATAATTATTTTCATTGAATAGAGGTACACCATTCTTGGTATGCTCCATGACCACCTTCCAGCTGTTAAACTTCTATTGAAGGAACCAAGCTCTGAAACCAATTGTTGGAAATACTGAGAGGGGGGGTGAATCAGTATTTCTTTCAATTAGAGCATTGGTTAATATTCAATTATTATCAGTGTTTGTACAATGATAGCAGCAAACAAGAGGAACATAAATGCACACAATTTTTAAGGTGGAAACCCACTCCGAGACAAAAACCACCTAATGCTTTTCTAATAATTATTTTCAACTCCAATTGAAAATAAAGCTCCAACTTCCTAGAATCTAGAAAAGCATTCTTCTCCAGCTCCCACTGGATGGACACTCCAATGCCTGAGATTCTTCAGTAGTCACTGAACGGATGCACCAACACCCAATGAGCTACAACTCACCCTAGCACCACCTTACCACCCTATAGAAGAATAAAAGAAGAATGGACTCCCGTACCAGGGAAAATGGTCCACTTTACAATGATATAGAATGATGTAGAAGAAGAAGATATGCTAGACCATAACCCCAACTTTGACACAACCACCTAATGATGATCCTAGACCTCCCAACACTGCCTCTTCAACCCTTGGCAGATAGATACTAGTACAATTTGTACAATAATGTATTTACAATGACTAAGTACAATGATACCTTTACAATGATTGTATGCAGTGCTGCCCACTTGAAGACTTCATATGATGAAATTCTTGCTGCTGTTATGCACCTTAGTTGATGCTCTTGTCATGTTGCTCTCTACTGCACCTTTCTTTGCTTTGCTGCCGTAGAAAGTCTGGTCCTTTGCAACCCTTGACAACACATGATCTAGCTTTTTCTTGCCTTCTAGGAGCTCGATATTGAATCTAGTGTATCTCTGTTATTTCAGATCCTCAATATCTTATTTTTGGTCCTATAGTATTCCTCTGAGTATTCTTTCCAATGCCACAGGTCTGACCCAATTTGGATTCTCCAAGAGAGAGTTATACCCAATTTCTCACACTGCCCTAATTATGGACTGTTTCAGTAGAGCGCACTTGTACGACATTCCACGTGTCACTGTTTCTTCATTTGTCTCTGAAATTGATAGAGCACAAATTTCAGACTATGCACTATCCATCACTTTTTACAGAATTCCAATCCGATACTCAGAGAGAGAGTTTTGATGAATTTACCAAGGTCACTTCTTTGAGATGAATTTCAGGAGCTTACAAAAACCCTTACTTCCACAGATCATATCTCCAAAAATATGGTGCAACTTGATCTGAAATTTTTACTGCCGCTTCCTCAGGATTTCAGATTCGCCTCACAAAAATTTCAGCTTCTGATCCTTCGTAGAAAAAAAGTTAGAGCGAAAATGCCACGATGACCTGTTTCAGATGGCCGAATCCCTTGCCTAAGGAGGAAATGAAGATCACAATATATATGAATTCTTAAGTTGAGAGGGCCTTCAAAAAGTGAACGTGGGAGGGATTTTAGGAGCTTAAAAAATATTAATTATGACTTTTCAATGACCCATGCCCCAACCCCATGGGGTTTTAGCCCACTAACTGGGGTACAAACTTCAAACATGAATATCTCTCAAACCGTGAAGAATTACATGGCGTGCCATATATCAACGGAAAAATATCGACAATTAGAAACCATCAAAAGCATTATTGACCCAGAATATATTAATTTTTTAGGTCAAACTTCTCATTCAATATTGGGTTAGCCCCTGGTGCTGCTTGGGTTGACATCAATGACAACTACTGATCAACAATAATTTCACATTTTGTGTGTACTTATTTTCATTATTTGAGCAGCATGATGTATCAAGAAGAGTTGCTTCTTCTTGCATATTATATGATGATGTACTTGTAGCTACTTGTAGCATTGCTTTTGGCTACCCTTTTGATGAGCTGTGGGGGAAGCCATATGTCTCTTGGTGTGCACCAATGACACCATATTGTAATTTCATGTTTTAATATTATGAGATGAATATGGCAGTAGAAAAGTGGCTGGTAAAGCACTTGTTGACTCTTATTTTGAAGCAGACCAAGGGTGCACTGCGCTGGTTCCACGAGAGGGACCAAGATGTACTCTCAGGTTGTCAATTGACAACTTGTTTTTATTGTATCTTGCTTCCATGTATTGCTGATGTGTTCTTGTTCAAAGGAAGCTTGTATGAGGGAGAGATGAGGCAGCAACAAATATTTTTGTTTCTATGGTTGCACTTGGGAGAGTATGGAAAAAATTCTTCCCATACTTTTCATGATATTTCCGAAGAGAAGAAAGGCAAATTCATGGTGCAAGGAGGCTACCCTTTAGCATTGAAGAATCATGAGAGATTTCCATGTTGGAAGGAGATTTTCTCACATAGCAGCATAATGTTGGATGACTTTGGCATGTGGAATGTCAAAGGGAGAAGTCACGGATCCTTATTGCAAAGGCCTACAGTGCTGTCACATAGGAGCATGTTCTTATGGATGAGATATTCCAAAGGGAGGAGGTATCCATTCTTCTTGCAGATTTTTATGAGTATATCCACATGGGAGGCCTTATTGGAGGATCTCACTTTCATTCCACTCACTATGTATGGTAGAGAATGCATTTCTATACTTTTTGATTACTCTATTGAGTATTTGTACCTTCTCACCATGTTTGCACAGTGCATTGCTCCCCAAAAGAGCAGGAGTATTTTTGGGCTTCATGGTCACTTTAGGGCCAATGTTTGTGATGATGGTAGCCCATCTATACATGACATGGGGCATGTGTATTGTTATTTTGTATATGTACAGCTGATATACACTTATGCTTACTTCCGCATGTTGGGAGAACATACATATTCAGCTTGTAACTTGTTGCAGGAGCGCTTGCCATATGACATTCTCAAGCAGCAGCTGGGAGAAATGTGCCATATCCACTAGAGAGACCATATGTATCATCCAAACTTGCACATAAATTTTAGCCATTTCTTGATTTGGATGCCATGTGGTGATGATGTGCCATTCATATTGAATGGAATAGTTTGGGTTGACATGACTCATGATCTCGGAGGAAGAGTCTTTGGAGGCTCAATCTTCTTCTTGCCATTGGATGGAAATCATGTTTCAGCCCAATATCAACATACCCTCTACACTTATCATGAGTGGAAAGGAGGATAGTGTGAGATAGGCCCTCTTGCCTATCATGTTCACTTATTCAACCCACCTTCATTCCAGGAGCACAAGGTGGAAGAGACTTTTCAGGAGTTACCATGTTGGAGGGTGACTCACTTCATTTGGATGATTGCATGGATGAGGGAGGCAATCATTCACCATTTTTATCATCACTCCTACTTTTTGGATGCCATGAGACATACAGCATGTTTCCATTCACACTTTCCGCCTTTGATTGATGCAGACACTTTGGTTATGCACACTTGGGGAGGAGCATTGGATGATATTTTATTTGCAGATTCTCTTGATGCAGTGATGGAGGCTATTGATGGAGGCCACATGAGGAGGAGGGGAGATATTTTTCTCTCCTTATGAATTTGCTTGAGGAAAAGCAAAGATTTTGGAGGGGAGGACTGCAATGTTCCAAATTTTTAGCTTCCAAGCTAAATGGAACATTAGAGTTAGCAGCAGCTATAATCGGCAAATAAATGGGTAGAAAAGCCCATAAGTCTCCTAAGAAGGATAAAAACACTCCAAGTGTGAAAGGATACATTCTTTCAAGCTCAATAAAACACCTCTATGTGTGAACAAGGATAAAATGATACTGCTTTGACTTGGCCAACTACACAGTCTTGGAGGAGAAGAAACCCTAGAAAGAATAACACAATTTTGGAGGGAAGTGCGTCTTTTGATAGAGGAGACCTAATAGGGTGGGCCGAAGGAGAATAAAACTCATATTCTATATAAGGAAGAGGATGAGAGCATTTTTCTTCATGCTTAGATCATTATTCATGTCTCTCTAGACATTTGTTTACTCTTGTTGTTCAGTAGAGTAGCAGTGTTGTTTAGCACTTGGGTGTTCCCGAGCGGGAATCCCACCTCTTCCTTTGAGAAGCCTCATTGGGAGAGCTTGAATTCACCATTCCACATCAGGTTTTCAGGCCAATTTTCAGCCATCTTCATCAACGCAGTTTCTACAACAGATATTGTGTAGTGTAACTGGGTGCAGCAGTGGAAGGGATTGATATCCCACTTTCTGAGCTAATCTTTGTTGGAGGGAGATTTCCTTTCATCCAGAGATCTGTTTGGAGGGTATTGGAGCATATTTCAGATCAGTGGTATCATACCACACACTCCTCAGAGTTAGTTGGGAACTGCATTATTTTGGGAGGCAGATTTCATTGCAGGGTTTGGTGGCTTCTTTGTGGTTTTTCCTTATGATTGAGGAGTTCATTCTCTCATGGGAGGAATCCTTTTAAGAATCTGCATTAGATCAGATTTATATCAGCCTCTTACACTCTCATGCTTCTTGTTGCAGTGAATATTCAGAAATTTCTGAATATTACATTTTGTATTCAGAGTGTTTCACAAGAAACCCTTGCCGGGTTGTCTTGCTTTTTGTATAAGGAGACTAGATCCCATTCCTTGAGAATTTGTGATTAATATATGAGTATATCTATGGTTATCTGATAATTTTATGTGTAAACCCTCTCTTAGACTGCGCATTCCCTTGAGCAGCTACTCCGAAATTTTGCAGTCTTGGGGTTTTTCACTAGTTTTGACTACACTAGTGTGGGAGGCTTGTTTAGCCCACCTAGTTTGATTTGTTTAAGCTCTATTCTTGGATTTAGATTTTTTATTGCTGTATATATGGGATCCAAGAGTTCATTTTAGTATTTTATTGCATGCATGGCTAGAAATACATTTTTTCTTCTTGCTTCCTGAGCTTTCCCAAGGAGGAATATTTACATAGCTACAGACAGAGCCTGAGAAGGGGCCAGCTAGCCTCCGGATCTCATCCTCTTTTAGAGGTGACATATCCGGTAAATTCCCACTCAATCCATCTCTAAAATAGCCTTGTTCATATTTCCGACAAAGGAACATTTCAGTGGAGAAAAATCTGTTGATTTCCATTTCAGAACATTACACGGACAAAGTGGTAGCTCATGTAAGTACTCCTACGCCCGGTGATCTTAAAAATCAGTTATTTTCAGGAGGATTAGATGACATTTTTGCTAGTTTTGGGATACAAGGAATGTGGGTTTGAAGGCTTTCCTGGAAGAAGCCCATAGTTAGCAAGAAATTGTGAGAGGAGTTTGTTTGGAATCCTCTTTTGCTTTCAAAAGTCCCTTTCAATGGAAAGAGACCCGGAAGTACGAGGATTTCCACCCATTACAGGGATTTGAGGTGGTGGGAACTTGGCAGGAGGTTGGAAAAGGTCTCTTTCAAACCCTATTTTCAGCAGAGGGCCAAAGATCGGGTCTGAAGGTGGGATCCTACCCACAAGACAAGTTGAGGAACAAGAGAGTTGTTTGAGTGTTCGCAGAGAAGAGGAGGTGCATTCAGGCTCTGGGGCCGTAAGTGGTCAAGAAGGAGGGAGAGCCCCTTGGGAGGATCCCCAATTTCAGGTGGAAGGGTGACCCGAGTCGCTCGATCCAGAAGGGCCAAATGATCTCGAAACCCCGCAGGGGTGTGAGGAAGGAGGAAGGAGCGGGGTTGCAGGAAGTAAGAGGAAGAAATTTAAGTTGATCAAGAAAAACGAAGAAATCACATGCTGTGTGCTTGGGATTGACATTCAAATAAACGAGGTAATGGAAGTTGTTGAAACAATCTTAGTAGGATGAGTCAAGGGGAGGAAATTCACGAAAAAATACATATCAAAATGGATCTCAAAAGCGTGGTCAGAGGCTCCGAAGAGACAGGTCAAAGTCCAAACCCTAGCTAGAAGGTGGTTTATGATTAAATTTTCAAAGAATGAATCATTAGAATGGGTACTGCGACGCAAATGGAATTTTTGGAAATGACCTATTCTATTTAGGAAATGAACACCGTTATTTAATGCACAATGGGAGAAAATTGAGGAAACCCCGATGTGGGTTAAACTTTTGGGACTGCCTGTCCCTTTCTAGATGGAATCAGATTTTAGATCAATTGGGAATACCCTTGGGTAGTTCCTAGAGGTGGATACGTCTTACCAACATACCATGGACAATAGTGCAGAAAGAATTTTGGTCAATCTAAACCCAAAAGAGGGACTAGTTAAGGAGATAAATCTAAAGTACAAGGACCTTTATTTTACTCATATGCTCGACTATAAACATATGCCCTTTTAATGCCACCGATGCCACAAATACAGTCATCTGGCTAAGGATTTTCCCTTAGGCCACCGAAGAAGAAGGAAGCAGAAGAGGGAGACCTGAATGCCAGCTAAGATTCAGGAAGAAGAGGAACTCAGATAAGTCGAAGGGGAGCTGATGGAAGGAATGGAAGGAGAAAGTGGACATCAGCCAGTAGACTCGCTCTCAAGATATGCAGATAGATTCAAGAAGTCCCCTTTCTCATAATCATCAGGTGGAGCAGCCCTTGATTCCCACTGGATCATTAGACACTGGTGGCCTCAAAACCTCAGCAGGAGGGGATGATCCTGGACCCCGTCCTCTCTCAAAGCTCCTCTTTTTTTACTTCTATTTCTTCTTTTTCAAAGCCTGGTCCCTTCAAGCCTGTTATAATGGAATCCATTAATATGAACTTTATTGCGAAGACCTTGTACAATATCATAACTTATATTTTTGAACTCCTCAATGATCCTCCTATCATCCCTAGCCCTGAGTCCCCCCCCTTGTTTTCCCCTCTAGAGAAACCTCCTTATAACATTAGGCATAGAGGCAAGAAGCTTATGCCTCATAATATGGTGGGTGGTCTCGGACCTCAGCCTCTCCCGGTCAGTCTGAGGAAGACCAGGGGTAGGAAATCAATTTTTTCCAAAGCCTAGGTAAGGGAAAAACTTGACATTGCTGACGAGAAAGAACTTTCTCTTTCTGGGGTGCTTAGAGTAGTACAGACACCCTCCCTGGTTTATCGATGTTCATTCTATCCTTCAATTGCAGGGGGTTTGCTAGTCAACCTAAAAAACTAGTACTCAGGGCCTTAGTGAAGTCCTATGAGCCTGATGTCCTTATGCTTCAAGAGACCTTGGGGGTAGGGGAGGAAATTTTTGGAGCTCTGTCCAAAATGTTCCTGGGTTGGTCCTTTCAAGCTTTGGACGCTTTAGGTAGGTCTGGGGATCTGGTGATGGGCATAAAGTCTGAAAGATTGAAGGAGATTAAATCTTGGGGAATGGACAATATCTTAGCAATGGATGTTTACTCCATCAAACTCTATCATCCCCTCTTGTTATTAAATTTCTATGGTCCATGCTTGGATAGGGTCTCCTTCTGGAATAAGTTGTTTGCAAAATCATGTCTGAAAGATCAAAACCTCATTTTTGGAGGGGATCTAAATTTTTCTCTGGGGCTCTCAGAAGCCTGGGGACCTTCTACTTGAGTGGACCCTCTCACAAAAATTTTTCTAAACAAGATAGATTCTTTGCATCTGGTGGGTGCCAACTTAATTAAGCCAAGACCCACCTCGAGGAACAAAACAGATGGAAAGGATAGGGTGGCAAAAAATCTAGATCGTTTTTTACTAAAAGAGGCGCTGGTAAACTGATCCTTGGCCTTCTGGCACTAGGTGGGGGATGGGGGCTTCTCAGACCATCTGTCTATTCTCCTGGAAATCATGGGACCCACAAGAAACCTGGAGCCGCTTTCAAGTTCATCTCTTCGTGGCTCAAGGATGAGTCTTTCAAACAATTTTTTAAAGACACCTGGATGAAGGGGGAGGAGGTTTGACCTAGAAGAAAGAGCATCCACTTCATGGATAAACTAAAACAGATGAAAAGGCCACTTTGGAGTGGAAAAAAACGAAAAAATCTAGGGAGGAGGAAACCCTTCGGTTGATCAATGAGGAACTAGATCATCTGGAAAATACAGAGGGTGCGGGCTATGAAACAAATGAAATGAGGGATAAAATTAAGATCCTAGAATCGACCCGAAAGAAAATTTAACTAGAAAATGAAGAAAGGTGGTGCCTAAAAAGTAGGGCAATCTGGCTGTCAGCAGGGGAAAAAAATACCAATTTCTTCCAGAATTATGAAAAAGGGTGCAAAAATATAAACACTATTTGGGGGATGCAAATGGAGGAAGGTAGAATTGAAAAATCCTTTGAGGAATTATCTAGTCTGGGATGCAACCACTTCATATCGCTATTTAAAGCCCCAGGAGAGCCCTCAATAGCAGAAGTGATTAGAGTGGCTCAGTTCTTCCCTATGTATATTGAAGAGGACAGAAACGATAGCATAATGGATCCAGTGAAAAAAGAGGAGGTGGATGGGATTCTTAAGTCAATGCAGAAGGACAAAAGCCCTGGACTAGATGGATGGACGGTGGAATTATTCCAACATTTCTTCGAATCTCTGGGGAAGGAATTGCTTGGGGTGGTAGAAGATTCAAGGGTCAATGGAACCATCCATCAACCCTTCAATTCCACCTTCCTTGATCTCGTCCCCAAAAATGAGAACCCCAAATCCTTTGAGGACTTCAAGCCTATCTCTCTTCGCACCTGCATCTACAAAATTATTGTAAAGGTGATAGCCAATCACATAAATCCTTTTCTCCCAAAAAAAATATCTAAGGAACAATTTGGGTTTTTGGATGGAAGGAAAATTCATGACGCAATAAGGGTGGCTAAGGAAACTCTACACAGTCTCAAGAGAAGCAAGAAGCAAGGAGCGATAGTGAAAATCTACCTATCTAAATCATATGACCGAATAAGTTGGATATACCTTTGGCTGCTCTTGGCCCATTTGGGGTTCATGAACGATTTCATAAATTGGGTGATGGGATGTATCACATCCACTAGTATTTCCATTCTTATCAATGGGGTTGCAACTCCTTTTTTTCACGTTCAGAGGGGTCTTCGTCAGGGTTGCCCTTTATCACCCCTCCTTTTCCTCCTTGCAACAGAAGGCCTAAGTCAGATGATCCATGATGCAAAAAGGAGAGGAGAATTGAAAGGAATTGAAGTGGCAGTCAACCTATCCATCACTCATTTGTTATTTGTAGATGATATCCTTTTGTTCAGCAATGGAAGCAGTGAAGACATCAGACGAATCAAATCAGCACTAGATCTTTTTCTCAAGGCAACGTGGCTGAGCATCAATAGTAAAAAATCCTCTATAACCATGGAAGGGTTTTCAAGGGCGGAAGCAGAAATAATTTATGAGGTGCTCCCCTTTCAAGTTAAATATTTTAATGACAGGTTTAAGTACCTGGGGTTCTATTTAAATCCATACTCCTATAGAACTCAAAATTGGCATTGGCTAGTGGCAAAAATCGAGTCTAGAGTTAAGCACTGGAGCTTCAAATGGTTTTCAAGGGCAGGAAGGCTTGTGCTGATCAGAGAAGTTGCACTGGAAATCCCAATGTATTGGGCTGCATTAAATTGGGTCCCGAAATGTATACTCTTAAAAATAAGGAAGATATGTAGCAACTTCTTGTGGGCAGGATCGAAGGTCGAACCTGTTCTTCCATGGGTGGCATGGGAGAAAGTGGTGAGACTAAAGCCTTAGGGAGGATGGGGAATAAAGGAGATCTCGTCTTTTGCCCCATATTTTGCGGAAAAGCTGGGATGGAGACTAATCACCCTGGAAAATTTATGGACATCAGTGGTTAAGAGAAAATACATTGACCCTATGTCAACTGGGGACTGGTTGCGCTTACTTGATAAAAAGGTGAAAAACGCGTCGATAGTTTGGAAAGCCACTATGGCCTCTATCAAGATCATTGAACAAGGTTTTGCCTTGGCATGTAGGAAATGGAAAACAAGTCATACTTGGGCAGGACCCTTGGGTAGGATGCAATGGGGGTTTTTCCCTCTCCAAAGATTTGATTGAACATCTTGCTAGCTGAGGGACCTGCTTTCTGAGTCATATTGATCAATTAGTCCAGTCAACTATTTGGGGACAAGCATGGAAGTTAGGGGAGGACCTTCAGCTTGAAGAAAGGTGGAGGGAAGAATGGAAATGATATATAAGTGAGTTTCAAAGAACAAATGTCTACATTCAAGAGAGGTCAGATGCTTTGAGATGGGTACATTCCCCCACAGGCCAATATGCTCCAAAATTTGGATATAAGTGGATAATGGCTCAGAAGGGGTGGGCTGAGCCAAAGTGGTGGTATAAGCCAATGTGGGAACTCAAGTTCCCAGCAAAATCGAGGCTCTCCTTCTGGTGTATTCTAAAGAACAAAGTACCTTCCTGGGATAATATGTAGAAAAGAAGCAATATTGGCCCGAGTTGGTGTCCTCTGTGCAAAAATAATGAGGAATCCGTTCAACACCTTTTTCTATCCTACCCCTTTAACATTTGTTTATGGGCATAAATTTTAGGCTTCTAAACCTATCCCAGCAATGGGAAGGTCCCTCCATCCCAAAGGCTTGGCACAAGTGGTGGAATGAAGCCCCTAATGACCGAGTGAGAAATGTTCCACTAATTATCTCATGGGGAACTTGGATTGCTAGGAACTGGCTTATCTTTAGGGACTCCATGATTCCTGTAGCTATTCTTGTATCATAAGGGGCTTCCATTTAAGAAAATATTCCTATCCCCAAGGAATCCCAGCTGATCAAAGTCATTGAGGAAGAAATCAGGGGAGACATTCCATGGGCTTACTTTGATGGGGATTCAGACCCTCTGAAGAGGTGTGGGGTAGGGCTCACTGTCCATTTCCCTTCAGGAAAGACCTTAAAAGCCTTCATGGGGTTAGGACTTGGAAAAAACAACTTTACTAAGCTCTAATAACTTAAACTGCTTCTGTGCTGGCTTACTCAACTTGGGTTGAGAGCATCCCGGATATTTGGAGACTCCATGATTATAATCATTTGGTTTAATGGAATTCAAAGATTCCAAAACTATATTCTACTTCCATTATTAGAAGAGGTTCTGAACTTGAAAGCTCAATTTAATCAAATCTTTGCTTGTCATATTTATAGGGAACGAAATATGGACGTGGACCTCCTATCTAAGGAGGGCGTACAACAAGCTATGGGGTCTTGGATAACCAAATAATACGAATGAGATTTGATCTGGGTCTTGGATCAGCCTCCACTTGCTCTCTAAATGATAAATCTGTCAGTTTTTTGTTTTTCTTAGTTATTCAAACTCTTGCTTTATTGTAATTCAGACTTCGTTTATACTGCACATCTCTACTTTGTCTTTGTTTTGGATTTTTTTCCTCGTATGAGGAGATCCAGGAGATAAAAATGGACTCTTTCAGTTTTCAAAACTCTATACATCTTCAGATGTTTTTTTTTGTGAAAAATCAGAAAAAGGCCTGGTTTTGACTCCTGTTTAGGGTTGTTTTTCCCCTTCATGGGAAGCCCGAGGGTCAACACAGGTGTTGTATCTTTAAAATATTGTTAATGCTAGCAAAGACAATGGCACTGCTTTCCTTATAGTTGCAAACTTTATGTTCTTTCATCTCTGGCTGAGGGGAAAACATACAGTTTCTCGGAATGCCAATGAGCATATACTATGTAACTTTTTATGATCATAATAGAAAGTTTGATTTTTCTTTTTCGGAAAAAACATAAGAAGAAATAATACATAAAATAAAAAGGAATATAATATATATTATATAATATTTAGATTAGTTTTCATATATTATATATACCAATATATAATATTGATATAATCATAATGAAATGAATTGAGTTGTATTTAAAATTAAAGAAAAAAAGTATTGAAATCAATTTAATTTATATTTATAAGTATAATTTAAGATTTATATACATTAAAATTTAGATTTTTTTTGCCCCAAACTATGTTGACCCTAATATACCTTTTTTCAACATACAAAAATAACATATTTTTTTCAAAACTAAAATGCATTTTTTCTTTAATTTTAATTTGATTGTACTTTTATTCATATTATAATATTATTATTATTTATAGATTTGATTGATCCTAAAATTACAAGGTTACATTTCTATTTATTTTTATTTCATATGTATAATATATATGTATAGATATTAACTTATAATTAATTTGAAACTGTAATATTAAATAAAATGAGATGAATATATAATTTAAAAATAAATATATGAAAATATACAAACATTTTAATTATTGAAAATTGTGTAAATACATGAAGATTGTGTAAGGATATGCATTGTTTCTTTCAAAAAATATGAAATGACAATAATAATACTTTATTCAAAAAGTGTGAAATGACATTTATTACAAGTACTCTACTTTATGGTTTTAAAATTACTTAAAGCACTATCATGGTTAACCATAAGTTTTTATCCACCATTGAGAATGTGACAAATAAGTACCTTTTACTCAATCAATGCCACCTTAGCCATTAGGGATGATGTCATCCCCTAAAATGTGATTGGTTCTCATAAAGTGAATTTTGATTTGTACATTTTCCTTTGGAGGCCCATTTTAGAACTCAAAATTTCCCTAATGCATTTCGCCACAGGTCCTATGAAGGTGCGTTGAAATAGTTTTAGTCGAATTGTATCATCAATGATACTATTCTACGAACACCACAGGTGGAAAGTCATTATATGATTTTTGAAGTCTTCCTCTTGCTTCCCTTCAAATTTTGGTATATCAGAAGGGAGCTTCATGGGCATGGAGGGCCAATTAAGGCCATGTGCAATGGGGTTATTTGTTAAATTTGTTAGTTCTGGAATATTTAGCGACGCTAAGAATGGTAACTGTGAATTTACCACCATTGTACTCTATTGAGAAACATATATTTGAATATGTTGGTTCAGGGGTGGTGCCTGGGGGATATTACCCTGTGGTGTACCCTAATGGATATTTTGTTGACTCCTCGTAGGGGTAGCTACCTTTTGACTGTGAGGGGTCGTCGAAGGAGTTGAGTGTGGTGACCTTGTTGGGGTTTCCACTGGTGTTTTATTTGGTGACCCTTGGGGTTTCCAATCAAATATGCCCCGATAAAGGATGTTCT
Organism: Pinus albicaulis; assembly: GCA_034641835.2. NCBI lineage: Eukaryota > Viridiplantae > Streptophyta > Pinopsida > Pinales > Pinaceae > Pinus > Pinus albicaulis. Next base: position 730,011,283 of record CM076573.1, on the reverse strand, counting down.
GATAACGACAGCAACATGACATCCTCTATGCCTGAACGAGGAGAGGATTGACACTCCTCCCTTAAATGGGGGGAGGTTTAAGAAATGCCTAAATCGATGCGATTTTGTTGGGTCCCCTATGATGTTGATTAGTGCGACCATTTTGTGTTTTGGGAGGTAGGGTGGTTCTTATCAAAGCAAAAATATATGCATAAAACAAAGCGAAAAATGAAAAGGTGATTTTTCTCTTTAACGTTACACTATGTGATCAATCAAGCAAAAAATGAGGTTTTGTTTGTTTTTCGTATGATACCAAAAGCATGTATATACCTACTCATCCTTACTCTCTCAGGGACTGGGCCTTGCAGGGATATCTTCTGATGGGTATTGGGGCCAATGTCCCGAAAGAACAGGTGACACCTCCCAGCAGTCGAATAATTGACCCAAGTAATGGTATGAGGGTCAAGTGATGCTTGCACCATCACAAATAGGGAAGGATGCCTAGTTTTAGCCACTAAGTTATCATCGAGTCTTGAGCTTCTTAGTAATCGTTTACCAGTACTGAGCACTAGATGGGTCAAGTAGTGAAAAAGAGTATCGCACGCACTACGCCTAAGCTTAACCCCTCTAAAATGGGTCTTTGTAATTCTCAGGTATTCATTTCGTGGGTGTATAGACATGTTTGAAGTTCCCTAAAAGGTCAACCTATATGTTTCAAAATATATTATGACCATGACAGTTCTCCTGTATGTCTAAGAAATCATTTTCTTTCAGTCTGATAAGCCTTCCTCTCTAGAATAAATAGCATGAATTCATGTGCACAAAGGTGTAATATTTAATGTGACAACAACAACTTACTAGCTCAGAGAATATGAACTCTATGAACTCTCTCTAGCTTAGAATCTATACAAATCAGTATCTACCCTTCAACCTAAATCTTTAGTTCAATTTATAGAGAGATTCAAGTAGTTTCAAATCCATTAAGTGAGGGATGGGTTCCTCCCATGAAGGGATTTGAGTTCCTTTTACCAAGGGATAAGATCCATGAGTAGAGGGATAAAGCGCAAACTAGTGTGACTCTAGAGGCTTCCAGTTGGGAGAATATTTGACCAACTAGGCTTTTAGAAGTTACTTTTTATATTTACTTGCTTTTTACGGGGTGCACAGGTTTTAGTGGTGAACAGAGCGGTGATCGCCGCGGCTAATGGAAGAAGCATCAGCGCATGCAGAGGAAAATTCTATAAAAAGCACACAGGAAATCTTTTATGTGTTTTATAGAGCTTTTCTCCAATTTCCAAGACTTAATTCAGGAACATGAGTGTTTTTTACTTCTAAGGGAACATGATATGGATGGTGATAGACCCATATTGACAGTCAAAATTCATGATGACAAAATGATGTGTAACACAGTTTTAGGATGTGTTTCCAGCAGAGATCTCAAAGCTTCCACCTCATAGAGAAGTGGACTTCTCCATTGATTTGGTACCAGGGGCAGCACCAACATCAAAGGCAGCGTACCGAATGAGTACTCCAAAGTTAGTAGAGTTGACGTTCTAGTTGAATAAAATTCTTGACAAGGTATACATTAGGCCAAGTGTATCATCGTGGGGTGCACCAATATTGTTTGTGAAGAATAAGGATGGTCTCTCAAGTTATGCATCGATTACAGACATTTGAACAAAGTGACCATCAAGAATAGATCTTTTTTGTTGAGGATTGATGACTTATTTGACTAGTTGAAGGTAGCAATGGTGTTATCAAAGATTGATTTGAGATCTGGATATCATCAGGTATGTATTAAAGAAGAGGACATCTACATGACATCTTTCCGTACCAGGTATGGGAATTATGAGATTTTTTGTATTTCCGTTTGGTTTGACTAATGCTCTAGATACATTTATGTGCCTGATGAATAGTGTGTTGTGTTTGTATCTAGACAAGTTTGTTATTGTATTCATTGATGACAACATGATATATTATAAGAATGAGGAAGAGCGTGTAGATCATTTGGCAGTAGTGTTGATATTGTTAAGAGAGCATCAGTTGTATATGCTAAGCTTATTAAATGAAGTTTCTTTCAAACAAAGGTACATTATTTGGGGCATGTGATCTCCAAGGAAGGCATAACAGTGGATCCAGAGAAGATAAGGGCTATCATGGAGTGGGAAGCTCCTAGAATGTGGATGAATTAATATCATGTATGGGGTTAGTGGGCTATTATAGGAGGTTCATCAAGAACTTCTCCCAGATTTCATATCCTATTATGTCACCGCAAAGGAAAGGTAAGAGATTTGAATGGACATAGGATTGTGCAACAACTTTTGAACAGTTGAAGTAGTTGTTGATAAATGCTCTAGTGTTAAAGATTACATATCTAAACAAAGAGTTTGTAGTGTGCACAGATGCATTAAATACAGGGATTGGTGGATTTATTATGCAAGAGGGACACGTAGTATGTTATGAATCACAGAAACTGAATGAGCATGAGAAGTATTATCCGACACATGATATTGAGTTGGAAGCGATCTTTCATGCATTGAAGATGTGAAGGAATTATCTTCTTGGAAATAGGTTTGTATTAATGAGTGGTCACAGTGGGTTCAGATATTTGTTTGACCAGCTAAACCTAAATTCCAGGAAATATATATGGTTGTCCATGATCAGTGAGTTTGACTTTGAGATCAGATACATCTAGGGCAAAGTTAATAGGGTTTTCGATGCTCTTAATAGATGGATACAGGTAAATCACATTACAACTATTATTTCTTATGGGATAGACTTACAGGATTGGATCTTACAGTCATTTTAGTAGGATGACAAGTATAGAGATCTTATGCACAGGTTACAATAGAGTGCGGGTACAGGTACAAGTGCACAGTATGTGGACTATCATCTCTCAGCAAATGGATTGATCAGATTTAGGGATAGGATATGTGTAAGACAATAGTGAGATCAAGAATATTATCTTGAGGGAGTTTCATGTGAAACTGTATTCAGGTCACCCAGGATACCAAAAGACATTGACAGCAGTAAAGAAGTTTTATTTTTGGTCGAATATGAAGAAGGATGTGGAAAATTTTGTGGCTATATGTTTAGATTGTCAGTAGGTAAAGGCATAATGTAAGCATCCAGGTTGACTACTGCATCTGATTCTTATTCTAGAGTGGAAATGGGAGGTCATTAATTTCCATGGACTTCATCACAGATTTTCTGACGACATATAGACAACATGATTCCATCATGGTTGTGGTGGATAGGTTGACTAAGGTAGCACACTTCATTCAAGTGAAGACTACATATTTAGCTAGTGATGTGGCACAAGTGTTAACCAGAGATGTGGTCATATTGCATCGGTTTCGAAAGAAGATTGTGTCAGACAGGGATGAGATTTTCACTTCCAAGTTTTAGAAGGAGTTATTTGTAGGTTTAGGTACAGATTTGGCCTTCAATACAGCTTATCATCCACAGATAGAAGGATAACCAAATAGGTTCAACAGGATATTGGAGGAGATGGGAGGAGTACCTTCCATTGGTTGAGTTCGCTTACAACAATGGCTACCAGGAGTCACTGAGGATGAGTTTTTTTGAGGCATTGTATGGGAAAAGTTGTAATACTCCCATCAGTTGGAGTGATCTAGTGAACATGGTATTAATTGGATCAGACATGTTAGTAGAAATGGAATAGGAAATGCAGGTAATTAAGAATAATTTAAAGGAAGCATAAGACAGGAATAAAATCTATGCATATTTGAAGAGGTTTTTTAAGGAGTTTCAAGTTGTGTAACAAGTGTACTTGCACATCAATCCCAAGAAGAGCTCCTTGTGGATTGCATCGTGTGCCAAGTTAGAACCTCAATTTTGTGGACCTTTCAATATTCTTGAAAGGATTGGACTGGTAGCCTATCGACTTGCACTACCTCCAAAAGTGAAATTCAATGTTTTTTTCCATGTATCGTTACTTAATAAGTATGTTAAATATGTTTATCATGTGATTGACTAGTATGTATTGCAAGTGGAGCCAGATGGAGAATTTTAGCCAGATTCTCAATGTGTATTGCAGAGAAAGGTGCTCATGCTTAGGAAACGAGAAATAAAGAAGCTTAAAGTGTAGTGGAAGCACTTTGGGCCTAATGAAGCTACATGGGAAATCACAGATCATATGCGCTATGTATCCTTCTCTATTCATTGGTTGAGCAAATGTCCTTGATATACGTTTTGGTATATGCTTTGGTATGATGTTTTGGTATATGTACATATGTGTATGGATGTAAATACCACCATGAACTATGTTATAAAGCTCCAATATGTGGTATGGTGTCATGTCATTATGATTCTCATGCTGTTATGTTGTCATGAGGGTTTAATTCTAAGCAAGTTGATCATTGTAAGAGCTGCAACGAGCTAAGTTATAAAGCTCCATGGGAAATATGTTTTTCTTTCAACAATCTTGTTGGTTGTAGGTGTCATTTAACTCGAGGACGATGCTCCCCCAAGGGGGAGGGTTCTGTAACAGCCCTGGTGAAAATTCCATGTAATAAAAGTTAATAAATGAAAAATAATAAGCATGTTTAATGGACACTTACTCCAAGCTTAATGTTGGGAAAACATCCTAGGGTGGGTGTTCATTTCGATTATTATGGCTAAGGAAATTGGAAAAGGCAATGGAAAAGGATTTGGAAAGGAAAAATGGCATTTTTGGCAATTTATTTACAAAAATTATGGAAATTGGGAGAAAAGGAAGGTGAAAGGTCATAGTTTTCACGTGGGGAGGAAAATTAAGGGAAAATAATGGAAAATGAAGAAAAAAGAGGCCACATTAATAAAAAGGATTCTGAGGATCAGTTGGTGACTTTTTTCAGATCATTTTTTGAGCTCCCTCTCTATTTTGTCTCTCGCACACCCTTGGACATTTAGATTTTTCTTTGATCACTTTAGAATTGGATCAAGAAAGGAAAAGAAGGAAAATAAGAGGCAAAGATCAAGCAAGGAAGAGAAGGATCAAGCAACTATAGTTGGTTTACTTCCAGGTATCGATTTTAATGTGTGATTTCCTTGCTATATTTGGCATGCATGCTTATGCATGTGTGTTATTGGTTCTCTTGTTGTCATTGGCATGGGTCTTTTCAAGTGTGACAATGTTCTTCAACCTTGCCTTTCCATTTCCGGATAACCATGGAGTGATGGCGTTCTCATGTTTTGTTAAGCTAAATTGTTGGATGGTTTTGAAAATGAGTGAGGTGGATCTCTGAATGAAATAACACATGGCCTAGTGAAACCTGAACCAGAATTTGGATTTAGCTAAAGCCAATGACCTAGTAACCCCTGAACCATAATGTGGGTTGTGGTAAGGCCAAGTATTGTGTCCCTCAATGGGCCTAGGAATCTTAAACCGGTGAATTGCGGCATATATAGTAAATGCTAGAGGTGGTTTCCCTTGATCAGGCCTAGGAATCCTTGGTCGATGAATGGTGGGATATACGGTAAATTCTAGACGGTGGTGTCTCAATTATGGCCTAGTTATCTCTAGATCGGACTGTGGATTTCGGTAAAGCCTATAGACTAGGAGTCAGGAAAATTACTCATGGTGTAGGTGGAGAAAATTGGTGGAATCTATGCTTGTTTATGGCCTAGTTATCTGGTGAGGATTTCAGTAAAGCATGGTTTTATTGATTGGGATAAGGTGGTGTAGCCTCAAGAAGCCTTGGTTTATTTTTTTGGATTTGAGTCCCACATTCATGCTTGGAATATGGCACGGCGATGATTGGCTGAAGAGAGATTTGGTTCAGCCAGTATATGGTCGGGTGGAACGTGGAAGTCCCAAACCTGGTTATTTTTTCATTCATTAATAAGAGTTCCTTTCCTTGTTATTTTATGCACAAATGTATTGGTTCATATGTGGAAATTATGGTTGTTGTATCCTCATTATTTATGTTGTTTATATGTTGGTTATGAGTATGTTTTATGACAATGATGAGGTACGAATCTCATCATGTTTTGATTTATAAATTAATGAAAAATGAATATATGACCTAATATATGATAATTCAGATAATGTGATGAGGCATCAATTATTCTTAGTGATTGTCAGATAAGTATGAGACCCTTATGCTCAGATCTATTATTATGACATGTAGAATGCATATTTGTGACATGTTTGATGACATTCTTTTCATGGCTGGTAGTGTTCCAATCAAGTCCTTGTTCAAGTATTTGCATTTGTATCATTGATTCTATGTTACTTTTCATTTATGGAAGTTTCATGGAGTTCTGGGTACTGGCCTGATTCCTGGCTCTGAAAAAGTGGCATAGAATCCAGGGCCATTGTCACATAACTACCTGGAAAAGTCTCCAGTCACAAGCATGCCCTTTTTGTGGGAGCGGATAGAGGGTCCCACTCACATGCATGCCCATGTTATGGGAGCGATTGAGGCTCTAGGTCAGTAAATGTTAGGTTGTCTCAAGGGTTGATCACCTATAAGTGTTATAAGGCTCCAGAGGGTTTTGTAGCATGTGTAAAAGGTCAGATTGGTTGTGTTCTGTTGGTTCCACTTCCTTAACTGTACATGGGGAGTTGAATCAAATCATAGTAGGCTCTCGTCAGATGTTTACCCTAGCTGACCAGTTAACTTAGATAAATGTGGGAGGAGGGTGTTACGTGCACACTCGTGGTGGCCAGTGAATTAGATGTAAAATAAATTTATGATAATAGAACAGACAACGACGAAGACTATCTACCGACAGTGGTTTTTACCATTGTGGTTTCCAAATTACATCTAGTGTCCTAGTGTGATGTGATTATTGATGTGTTGTTTCTATGTGTCTTGATGGTTTATGGTTTATGCATTGTTGATATCATGGTACATGTTCGTTAGTATTGTTTCTCACATGGTACTGGTTATACATATTCTATTTTCTACTAATACATTGTGATGTGTCATTGGTTAAATTATGCTTGATTATTTGGTTGTGATAAGAAAAGGTTAAAGAAAATAAAAAGTTGGTCATAAAGGCACAAAATTGATTCACCCCGCCCCCTCTCAATATTCTTCAAGGTTTCTAAAAAATGGAGATCTCTGACAGCTGAGGATATGATCTAACAAATCATTACCTTTTATTAGCCTTAAATTTTGATTCAACTGATTTTATAATTTTTAATCCCTTTCTTAAAAATACAATTATTCTTCCAAATTCTTATGGTGCCCTTCATTTTCTTTCAATTTTTTTGTCAAAATATCCTTTACTATTTTGTTTTATTATAGTTTAATTTTCAGGAGAATGATTGAATCTCCATTACATCCTTCATCCTTATATTCTTGCAGCTAGTGTTCTAATTTATTGACCATTTTCCTCAGTTGTCTTAACTCTTCCAAGGCACTTACGAGTTATCCCTCAAAATCCACTTTCGCTTCAATCTCTTATTCCACATTTTGATCATTCATGGATATGAGAAACATTTCTCCCCTTTCATCATCAGATATGTATCCATCACTTTTATAATCACCATCTTCTTTGGAATACATTCTTTTCCTTTTGATATATCCTCTTCTTTCATGATCACAAGATTTAATTTTTTTTATCATCACTATCCTTTGATTTTGCATACAGACACTTGGATGAATTGTGAACTATTCTACCACACTCAAAACATTTGAATGGAAGCTTACCTTTGAACTTTCCAGTTCCACTTTTCATCTTTCTTATAAACTAGGCTTCATCCTCATATGATTCATGACTAGAGTCTTCATGGATATTTTGCTTGTTTGTTTCTACAACTACTTTAAATGGTGCTTTGCTTGATCTTGACTTCTTATTTTTTTCTCATTTTGTATGCAGTGATAATTCCATGAAGAGAATGAATATTTGGATTTTGAAGATATGATCATTTCTCAATGGTTGAAACCTTGGGATTGAATCTTGAGGGAATTGGTCTTAATATTTTGTGAACAACTTCAGATTCCTTAAATGTCTCACCAAGACCTCTAATAGTGTTGATTGTCCCATTTACATGAAGAAATAATGTTGGAACACTCTCATCTTCATCCATTTTCAGACTTTCAAATTGACTTCTATAAGTTTTCATCTTAGCCTTCTTTAATTTATCATCTACTTCATAATTGATTTGGAGCTTGTTCCAAATTTATGTGGCTTATTTGTAGTGCATCACTTTAAAAAAAATATATGTATGGTAGTCCAATTGATATGGAATTTTTTTTCATTTGCATCAGTAGGAGGACTTGTAGGAACCTTATAATTGTTTTCAACAACCATCCAAATATCAGTACCTAGAGACATAATATAGGTACTCATTATTATTTTCCAAAAGGCATAGTTTGATCCACCAAATAGTGGAGCCTTGCTTATAGGAGATCTCATATGAATGACCATGTTCCTCTATTATCTACCTTCTAGTCATTAATTTTTCTTGAAGGAACCTGCTCTAATACCAATTATTGGAAATTTGATTATACTAAGGGGGAGGGGGTGAATCATTATAATGGTCGATCTTAACTTATCAAAGAAGTTCAATGAAAATATAATATTAATCACATCAAAAACATAAAATACACCATATATATATATATATAACTTTATTATTATTATTGAACGATCATGTAGACACCAACCTACTAATGCATTGATTTACTAGCACCAAGCCCATAAAACCTTTTACTAGCAAAAACCAAAAGGAGACACCAATCACCTAAGAAATGAAGCCGCTACCCTAAACTTATTTACCAGCACAAACCAAAAGGAGGCACCAATTTCCATAAAGGTTTTACTAGCTCCAACTAGAAGGAGACACCAGTCCCCAGAGAAATACACACACCAACCTGAAATGCTTTACTGGATCCCTTGTTTATATATTTAGCTATGTTTTAACATAGTTCTTATATGTTACTCCTATGTTCTTCTAATTACTCCCTTTTATATATCTTTCAATTATGCATACAGTGTTGGACAGAGTGTTGTCATTGGTTAACATTGGTAATTGGTTTTAAATATTGGCATTAGAGACTATTGTGTAGCCATTGGTATAAAGGGTAGTATTAAGCTGGTATGTGTGGTATTTTGTTGAGAACCATCATGGTAGATAGATGTTTTTGGTGTTTTTTTATTAAGGGTCCCAAAAACATCTTCCTTGCATTTGGTTGGTTCCTACAAGGAGCATACAAATAACTGGATGATGTTAGTGTTGAAACAAGAACCAACAAAGTATTGAATATAATGGAAACAATGCATAAAAAAAATTAAATTAAAACTAAATTAAACAACATAAAACAATATTAATGAAGCAGAAACACATCAACAAAGGTATAGGAATAGGATCCTCTTTATTTATTGTTGGTGGTGGAAGAGTTACAAATAAGATATTAAAACACTTTAACAGAGTTGCTTGAGCAATGGTGCTCAAGAGCTCTCAACAAGAATTTCCCTTCTTCAATCTCTTTTGAAAACTCATTTCCTCTCAAAGAACCAAAGAAAACACTCAATAATGGTGGAACCCTCTCAACAATGGAATGGAAGATTGCTTTGAAGCAATTTTTCCAACATAACAATGCACAAACTTCTTCTTCTTCTTTGTCTTCCAATGCCTTGTATATATAGAATTTGAACTCCTCTTTCCCTCCCTTGGCTCATCAATTAGAAAATGACTTGAGAGAAGAAAAATAGGATCCCTTTGGGAGTTTCACATCTCCAAATTAGTTGGAAATCAATTTTCCTGGGGCAGTAATTGTCAGCGAAACTCAACCAAAATCGTGAGGATTGGTCCCAGACTGCTGACTGGACTTTGAGCGACTCGAATGGATATCGAAGGAAAATTCGTATGGTATTGAATTTTTTCCTTTGGAGCACCCACGCGGGTTGATTTTTTTTAATTGGACTTTGGAGAACCTTTTATTGTTTTATTTTCATGATGTTTCCAGCTAGAAAAGCTTCACATGTACATGTTGTTATCTCACTCTAGGTGTCATCTAACATGTACAAATGTGTGTATGATTTTTCCTTATTAACACCAGAAAAGTGATGAATCCTTAAAATATTTATGAATATGGTCATTGGATGTATGGCTCAGAAGCTTGTTTGTTGCAAACATTTTATGCACATAAGATCAATTCAAGTGCCCCCGCAAAATTCCTAGATAGATAGCTCTTAGAGAGACCTTTTCAATGATATATGACACTTAGAAACTCTTCAAAGGGTTGAAAAGCTAAATTTTTTTTGAATAAATTCATTCTTCCTTGGCCGAAGAAGTTTGGAGGCCCAAGTTATTTATGAAGAAAACAAGGAGTGAGCATCAAAAGGACTAAATTCTACACTAAAGTAGACTTATCTGAATGTTCGGTTCCATTAATCTATTTAGAATTCCATGTGCTAGCGAGGTTCTAGTTTAAATAATTCTATTGTCCCTGAATGATACTTTTAAAGGAAACACAAGAAAAGCATTTGGATCCTACCTCTCCTCTCCATATTGTTGGAAATACTGAGAGGGGGGGTGAATCAGTATTTCTTTCCAATTTTTATTTTTACCAGTTAGATCACTTATATTTAGAACACAAATGAACAATAATAATAAAATTCTTTTATTAATATTCATAAATTAAGTATAACATTTTTGTAGGGCTCCAACCTTAGATGAAGACACCAATCTTCAGTCTCCCTGGCTCAAACCTGTATTATGCCCAGCACCAACTTGGACTTCTCAAGGCTCCAACCTTGTTAGTTTGAGGCACCAACCTCTAGGACTTCAACCCTATCTCTGGTACATGCTCCAACTTGGTCTCTTGAGGACTCCTATCCTCTAGGGCTCCAACACTATCTTCTAAGGAACCAACCTTGTCTCTCTGAGGCTCCAACCTTAGCTTCAATTCGTCAAGATATATTTGGTTATACTTCATGGCTCCCAATGTCTTCTTCAACAAGCCCTGGAAATCTTCAGTTTTCCCCTCACTTATTCTCCACGTCACTTCATCAATGTCAACATTTTATTCTTAGAAAGTCACCACTTCTCTTCATTGTACCCAAAAAATTTCTTCAAGTCACCTTATGATGGCTTCATCAATGCATCATCATCTTCCAAGATCACTCAAGGCTTCTCAACAAAATATCGTCAATTTGGAACCCTCTTCAAGGTCACTCCATAAAGACTTCAGTCAAGTATCAACATCACAATCTCAGGTATTAAAGAATGCACTCCTATCCGAGCTTCTGTGTATGAGCTACTACACAGTCTGAGCTTGTGTAATGTTTGATTTTTGCACCATTGTTCACTATTTTAACTGATCAGGAGATCAAGTTCTTAATGGAAAAATGCTCAAAAAAAATTAGTTGCTCATAATTGGTCCAAACCAGAACGACAGGAAAGAGCTCGAAAAAATGATCCTGTAGACGTGAACGACACTGAAAACCGACGCTGTATGAGAAATTTATTCAGCTTTGAAGTTTGCCAATTTCAGTAAAAAAATGGCCAATTTGACTTTACAAAAATATTTTATTAAAAAGAGAATATTCCACAGAATATTTCGATGGTGGCCAATCAGAGGGCGCCACGTGGCCAGCCTAGAGGCCGCCACGTGGCCCCAAGATTCAAACAAAATGGCGTTTTAAAATTTTGTGTTCGCCGCAGGGTTCAACCCCAGGTCGGGGCAGAGGTAACTGAGCGGCCCAACCATCGGGCCAAAGGTGGTTCTTATTTGTATTGGTGGCGACGTTTATTATAAAGTTTAACTTGTTTTGGGCGGGGCCCGAAAGGGGGCCAGCCCCCTCCGCATATGACCATATGGCTGGGAACCAAGAGCTAAACAGAATGGGCGCGCAGCAATATGGATAAGGTCACATGTGTTTCGGCTGACATTTCCATATGGTTTGTTATATATGGTTTTAACATTAATACTTGTCGTGTATAACTCAAAGTTTTAAACCAATCTCTGACGAGCGCGGTCACGTGGCCCTTAACTTTAGCACCCACGACCTGGTGGGACATTTGGCAGATTCCGCCTATTTTTGTGGCCGCCCCTAATTTGTCGTTCTTAACTGCAGTTCCACCAGATCTGGTCAAGTTTTTCTAGCCCTAACTGGGCAAAGTTAGTTTCAGTCATAACTTTGGCTAGGAAAGTCCAATTGGAATGAATTTTTTTTTATTTAGGGGTATTGGAGCATTATGAAGCTGTTGGAATAGGTTGCAAAGCCATCAGGGCACTCTGTCAGTGATTTTATTAGCGAAATTTATTGTGGAGCTACTAGGGCTAAGGGAATGATCAGCTGTATTGGGCTATATTCATCAGTTTGAGGTGAATGAATAGTCAATTTTTACTGTTTCCAGCACTCTAATTCTGAATTTTAAGCTATTTTAACCTTTTGAGGCTTTATTCATGGTGTAATACTTATTTTGAGCATTAATAAAAGAGCTAAAAGCCTATTTGGAGGCTTTTGGACCCAGCAGAGGTAGCCCAAGAGAGGGGTGAACTGCTTAAACAAATGATTACTGTTATGTTGTGCATTCTTGCTGCTTATTTCCAGAGTTTACTACATTAAACAGTAATTTTTAATAAGTCCACTTTTCACAATGAGACTTATACAGTGATCAAAACTCATTTGTTGCATTTCAAACCACATTACTTCCATTGCAGAATACCTTAACTTGCTTATTCACACATAAAAATTGGTTAATGAATACTTTTCAAACAAAAACAAATACTTTCATTTCCAGATCGTTTAGTGTTTACTTCATATTTCTTTAGGCAGAGCTAGTAAGAGGGCTAGAAGCTTCTGGTTTCATCCTTTCTAGTAAAGGTGAAATAACCAGTAAAAGCCCCTACTGTCTATCTCTGTATAAGAAACATTTTGTTCACACATTTCAGATCAGATTGGTATCAGAGCTCTAGGTTTTGCTTAAGAGTTTGTGAAATTTGTGCAAGAAAATTGTGTTGTTCTGCAAATTTGATGCTTACTAGGCTGAAATTGAAAAGTGGGGAAGGTCAATTGGTTAGAGCACAAGATAATCCTCAACCAAGGAGGGCTAGGGTGCCATTATCTCCACCTTCCATTTCATCCTCATTAGCCTTAGTATCAGCCACAAACATGTCTTCCAGAGAAGGAGAAGTACATGAGGAAATGGATCCCAAGGAAGAAGAAAGAGTTTTTAGAAAATCTTTCTTGGACATGACTGAGATGGTTAGGATCCTATACCAGGAGAGAAATGATAGGATTGCTGGAGAAGGGTCTAGAAACCAAAGAGAAGAAGGAGATTCTTTAGGAGGGAAGGAAGACAATGATAAGTCTAAGAAAGGGAATGGAGGAAATGGTGATCCACCATCTCCATCGTCATCCTCTTCCTCCACATCATCCTCTTCAACTTCTGTTAATCAGTCACACAAAACAAAAACATCTCTTAGAAATCCTTTGTTAAATCTTGATGTGAAGTTTGAGTTGCCAATGTTTAATGGTGATGTTAATGCAGAAAAATTGGATAACTGGATTAGACAGCTGGAAGTCTATCTAAAAATTCAGAATCTGCATGATGATGACACAAAAATCCAATTAGCCTCATTGAGAATGGATGGAGCAGCTTTGGTTTGGTGGGAAGCCAAGACTAGGGAGGAAATCAAAAAGCATGGTAAGATAACTCTAACTTGGAATGAGTTTATTACTGCTATTAAGAAACATTTTTATCCTCTTTCTCATATTCAGAAGGCAATCATGAATTGGAAAAATTTTAGGAAACTTAAGGGTCAAAATGTGCAATATTATACCCAAGAGTTTAGAAGGAGAGCACTTCTACTTGGGGTAGACTTACAAAGTCAAGACACCTTGTTAAAATACAAAGGAGGTTTGCACAATTACCTTCAACATACTATCCTAATGTTCAATCCTACCAGCTTAGATGAAGTCTGTGTGTAGGCTACACATTTAGAAGCTAGAGGAAAGAATACTTTTGATGAGGATAGTAATTTCAAAAACAAAGGAAAGAAAAGAGTTGCAAATACAAGAAAGGAAAAAGGAAAGTTATTTTGCAAGAACTGTTCAAAGACAAGTCATGATGAAGATCATTGTTGGAAGCTTCATCCTGAACTAAAACCAGAAAAAGACAAGACCAAAGAAAAGGAGAAAACTGTAGCAACAGTTGAGCAAGACTTAGGGTCAGACTCAGGTGATGAGACAAAAAGCATCGCCACAGTTTTAAAGAACATTAAGGGGAAAGAAGTGGTGCAAGACACAATTCCCAGTTATAGCTCTTTAAATTTTCACAAAGATACTCATGAAGAAAAGAGGAGGATAGAGCTCTTCCATGTGAGGGTAATTTCAAAACATACGAAATTGACACACTATTTGACAGTGGGTCACAAGCTAATCTCATATCTGAAGACTTGGTCAAGAAGCTTAAACTTGAGACCATTCCACATCCGAAGCCTTATCCACTTGGATGGATATGCAAGGATGCCAACTTGCAAGTCTCAAGAAAGTGCATATTGCGCTTTGCAATAACTGCACACTTTATTGACACAGTTGAACTTGATGTGGTGCCGCTTGATATATCAGGAATTTTTTTGGGAAGTCCTTACTTATTTAACAGGAAGGCCATATTTCATCGCCACGAAAAAAAGTATCACTTGTTCAAATATGGTAAAGAGTACATTGTGAGAGCACACAAGAAGAATCTGGAATCTTCTTTACTCCATGCAAGTCAATTGAAAAGACCGGTTAATGCAAGTCAAAGTCTAACTTTGTTAATGTTGAAACGACCAGATTTTGAGCATTCACCTTTTTATGATGTTGCTAATGATTTGTCTCAGTTTAATAACAGTTTGTCTTTGAAAGAAGATGATGTTATGTTGTGCAAATTACCTTTTGGGTCAGCCAATGCAGTGAATGAAGTGTCAAAGCAAAGCAGTGCAAGCAAGGAGGACACACCATTCAACATGGGAAAAAGTTGGTTTCAGTATGGTCGAATTCGCCATGGGAATAGTTTTCAAGGTGAAAGTTATTTTAAGTCTTATGGGAAGTTTGATCAGTGTAGAAAAAGTTTGTTTTCTGTAGATTACAATTGCTATTCTACAAATTTTAATCATTTGCATCATGACTCTGTCAATCTTAACAATGGTCGATCAGTTGCTTCCAGAGACAGATTATCATTTTCTCAAAAGCTCCATTTGATGAAATCGGGTAGATTTCAGTTATTCAAGGGTGGAAGAGTGGAGAATCAGTCTCCACATTATCAGTTTCACTAGTCAGAGAGATTTTGGGGTCCAAAAGCTTCCCATTTGGGAGGTGTGATCAGGAGATCAATTCCTTAATGGAAAAATGCTCAAAAACAATTAGTTGCTCATAATTGGTCCAAACCAGAACGACAGGAAAGAGCTCGGAAAAATGATCCTGTAGATGTGAACGGCACTGAAAACCGACACTGTATGAGAAAGCTATTCAGCTTTGAAGTTTGCCAATTTCAGTAAAAAAAAATGGCCAATTTGACTTTACAAAAATATTTTATTAAAAAGAGAATATTCCACAGAATATTCTGAGAATATTTCATGGAATATTCCACAGAATATTCTGCAAAATATTTCGATGGCGGCCAATCAGAGGGCACCACATGGCCATCCTAGAGGCCGCCACGTGGCCCCAAGATTCAAACGAAATGGCGTTTTAAAATTTTGTGTTCACGGCAGGGTTCGACCCCAGGTCGGGGCGGAGATAACCGAGCGGCCCAACCATCGGGCCAAAGGTGGTTCTTATTTGTATTGGTGGTGACGTTTATTATAAAGTTTAACTTGTTTTGGGTGGGGCCCGAAAGGGGGCCAACCCCCTCCGCATACGACCATATGGTTGGGAACCAAGAGCTAAACGGAATGGGCGCGCATCAATATGGATAAGGTCACATGTGTTTCGGCGGACATTTCCATATGGTTTGTTATATATGGTTTTAACATTAATACTTGCCATGTATAACTCAAAGTTTTAAACCAATCTCCGATGGGCGCGGTCACGTGGCCCTTAACTTTAGCACCCACGACCTGGCAGGACGTTTGGTGGATTCAGCCTATTCTGGTGGCTTCCCCTAATTTGTGGGGCTTAACTGCAGTTCCACCAGATTTGGTGGAGTTTTTCTAGCCCTAACTGGGCAAAGTCAGTTTCAGTCATAACTTTGGCTAGGAAAGTCCAATTGGAACGATTTTTTTTTTGATTTGGGGGTATTGGAGCATTCTGAAGTTGTTGGAACAGGTTGTAGAGCCATCAGGGCACTATTTCATTGATTTTATCAGTGAATTTTCTTGTGGAGCCACTAGGGCTAAGGGAATGATCAGTTGTATCGGGCTATATTCATCAGTTTGAGGTGAATGAATAGTCAATTTTTACTGTTTCCAGCACTCTGATTCTGAATTTGTAGCTATTTTAGCCTTTCAAGGCTTTCTTCATGGTGTAATACTTATTTTGAGCATTAATAAAAGAGGTAAAAACCTATTTGGAGGCTTTTGGACCCAACAAAGGTAGCCCAAGAGAGGGGTGAACTGCTTAAAAAAATGCTTACTGTTATGTTGTGCATTCTTGCTGCTTATTTCCAGAGTTTAATACATTAAACAGTAATTTTTAATAAGTCCACTTTTCACAATGAAACTTATACAGTGATCAAAACTCGTTTGTTCCATTTCAAACCACATTACTTCCATTGCAGAATACCTTAACTTGGTTATTCACGCATAAAAATTGGTTAATGAATAATTTTCAAACAAAAGCAAATACTTTCATTTCCAGATCATTTAGTGTTTACTTCATATTTCTTTAGGCAGAGCTAGTAAGAGGGCCAGAAGCTTCTGGTTTCATCCTTTCTAGTAAAGGTGAAATAACCAGTAAAATCCCCTACTGTCTATCTATGTATAATAAATATTTTGTTCACACATTTCAGATCATTAATCGAGCCAAATATATACCACATTCTGAGCCTATAAAACACACCACAGTTTGTGTAGTTATTGTCTTGTCATATTTTCAAGCTTCTACACTTATGGTAGATCCAAGAGACTGTTTTTTGACTGAGCTAATTTGAGAGAATGTGCCTGTAGCTTAGCCCAAAAATTTGTGCACTAAGCCAAGGTTCTGTGATGCTAATACAAGGCTCTATAGCCCTAAACCGAGGCTACTCAAGATCAAAGCAAAGGTGTTGTAGGTGTATACAAGTTATGGACTAAAACTTCGGATCTGACCTTTTGAAATGTGCCACAAAGAGAAAATCAAGCTACTATACACTGTTGTCACATCAATGGACTGGTTAGGGTTACTAACAGTCCCTTGTTAGCCACTCCACCTCTTCCAAAAGACCTCCTATAGCTGCGGCCTCCTCTTTTTAAGTTTTTCCCACAACCTGCTCCCTTTCTAGGCTAATACTAGCCCCAAGCAACCTTCCTCGGCCCTCCTATTCAAAGAAACAAGGTCTGTGGCCTTGTTGTGTCAAAAAATAGCTCCACAACACCCTATTTCAGAGACTGTCTAAGTTGTTGCCTATATTTTTAATCATATGGGAGCTGCGGTCTGTAGAAAATATGAAATCCACACAAAAGAAACCCAAAATAATAGATTTTCTTGCTCCTCGGCCTCCTGTAAACGTCTTCTGAAATTTTTGACCGAATTGATACCAAGAAATGAATTTCAAACTGTGTATATATAGTCTTTATTGTGATGGAAAACGAAGAGACTCGTCACTATTATGTAGGCCGACTTGAGAAGCTAGGATAGGTCGGCTCCAAAAAAAAAAATTATTGCATAACTTCAAAAATCAATATCTTTCTAACCACGAGGAGTTTTGGGGCATATGAGGGCTCATTAGAAAGAGGAAGGAGTCCTCCTTAACATGGTGAAGGAGTCATTTTGAAATTATGTCTTCAAGATGTCAAAAATTAATTTTCTTTATGACTGTTTGGAATTTTTAGTGCAGAAGGTGATTAGGACAGCAAGAGGTCATTACTGTCTTCTCCATTGTCATGTATCCAACAATGTCATTATATGTCATCAAGTATGTTTAGGTCATTCATTTCATATATCCCATCATTGTCCATGTCATTATTATGTATGTCCTTATGTGTGATAGTGTAGCATCAATCATGTTACCAACCATGTCATAGTGCAGCATCCATTAATTTCCATCCAGAGAGCCCATCATGAGATTTATATTTCATCAATGTAAATTCATTCATGTATAGTCCTCCATATGTCATAAAATTTTTATATATTAGATACATCATTAAGTGTAGTCTTCTAGGCTACCAAACAATTTACATGATTGACACTTGGCACCTTAAGAATATTCACCATCTTGATATCATGCTGGTTCCAAGCTTCTTTATTAAGAGTAAGCACATCATCATTAATGACATCCTTATTAACCAAGAGGTACTGGTCATCATGAGAAAGGACATATTTATATTATGTCTTCATGATGTTACTGCTAGGGTTTTCCATTAGGGTTATTAGGACTTTACAAGAATATTTGTCCCCATATTGACATCAATGACAACCTTAGACCAATAATCTCCCCCTTTGTCATTGATGGCAATATTGTTGCCCTTCCAACATTTTCTCCCCCTTTGACATCAATGGAAAATGGGGTACCCAAGAACTCCCCTATCATGTTTCTCCCCCTGTGATGGTTCTCTTCTGGAAATGTGGTTCATGATAGATGTGCTTACATTTCTTTATGTGATAAACCATCTCCCCCTGTCTACATAAATTCCTTTAGCTCATGAAGGATTTCTTGCCTTGTGTGATCAAGTAGAGGAAATCATCATAATATCATGTGTTTCTTCAATGGATTTACTTTCGAGAGATGATTTATCAAGATTTTCCATGTGTAACTCATCAAGGACTTCATAGGGCCCACTCACGGATCACTTTCTGCAAGAATACTCAAGAATCAAAAACTCCCCCTAACTGTATGCATGGTCTCTTTTTGGTAGGGTTTCATCATCAAACACTTGAAATATCACATTTTCCAAGGATGTCTTCATCAAATCAACAACATGTGTTGTTGGCTAGAGTGTTCAAGAGACTTTCAGAACCAATTTGCTTCCTTTTCCACACTTGTGTAACTTTCTTCTCTAGCTTGGTTTTCATAGTTTTAGCTTGTTTAGGGAGCCAAGTCAATTTACATTCACGAGCCATATGTCCAATTTTATGGCAATTGAAGCATTCCATTCTACTCATAAATGAGGATGCATTATTTCTTCTTGCAAAGCTACTTCTAGGAGATTGAAGGGGACCATTAAATTTGTCCTTGTGGTATGCCCTACAATCCTTTTCCATATGCCCAAAGTTTGTACAAGAATAGAAATAACCAAAAAATATACTTTGGTACCCGGGAGATGAAGAGTTACTTGAAGTACTTCAGAAGTCTTTTTGCCTTGGAATTATTTGATGATATTCATTTCCTTTTGTATTCTGGACATCATCTTTAAATCTCCTTGGAGTATGGTTTCTTCTAATGTCATCTTGACTCTTGCCTTTGCTGGAACTGGGAGTATCATTTCTTCCTGGCTTCCTCGCATCCTTGTTGTTTGAAGCATTATCATTCTTTCTTGAGGGTTCGCCTGCATAGCCAAGACCTGATTTATCAAGGACGAATCTTTGATGAATTAGGATGTCATCTAGGGTTTGATAACTCTTCAAGTTCTTATTCATCAAGTCAACTTCCTTTTTAAGAGAGACAAATTCTCCTTTCATTTTTTCACAATATTCATCTTTCATGACTAGTTGCTTCTTCATTTCTTCCATCATCCTTGTTGCTTCGTGTGCTTCGTTTTTAAGGGAGATGATATATGATTTCATTATGAAGACTTATTCATTCTTCTTTGCTAGACTGCTCTCCATTTATTCTTTTATTCTTGTAGCTTCACACGTTTCAGCGTTGAGAAGATTGATGTCTAATTTTAGTTTGAAGATTTCTTCATCATTTTATTCTAGTTGGCATATCATGGTTTTTCTCTCCTTTTCTACTTCATCAGCTTGTCCTTCTATGAATGCCAAAGTTTCCATCACCTTCTCGGCTCCTTGTGCTTGTTTCCTTGCTTATTCTGGTTGAGATCTAAGAGATGAGACCTCTTCCTTGTATTGACCAATCTCTACTTCAAGATTGTTCAAGCTCTTAAGTCTTTTTTCAAGGTGGCTTGACAAAGCTTCTTCCCTTTTGTTTGCCTTATCCAATTGATTTTTCATAAATATGACTTCCTCATGATGCTTTCTTTTGTTTTGATGAAATTCCTTCTTAATTTTGGCGAGCTCCTCATCTCTTTCTTGTACTTGAAGCTTGACAAAGTCAGCTTCCTTCCTTGTCTTGTCTTGCTTACCATCTTGTGATTTCTTCTTGAGTTCCTCATTTTCCTTTTTCAAATTGTTAATCTCTTCCATGGAAGCCATAATTTTATTCAGGAGATCTTCTTCAAAGTATTCTTTGTTCTCTTCATCTTCTAGGTCTTCTTTAGCCTTATTGTCATCTCTCTTATCTTCAGCTTCCTTGATGGGTTATGTACTTCTTTTTTGTTTTTCATCATCTTATTGACTAGAGATCATTGTCAATGCTCCTTTTGAGTGAATATCATGAATTTTGTCCCATATCACTTTTGTTGATGAACATCTTTCAAAATTGGCCTTCACAGAATTTGGTAACCCATTCAAAATTGCCTTCATTTCTCTTTTATTGTACTCCTTGGATTCTTCGTCCATCGTGTCATTAGTAATCACTGATTTCCAAACTTCAATTCCTTGAGTCTTCAAGAAATTTCACATTCTTGCCTCCCATATATCAAAATTTCCATTGAACAATGGAGCCTTCGCAAATTGATTTACTTCAATTACGATGGTTGAGGAAGACACATCTTTAGGAAGATTGGAAACTTTCTTCCTTGGTTTTTCCATTTGTGTTCTAATAATCAACCTTCAACCTATTAGGCTTTGAGTGAAGGTACTGGCTCTGATATCAATCGTTGTAAATAATGAGAGGGGGGGTGAATCAATATTTCTTTCCAATTATTATTTTTACCAGTTAGATCACTTATATTTAGAACACAACTGAATAATAAGAATAAAATTATTTTATTAATATTCATAAATTAAGTACAACATTTGTGTAGGGCTCCAACCCTAGATGAAGACACCAATATTCAATCTCCCAGACTCCAACCTGTATTATGCCAAGCATTGACTTGGACTTCCCAAGGCTCCAACCTTGTCAGTTTGAGGCACCAACCTCTAGGGCTCCAACCCTATCTCTGGTATAGGCTCCAACTTGGTCTCTTGAGGACTCCTATCCTCTAGGGCTCCAACCCTATCTTCCAAGGCACCAACCTTGTCTCTATGAGGCTCCAAACTCTAGCTTCAATTCGTCAAGATATATTTGGTTATACTTCATGGCTCCCAATGTCTTCTTCAACGAGCCCTGACAATATTCAGTTATCCCCTCACTTATTCTCCATGTCACTTCATCAATGACAACATTTTCTTCTTAGAAAGTGTCACCACTAATCTTCATTGTACCCAAAAAATTTCTTCAAGTCACTTCATGATGGCTTCATTAATGCATCATCGTCTTCCAAGATCACTCAAGGCTTCTCAAAAAAATATCTTCAATTTGGAACCTTCTTCAAGGTCACTCCACAAATACTTCAATCAAGTATCAACACCACAATCCGAGGTATTAAAGACTTCACTCTTGTTCGAGCTTCCGTGTATGAGCTACTACACAGTCTGAGCTTGTGTATTGGTCAATTTTTACACCGATGTTCACTATTTTAACCGAGCCAAATATATACCACAGTCTAAGCCTAGAAAACACACCACAGTCCATGTAGTTATTGTCTTGTCACATTTTCAAGCTTCTTCACTTATGGTAGATCTGAGAGATTGTTTGTTAATTGAGCTAATTTGAGAGACTGTGCCTGTAGCTTAGTCCAAAAATTTTTGCACAAAGCCAAGTTCTATAGCCCTAAACCGAGGCTTATCAAGATCAAAAAAAAGGTGTTGTAGGTGTATACAAGTTCTGTACTAAAACTTCGGATCTGACCTTTTGAAATGTGCCACTAAGAGAAAACCGAACTATTGCACATTCTTGTCGCATCAATAGACTGGTCAGGGTTACTAAAAGTCCCTTGTCAGCCACTCCACCTCTTCCAAAAGACCTCCTATAGTTGTGGCATCCTCTTCTTAAGTTCTGCCCACAACCTGCTCCCTTTCTGGGCTAATATCAGCCCCAAGCAACCTTCCTCGACCCTCTTGTTTAGAGAAACAAGGTCTGCGACCTTGCTGTGTCAACAACTAGCTCCACAACACCCTATTTCAAGGACTTTCTAGGTTTCTGCCTATTTTTTTAATCATCTGGGAGCTGCGGTATTTAGAAAAGATGAAACCCACACAAAAGAAGCCCAAAATAATAGATTTTCTTGCTCCTCGGCCTCCTGTAAACGTCTTCTGAAATTTTTGACCAAATTGATACCAAGAAATGAATTTCAAATTGTGTATATATAGTCTTTATTGTGATTGAAAACGAAGAGACTCATCACTATTATGTAGGCTGACTTGAGAGGCTAGGACAGGTCGGCTCCAAAAAAAATAATTATTGCACAACTTCAAAAATCAATATCTTTCTAACCACGAGGAGTTTTGGGGCATATGAGGGCTCATTGGAAAGAGGAAGGAGTCCTCCTTAATATGGTGAAGGAGCCATTTTGAAATGATGTCTCCAATATCTCAAAAAATAATTTTCTTTATGATTGTTTGGAGGTGATTAGGACAGCAAGAGGTCATTACTATCTTCTCCATTGTCATGTATCCAACAATGTCATTATATGTCATCAAGTATGGTGATGTCATTCATTTCATATCTCCCATAATTTTCCATGTCATTATTATGTATGTCCTTATGTGTGATAGTGTAGCATCAATCATGTTACCAACCATGTCATAGTGAAGCATCCATTAATTTCCATCCAGAGAGCCCATCATGAGATTTATATTTCATCAATGTAAGGGCATTCATGTATAGTCCTCCATATTTCATCAAGGGCTTGTATAATAGATACATCATTAAGTGTAGTCTTCTAGGTTACCAAACAAGTTACATGATTGACACTTGGCACCTTAAGAATATTCGCCATCTTGATATCATATTGGTTCCAGACTTCTTTATCAAGAGTAAGCACATCATAATTAATGATATCCTTATTAACCAAGAGGTACTTGCAATCATGAGCAAGGACATCTTTATATGAGGTATGCATGATGTTACTACTAGGGTTTTACATTAGGGTTATTATGACTTTAAAAGAATATTGATCCCCATATTGACATCAATGACAACCTTAGACCAACACACACAAGTTTGATTACACTGTAGGAATATGTGACAAGTTAGATGACATGGTAGGAGTATGTGACAAGTTAAAGTGCATAAAGGTAGAGCTTATTGAACTAAGATGATGACATTGCATGTTGGATAGGTGACACAATATAGGAAGATATGGAATTTTGTATGGCTAAGTAGGCCAAATCCATGTGACACGCGACATCCTTTAAATATCACCATTGTTACGGGATAAAGTACCCTAGGGTCTGGGTTGGGAACCCAGAAGAGCAAGAATTATACAACAACAAGAAGCATACAAATTTATAGTCTTAATGCTTAAACTAGTAAAATGGGAAGAAGGGGTAGTACCAGTAGGTCCTAGGTTTGAAGGCAATCCTGCAGGGTTCAAACCCTCTGCTTCTCCTAGTGCTCCAAAACCTACAACTCTCTCAAGAAAAGCACATATACTAGTAATAACTAAAAGCATGTTCAAGATTTTAGTGTTAGATCATATAATCATTTAAGCATAAAAACCTGAAATCATTCATAATAGGATCATAACATGTATAAATCATTAATATCATGAACATTAAGAATGAGACAGAGCTTCTTTATTGATGAATGCAAATAATTTTGGAGGAATACCACCTGATTCAGCCACGGCTCAAAGAGAAATTGTCCTCCGGATCTGTCCAACCCAAGCCTCAACAATCTCCTTCCAAAAGCATACACATGGATTTCATATAAGAGGAATGAACATCTCTGTGAGGGAAACAAGGGTTTCCAGAATCTGGGAGTGCAAGAGGCACAAGGATAAATCAGACTTGATCAGGACTAAATGACTATAATATCAATACCTATCTCTCTCCCCCCTTAAGTCCTTCCCATGAGATGTATTTATACCACCCAAAAACATTTGTTTCAGTTGGAATACATTTAGGCCATGGGCTTCTGTAGGTAGGCTTCCGGTGTAACCCGTAAACCCCGCCCTAAAAATAGGGAATTTTCTATTTTTTTCATATTTTAAATTATATACGCGGGTTGGGTATAGAAGGACCCGCATGTGCATGCACTTTTGAGAGGGTAGAGTCACGTATGGAATTCAAAATAAATTTTTTTAGATAAAGGTCCAAGTCTGAAGGGAAAGGACTACCCAAGGCCATAACTCAGAGCATCAAGTATACAAAGGTGGAAAATGATGCTATAAAAACCATGTGGAATAATGACATCACCATGAAGAGGGAATTTTATTCAATAGATGATGTGGCACAACTTTTGGATTTGTGTCAATACATCGTATTTGCGAGCAAGTTTTAGAATTTCTAAAATTCTATTAAAGACTATACAGTAGGAATTAGAATAGGTTTGGAAATTCAACATTCAGATGTTTTTTATCGAGTGCATCAACAAAGGAAGATGGACCCAAACCCAAACATAATCACATCATATGTAAATACCCATTCATAGTCACAGTCACTTGAGGAAGGTGTTGAAGGCTTCAATAGCTTAGACATTTAGAATTTCGCATTGAGTTTAGTTATGAATTAAAGTATTTTATTGCATAGTTGGACAGGGGAGAACTACAAAAAATAGAGGACCCAATATGATGATGAGAAGTGATGGATAGCGGCTATTTGAAAGGAAATTAAATTATGAGGATTGCATGAAGAAAATGTGGTTGAGTAGAAGAAGGTGTCGTGTGAGATTGCGGTGGGTAAGAAATAAAGATAATATTTTACACTCTCTAATTGATAAATGAACACCAAAATTATAGAACCGCAATTTCACAGGCTAGATGTGAACTAAGTTGGATATGAAGTACTTCCTCGAGCAGGAGGAAATTAATTTAAGTGCTTTCTTGAGCCTAATGTGGAGTGAATGAAGCTCTTGTTCTAGTTCATTCTATAAGTTAAGAAAAAAATAAAAAGCAGCGGCAAAGGGCATGAGAGTTATGGGTAAAATAGCCACATAGTGAGAATATATAAGGTAGATTGGGAGTAGTAAATCTCGATAGAGAGTTAATTAATAAATTTTAGTGTTGCATACGGTGTTAGTGTGTTCCTGCAGAAGAGTGAGAAACCTAGTGAGGTCGAGGATCTATAGAGCAGAGTTGGTTGCAAGAATATAATAAAATTAATCAAAAATTAAATTAAATAAAGTTGTCAGAGGTATGAGTTTGAAAATCTAATGAAAGAATAAATCTAACTGGAAAAAACAGGTTGGTGCCTGCATAAATCTAAGTTCGGTGCCTTTAAGCAAGTTGGTGCTTGCTGATTTGATGGGGTTGGGGCCTCTTGTGAGATGATGCTCACAAAGAATTGATGTAAAAAGTGTTGGTGCTTTGAATTTACATCATAATAAAAGCAAGCTTTGGTGTTTTTCTCTTGGAAGTGTTTCCATGCTAAAACACTACGTACAAATTTGATGTGAATTCTTTTCTATTGTGTATAACTTATGAGTGATTGAATAGTTGGTTAAATAATCGTAAAATTTATAATCGTTGATTCATGCCCCCTCCTCAGTAATTCCTTATTCACAACATACAGTATTAGTCTTCATGTTCAGAATTCATCCCCAAACTCTTCCTTGGTCACACATCTTCCATATACTTAACTATCAAACCTATTTAGCTCACGCAAAGCTTCGTTTAACTTCTACGTTCCTTCTCACTCTTCACACAACAACAAAAAATCGGAATTGTAATAATGACCATTCTATGAAAAACTCATATTTTCATGCACAATCACATATCTTCTACTTTTCAAGATTCTCTGGCTTCAATTATTTAAATTATATTTTTGAACCAAAACTTGGCAGGGTCAACTCTCCATAGATTTTTCATTTTATTTTCTCAATTGGAAATCTGGTCTAGAAGACATGGATAATAATTAAACCAACAAATCCTCGGTTCCTCAGGGGCTTAGCTTTAGTTCCACATGACTATATGATATGAACCTACTTAAATATACATTCCACTAAATCCATATCCAAATCCACTTAATATATGTAATAAGTTGTTGGATACCTGAATTTTTTATCTTCCCAGATTAGGTTTAAATCTAGCTTCAAGGGCTACAACATTATCCCATATGACCAGATGGCATGACCACATCATTAAAATGCGAGCTAAACATATCCAATAATTTGGATTATTATGGTGCACACCTGCTTAAGGCCCAGATGAACTGAAGTACATATACATTTCAATGCCTTCTATATGAAACCGTGACTAGAAAATATTGGTCAATCTACCTCTGAAATTGAATCTAGATCTAAGTGTTATCGAAAACAACAAACATTTACTATCCTTAGATATTTGTATGAATAGATATCCTTTTCCTCCACATGGAGCCTTGCTGGAATCAAATTTTTACCAGATTCTTTATCTTTGCTTAAATCTAGATCTGAGCTTAATTTTCACTAGCAAGCATTTCTTACCCACAGATACCTAGATGGTTGGATAACCTTTCTCCACTGCTAATTTTGGTGCAATTACCTTATTCTTCACCATTTTGTCCAAAAAAAAAATACACGTGAAAACTTTTCCAAACCGATCCCTGGCGTGAATCCAGAGTCTTCAAAAGATGCCATGTCAAAACTTTGAGATCTAATCAAAACTTGCCACATGGTTCTCTTGCCATGTCATTTTGAAGTGAGCATACTTCCATGTTTCATATACCACTTATACAATTAGCCACCTTAAATTGAAGAAAATTAGTGCCACATGTAGTCACCTTTGGTTGATACGTCGACAACCTCTTCCACTTGGTGCCACCTTCCATCCCACTTGAACTGCCATGTTAGCTCGGGTCCACTTGATGGCTAAGGAAAGGAAATATGGATTTGATTCTTTTTTATGGTGCTATTTTGATGCACCCCCAGATATATGGATGCCTCAATATATGTTAAAATCCTAGATATATGTAGGAGGGGTAGTGTGCCACATTTGTGTAAGAAACCACTGGTATCGCGGGAGTCAGCCTTCTTGGTTTTGGTACGAAGCAAGGGGGGAGGGGGGCACACCCAATCACATGCTACCACTTAGACAGTTGATAAACCATGATGGTTTCCACCACAGGGGCACCTATCCATTAACATTTGGAAAAACCTAGGCCCCCTCTTATTGTCAGTCTACCCAAGTGGCTTGATCTCACAACACATATTTTATTTTTATCACCCATTTTGGAAATATCCACTTTTAACCTAATTTTTTCCTAGGTATATGATAGTTAGGGAAAGTGTTATATATTTTTGCAAAGTTCTTGGAGAATATTATTTAACCATGCAACTTTCATTTTCATTTGAGTTGAAATTTACAGCAAGAAACAATGAAATTGGCATCCAGAAAGGAAGAAAAGTGACCACATAACTGGTGTGGGATTCCAGTCACACATGAGTGAGGAATTCAGTTACACACTAGCGCTAAATGTGGGTGTCTAATTTATTCATCCCTTAAATAAATTGGAAATTAAATTGTAATTTCATCTCATAACAACTTGTATCAGTTAACTAAGTCAGAAAGAATGAATTAGCTCAAGAAATTCGAGTTGAGGGTCAAAGGTGAGGCATGTAGAGTGATTCTATTATTTTCAGGGTCCAGTTGCAGTTAATGCATTATTTTAGTGCATGTGTAATCAGTTAACTCAAATTAATTGAGTTAAAATCAATTTAACTAGTTATAACTGAGTGATGAGCTAGTGAGAGGTCAAGTGAATTAAATTACATTTAATTCACAAGTAGTGATCTATCAGAGAACTGATGATTCACCATTAATATTTTCATGCATGTCAATTCTGATGACGACCTAGTTCAGACAGAGGTTAAAGGGAAGTTAACTATCAGTTGTATTATTAGAAAATTTCTCAGGCGCAATTATAAAGTCACACAAAGGCTCATGATGGATTGCGCAGTCAAGGAAGGTTGATTATCCTATTTAATAGGGATTAATTTCCTAGGGATTGTGTGAGCAAGGCTGGGCTTTGCAGAGGCTGAGAATTGACTAAGTGTTTGTCAATTTTTCCTGAGCATTGCAAGTCGGTTTTGAGTAGGATCAGAGTGAGACAGTCATGAGAGTGCAAGATTTTCTCGGTGTGAGAAAGCATTGTATTGTTTCATGATTCCTTTACTTTGTACAATATATGATAGCGGGGTTTTGAGCAGTTGCTTTCCCCAAGAATATCTTTTGTTGTGTGATTGATTTACTTATTTCTCTTACTTGCATGTGATTAAGTGATCATATTTTATATTCCAAAAATATAGTAGAAGGATTCAGTATCTTGTTTTAGTACATTACCTGATCGGATTGAATCCATTGATATAGAGTTATTATATAATTTCTACATGGTATCAAAGCACGAATTTTTTGGGTAGTGAGTTTGCAGAGAATATCTGAAAGTTTTGGTGCACAATTTTCAAAAAAAAATAGCATATTTGGATTTCTTGCGAAAAAATACCCAAATTGAAAAAAACAATTGGTCGAATAGGGGCTCGGATGAGGGAAATATCGTCGATTTAAAATCAGATATTTTTTTATAAAATTTTGTGACGGGGGGACAATTACAATGTGCGCGAGTCAAGAACCTGCATGTACTTGAGGTACAAGATGCATGAAAATATTTGAGGATAAAAGTAGAGGTTAGTGACTTGGTGATTGAGAGGGATCCTCTCAACATGCAAACTCAGAAGCAGTCTCAGAAGGTTATGGAGCAACCACAATTAGAGAAGCAAAGAGGAGACTGAGTGGAAGAGTCCACTCAAGTAGAGACCTCTAAGAGGGGGAAATTTCAAGGAAAAAAAGCAGAGGGAGTACATGTAGTTATACATCCACGTGTGAGGTGGGGCGATGTGCAGAATTAATCCCAAGAATAAATTTGGTCAGGGTCCATTGAGATGGTGTGTCTCATGGATCGCTTCTAGCTACGAGGAGCCATAGTACAATAGTAGCAGGAAGGATCTGTTAGATTGATGTGGTCAGATGTCAGGAAGACAAAAATAAAAGTGACAGATGTTGGATACTGAAGCGCAAATAAAAGTTGGTTGCAATGCATAGGGCATAGATGTAGAAGTCAATAGCAGTGCAGAGAGTCCAGTAGCTAGCAACAATCAGAAGACTCTTATGACAGATGCATCATATTTATTCAGTTGTTCCAAGGCTATTCAGTTTCAAGATAGTTGCATGTGCAAACAACACTAGAGAAGTGTTGCATGCAGAACATTCCAAAGGTACTAGATCGGGATAGATTAATTCATTTCTTGTTGGATGTTGAGATTCAACAAGATGATGAGCTTAGTGAAAATTAATCACCTTCACTAAGTGGGGGCCCGCGAGCTATTTATAGGTGTATGTCTATTTTTAGACATGGTGAGCATATTCTATAAATTGGAGGATGCTATTTGTAGATGGTTGGTAAAATGTGAAAAAATAGATGAAATTATATTTTTTAGAATATTGGGCGAAGTCTATTTATAGATCGTCAATCTAAAAAATAGGTGCATGTCGATTATTATTAGCCCTTAATAATAATCCGACAATAAATATCAACTTATTCTCTTGGAGCACTTTATTTCAAAGTGAATAGAGTTGGAAAATCAATGGGCTGAAGGAATTACGCAATTCCTAGGGTTATTGGTGGCTCATGCATGGAGGACTCGATTAGAACCGAAGTGGCAAAGTTATGACGAGTTGGAAGAGTAGTTATGGGAGTTGTTATTTAGTTTAACTCGGTTAAGTGAGTTAAACTCAGTTGAAAGCTAGTTGTATCTAGTCTAACTGAAAGATACACCAGTGATAGTTCGAGTGAATTAATTAGTTAATTAATTCACAACTAATAACTCACTAAAAAGCGAACAAATACTGCAGTTAACTACTTGCATGTCGGATCCGAGTGGAGAGATAGGTGAAAGGGTGAGATGGAGTATCCGTTGTGACTATAGTGATGCTTTCAATGCATCGACACACATTGGAGTTGCCAATGATGATTTCCCAAATCAAAGGCAAGGCCAATTCAAATTCATTCGGGGATCTTCTTCAATAGATATTACGCAATGGAGGTAGGTATCGTCGGAGGCAAGAAATTGGTGCATAGATATGAAATTTTCTGCATG
Source organism: Pinus albicaulis (assembly GCA_034641835.2). NCBI lineage: Eukaryota > Viridiplantae > Streptophyta > Pinopsida > Pinales > Pinaceae > Pinus > Pinus albicaulis. Next base: position 729,980,880 of record CM076573.1, on the reverse strand, counting down.
ACGAGTGTGTAATGATTGTTGATTGTACCGAGAGCTTGATGTACTAAGCTTTGTATGATATTATTACATGATTCCATTAATATACATAATATATGATAGTTGGGGTTTTTAGCTTTAATCTTTCCCATTAAACAAGCGTGTTTATGTGCGATTGATTTTCTTCACATGTGTTTGCAATTGAGTTTTAATTTCCGCAAGATTAACAAAGTGGAAGGATTCTGTATTTAGAAAGAAGATAAATATTTTTTAGATTAGGAGGATTCGAGTAATACATTAGTATTAATAAATTTCTACATGGTATCGAGCAGTGTTAATCACTATATATTGTAATTGTGAAGAGGTGTTGAGTTTTGTGCTAGTGGACAATTCGAATTTGTCTGAGAAATTTCTTAGTGCGATGAGTTGAGTATTCATTGAAATGTATTTCAATGGGTTGTGATTGAGTATGCCCTTGAGGGTAGCTTGAATTACATAGCACTGGAAGGATAGGATGGAGGCGGTGCTTGAAGATAATGAACTTAAGGAGTTCATCGATAGCGATGTTCCTAAGCCTACTTCTAGCGATGTTGCATTACTTGACGCATGGCAAAAGAAGGTAGCAAAGACAAGAAGAATTCTGTTGGAAGGTGTGAAATACCATATTGTGTCAAGCCTTCACAGGGAAAGCCACTTTATTTTCAATGTGGAAGGCTTTGACGGATCTTTTCTAAAGCGACGGTGACCATAGGAAGGCTGCGCCGAAAGATAAGCTCGGAAAAATAAAAATGGAGAAGGGGGAAAATATTCCAAAATATCTCACGAAGTTTGTCCAATGCGGGGGATGACTTGGGAAGCATGGGGATTACATTTGCAGATGATGAATTGGTGAGCGTGGCTCTCCTTGGGTTTCCAAATATTTGGCATAGCTACGAAGACTCGTCAATGGACGGGAGAAACTGTCGGATTGGGAGCGACTTTGGTCGGATCTTGTGTAGGAGGAGATTAGGTGGAATACCAGGGGATGGCTCTTCATCGAAGAATGATGATGAAGAGAATTTCACTTTAGCTACCATAGCAAGGAAAGGGAAGGGGAAGAAATTCCATCCAAAATCCGAAGCTAAAGGCAAGAAGTCGGATTTGTCCAAGGTGAAGTGTTTTCATTGTCACGAACATGGGCATCTCGCCACTAACTTCCCACAGAAAAAGAAGAACAAGAAGGCTCGCTTTGGAGTCGTAGTCGGGAGAGCCCTTAGCCTCGCAATTTAAACTTGATTTCTCTTTGACCGCATGCTTTGTTTCAAGCGCAATGGGATCGGTGTGGTATCTTGATAGTGGTGCATCCTTCCATATGACAGGGAGACAAGGATTTGTTTATTGAATTGGAGAAGAAGGATCTCCAAATGCATATAGAGATGGGCGACGATGGTAGATACAATGCGATCAACATTGGAACCATTACCTTTGAGAGGGAGTCGAGTAAACCATTTTCGTTGAAAGATGTTATGCATGTTCAGTGTCGAAGAAGAACTTGGTCTCGGTCGCCATGTTGGAGGGTAGAGGTTATGACGTTGTTTTCGGCGATGGAAAATCTTTCTTGCAACATAAAACAACGGGCCAAACCAAGAGGATAGTGATTCGAGTTAAGAATCTCTACAATCTAGAGGTATATGGCTACTGCCGCAATGAAGGGAAAAGCGAGAAGAAGTGGTGAGCCGGGATGAGGGCGAATTATAGCACGGGAGATTGGGACATCTTCACCATGGCGCCTTGAAGATTTTGCAGTAGATTTATACTTGGACTTCCCAAGTGTTAGTATGAATATTGATTCGAGGTGTACGAAAAAGGACCGCTTTAGATGCACATAACAAACGAGCCCTAACAAGCAGAAATGACTACTAATTTCTTCGGATCTGTAGTTAGATGATCAAGACAAATGCCTGCAAAAAATCTAGATCTATGCATTATAAGACATTAAACAAATGAGAAAAATAAGATTTACTCCATAGATCCAATAGACAAGACAAGAATATATCCAATGAAATTTTTTATTAATGGCAATCTGGGAGGAAAACACAAGAGGGTGCTCCCCCTGTTCTCCTCAATGGGATGGGTTCTTGAAAGTCCTCGAGCACTTCGATTTAGAATTCCTCTCTCTTGATGGTGTAGAAAACCCGGACAAAAATGGAAAAATATGGCTATGATAATGGATCAATAGCTAGACCAAGAGTTGAGATCTAGAGTGATCTTTAGGAAACAAAAGGTGACAAATGAATGGGAAAAACCCTTCTATTTATAACAAAATATTGAGTTAGTCTAGATATTGGTGCATAGTTAAAATATTATTAACCAAATCAAGATCCAAATTTTATGGAATATTTTATTATATTTGTTGGAGGGAAAAGGAATTTGACTTGAGTCAAATCCCCTTATTTGTAAATAATAAATAAATAAATGATTTATTTATCTTTTCAAGGATGTGGTTAAGTAATAATAATTAAATAAATGATTTATTTATCATTTTAATGATGTGGTTAAAAAATAATAAATAAATAAATTATTTATTTATCATTTTAAGGATATGGTTGAGTAATAACCAAATAAATAATGATTTATTTAATTATTTAAGGGAGATTTAGTCATATTTAACAAATAATATTATTTAAGTAATGTTTAAATAATTATTCTTAGAAAATAATAAGATAAATAATGATTTATCTAATTAATTTCCTTGTTTTGAGTTAAAAATAACCAGGAATATTAATTAAATCGTTGTTTAACTAATTATTCCTTGAGGAAAATCAAACAAATATGGATTTATTTAATATTTCCCCATGGGGTTTCCTTTTTAGACCATAAACAACTTAATAAAGGTGGTTTACTAAGTATTTTTCATAGCGTAATGTGATTTTACTTGGGGTAAAATTGGTCTTACTTGGTATACTTGGGTCCATCTAATAACAATGGATTAGATGACCAAAAAATGGTGTAACACCAAGGGTACTCTTTTGCAATCATATCAGTGGAAGGGATGTACTATGGGTAAGTTTGTGAATACCACCTTTCATGAGAAGGAGAACCATGCTTCGGTGATCCTGGAGAGAATTCACACAAACGTGTGTGGACCTTTCTCGGTTGCTTCAACAAACGAAAACATAGGTATTATGTTATTTTTTGTTGATGACTATTCTTGTAGATGCTAGATCTTCTTCATGAAAAAGAAGAGTCAAACATTCTCAAAGTTATGTGAGTTTAAAGCATTGGTGCGAAGGAGTCGGGGAAGCAAGTGAAGGCTGCGTGGAGCGATAATGGTGGTGAATATATCTCGAACGAATTCAAAGACTTATGTAGAAAAGAAGGAATTCGAAGAGAACTCATAGTGCCTCATAACCCATAGCGAGAATGGGGGCCGCGAAGAGGAAGAATAGAACGATCGTGGGTGTTTCACGAGCTATGCTCTGCATGACCAAGGCTTACCGATGCACTTGTGGGCGGAAGCATGCAACACTCGCGGTTTATGTGCAAAACCGTTGGCCTCATAGAGTACTTGGCATGAGTACGCCCGAAGAAGATTTTACTAGTAAGAAGCTCGATATTTCTCATTTGAAGATTTTTTGGCTCATCCGTTTACATTCATGTGACAAAGGACGCCGGGGAAGAAGCTGGAGCCGATCGTATAAGTTGGGATATTTGTGGGGTACATAGAAACACCCCATAATTATCATGTGTATTTTCCAAACAATTTAATTATCGTGGTGCGACGAGATATAAAACTCAATGAGGTAAAAGCCATGAATTTGTCACTTAAGAGCGAGCTACACTTGCATGCGAGAGGAGGAACTTCTTGTTCCCAAAGATGAGCCTCTAGATGTGGATCAACCACGGGAGGAGATTCATGGAGTGGAGAAGTCCACTCATGCGAACCAAACATCGTAACAGGGCGAGAAAGTGTACCACGAAGGCGAGAGACGAAGCTTGATGTAGCACAAAATGTAGGAGTCCCTACATCACAGATAAGCGCACAGAGACAACACTGGCCGATTTATCGGATACATGGCTCTTATGAGCAAGTGTATCATGACAGAGCCATATTATTTTAAAGAAGCGGTAGCGAGAGCCCACATGGGTAGATGCCATGGTGGAGGAGTATGACTCCATTGTTAGAAATAGTGCTTGAGAGATTGTTCCAAGGCTGTGGGTAAATCGGTTGTAGGATCAAGATGGATCTACAAGGTAAAGCAAGCTACCGATGGGAGCATCGAGAATTATAAGGGAAATATTTGTTGCCCGGGGCTTCTCACGGATCGAGGGGATTGATTATGAAGAAACCTTTGCACCTTTCGCACGATATTCTTCCATAAGGACCATCCTTTCTCTCTCAGTGTAGATGGGTTGGCACATTCATCATATGGATGTGAAGACTACGTTACTTAATGGGATCATTGAGGAAGAGGTGTACATTGAGTAGCCTCGAAGGATTTTAGACCTTCGAGCAACGCAGTCGCACGTGTGCAGACTCAAAATAGCGTTGTATAGGGCTGAAGCAAGCACCACATGCTTGATACACACGGATTGACAGACTATTTCACTCGGACTTGGCTTCACCAAGAGTGAGGTGGATGCAAACTCGTACCAAATTGTGGTGGAGGGTAAGATTTTAATCATTGTTCTTTATGTTGATGATTTAATACTAACGAGTGATAAGCGGTTGATACACTCATGCAAGGTAGATCTTGCAAAGGAGTTTGAGATGAAGGATTTGTGCCTCCATTATTTCTTTGGATTGGAAATATGACAGCGAGAAGGTGAAATGTTTGTGTCTCAAGGAAATTATGCTCAGGAGATACTTGGTAAGTTTCACATGGAGGACTGCAAGCCCATGGATACTCCTCTTCCAGAAATTGGAGGAAAGAGGATGATACATTGGCGAGAGATAGTGGATGCCATCGTTTATCGACATTTGGTGGGTTCACCCATGTATTTAGTTAATACAAGACCGGACATATGCTATGCGGTGAACTAGCTTTCTCAAGCGATGGTTAAGCCTACCAAGCTCTTTTGGAAGACAGAAAGCATGTCCCGAGGTATCTCGAGGGCACATATAAGTATGGCTTATGGTACTGGATCGATCGGATGAGGTGAAGTTGCATGGCTTCATGGATGCAGATTGGGCAAGCAGCCCAACGGAAAAAAAGAGCACATCGGGGAAGGGTTTTCGATGATCGGATCTACGGTAGTTTCTTGGTACAGCAGAAACAAAGATCCGTGGCACTCATTTCAGCAGAAGCATAATACATGGAAGCAATTCAGAGCTACATGTGAGGCTATCTAGATGAGGAAGATCCCTGGTCGATTTGTTCGGTTCACATTTGGATCCTACAATGATACATTGTGATAATCGAGTTGCATTAGAATCTCTATTAATCATGTGTTTCATGATAGATCTAAACATATTGATATCTCGATATCATCATATCGAGAGATTTTGTGCAACGAAAGATCATGTTGCTTCAAAGTACATTCGTATGGAAGATCGGGATGCATATCTTCCGAAGAAGGCACTCGAGCGGAGAAAAATTCAAATACCATAGAGGCAGGATCGAGGTGAAGATAATCCCTAACTTGTTGAGAGGGAGTGTTGAGATTCAACAAGATGATGAGCTTAGTGAAAATTAAGCAGCTTCACTAAGCTTGGCCCGCAGGCTATTTTTAGGTGTATGTCTATTTTTAGACATGGTGAGCATATTCTATAAATTGTAGGATACTATTTGTAGATGGTTGGTCAAATGTGAAAAAATAGATGAAATTATATTTTTATAATATTGGGTGAAGTCTATTTATATATTGTTAATCTAAAAAATAGGTGCATGTCAATTATTATTAGCCCTTAATAATAATCGAAAATAAATATCAACTTATTCTCTTGGAGCACTTTATTTCGAGTGAAAAGATTTGGCAAATCGATGGGGCTGAAGGAATTATGCAAATCCCTAGGGTTATTGGTGGCTCATGCATGGAGGACTCGGTTAGAACCGAAGTGGAAAAGTTATGACGAGTTGGAAGAGCAGATTATGGGAGTTTTTATTTAGTTTAACTCAGTTAAGTGAGTTAAACTCGGTTGAGCTAGTTGTATCTAGTCTAACTCGAAAGATACACTAGTGAGAGTTTAGTTAATTAATTCACAAATAATAACCGACTAACAATCGAACAAATATAACGATTAACTACTTGCATGTCGGATCGAGTGGAGACCCGAGTGGAGAGATAGGTGAAAGGGTGAGATGGACTATTCGTTGTGACTATAGTGATGCATTTAATGCATATGACACACATTGGAGTTTCTAGTGAGGATTGTGCGATCAAGGCAAGGCAAATTCGAATTCATTCGGGGGTCTTCTTCGAGCGAGGATTGCGCGAGTTGAGGCAGGGCTGTCGAGGGAGACAAGAAATTGGTGCATAGATATGCAAATTTATGCATGACGAGTGTGTAATGATTGTTGATTGTATCGAGAGCTTGATGTACTAAGCTTTGTATGAGATTATTACATGATTCCATTGATATACATAATATATGATATTAGGGTTTTTTAGCTTTAAGCTTTCCCATTAAACAATTGTGTTTATGTGCGATTGATTTTCTTCACATGTGTTTGCAATTGAGTTTTAATTTCCACAAGATTAATCGTGGAATTATTCGTATTTAGCAAGAAGATAAATATTTTTAGATCGAGAGGATGCGGTAATACATCGAGTACTAATAAATTTCTACGATTGAGAGGAAGCGTTGAAATTTGCAACAAGAAATAGTAAATTAGCATCCATAAAGGAAAAAAAATTGACCACATAAGCTGGTGTGGGATTCCAGTCCTGAGATGAGTGATGAATTCGATTACACACTAGCTCTAAATGTGGGGGTCTAATTTATTTATCCCTTAAATAAATTGGAAATTAAATTGTAATTTCATCTCATAACAACTTGTATCGATTAACTAAGTCGAAAAGACTCGATTTTTCTCAATAAATTCGAGTTGAGGGTCAAAGGTGAGGCATGTAGAGTGATTCTATTATTTTCATGTTCCAGCTTGTAGTTAATGCATTATTTTTAGTGCATGTGTAATCGGTTAACTCAAATTAATTGAGTTAAAATCGGTTTAACTAGTTCTAACCGAGTGATGAGCTAGTGAGAGGTCAAGTGAATTAAATTAGATTTAATTCACAAGTAGTTATATAGGTTGAAGTTTGCAACAAGAAACAGATGAAAGTGGCATCCGGAAACGTCATTCCTTGATCCTAGTGAAAAAATCGAGCACCTACACTAGGTGGGACCCACACATGTTATTTTTAGGTGTATGTTTATTTTTTAGACATGTTGAGAAAAAATCTAAAATTAGCAGGGAGAGTCTGATTCTAGATGATTGAGAAAAAATCTATTTTTAGATGAGTTTCTATTTTTAGATGAATGGGTGAAGTCTATTTATAGATGGCTCGTCTAAAATTAGAATGCATGTCGATTATTATTAGCCCTTAATAATAATTAGACAATAAATAGTAACTTGTTCTCTTGGAGCACTTTATTTCGGTTAACGTATGTGGCAAACCGAGCTTGATTGAAGGAATTTCGAATTCCTAGGGTGGTTGGTGACTCATGCATGGAGGACTTCGTTATAACCGACAATGGAAAGTTGTAACGAGTTGGAAGAGTAGTTATGTGAGCTATTATTTAGTTTAACTCGGTTCGTTGAGTTAAACTCAATTTTGCTAGTTGTAACTAAACATACACTAGTGATAGATGAGTGAATTAATTATTTAGTTAATTCACAAGTAGTTTCTTACTTGCAAGCCCGAACAAATACATCGGTTACCTACTTGCATGTCGGATCTAGTGGAGACCCAGTGGAGAGATAGGTGAAAGGGTGAGATGGACTATCGAGTTTGTGACTATAGTGATGCATTCAATGCATCTACACACACATTGGAGATGCCTATGAGTATTGCACAATCAAGGCAAGGCAAGGTCGAATCCATTCAGGGGTTATTCTTCGACAAGGATTGCGCGGTGGAGGCGAGTCGTCGAGAGGCAATAAATTGGTACATAGATATGCAAATTTCTGCATGACAGTGTGTGACGATTGTATATTGTACCGAGAACTCTATGAGTTGAGATTTGTATGAGATATATGAGATTTTTTTCATGATCCATTGATATACATAATATATGATAGTTAGGGTTTTTTAGCTTTAATATTTCCCGTAAAACATCTTGTTATGTGTGATTGATTTTTCTTCAAGTGTTTGCAATTGGCGATTTAATTTCCGCAAAGAATTAAGTAGAAGGATTATGTATTTAAAAGTGGATTTAATTGTTAGATCAGGGAGATTCCGGTAATACATAACGAGTATGGTTTAAATTTCTACAATCTATAAAAATAACCGATGATTCCATATTAATAGTTGCATGCATGTCAATTATGATGACGACCTAGTTGAGACAAAGGTTAAAGGGAAGTTAAATATCGGTTGTATTATTAGAAAATTTCCCAGTGCGCAATTATAAAGTCACACAAAGGCTCATGATGGATTGTGCAGTCAAGGAAGGTTGATTATCCTATTTAATAGGGATTAATTTCCTAGGGATTTTGTGAGCAAGGTCGGGCTTTGCGAAGGTCGATAATTGGCTTAAGTGTTTGCAATTTTTCCCGAGCATTACGAGTCGGTTTTGAGCAAATCAAAGTGAGACGAGTCAAGAGAGTGCATGATTTTCTCTGTGTGAGAAAGCATTGTATTGTTTCATGATTCCTTAAATTTGTACAATATATGATAGTGGGGGTTTTGAGAATTTTTTTTTCCCCCAAGAATATCTCGTGTTGTGTGATTTATTTACTTCTTTCTCTTACTTGCATGTGATTGAGCGATCATGTTTTATATTCCGCAAATATAGTAGAAGGATTTAGTATCTTATTTTAGTACATTACATGATCGGATTGAATCCATTAATATAGAGTTTCTATATAATTTCTACAATTTGGACTAGGGAGTTGGAGAATAAATTCCTTCAAACATATATTATACAAATTGCAACTTTGAAAATCATGCTATTCACAATAACAACACACATTCAAAAAATCTCCCATGTTGTTGTACTTTGACATCAATGACAACATATGTGAAACAATAACGAAGACAATGATGTTTAAAATTTATAGATCAAATGTGACAAGGAAGGACTTGGATGAACTAACATAGCAGAAATTTAGGACAGGTCTTATTGGGAAAGGTTCAAATCTTTCTCAAATTGAATGGATTTTCACATGTCACTCAAGAAAGCCTCAATGAGGATGGAGTTGAATGAATCATTTTTAACTATGATATTTTTTTGTAACCTTTCTGACCTTTACATGTATATATAATAGTATAATATTGGAGGTGAAAATAAAGTGCATGCATTGCTCAACAAAATCAAATTATTCGATAAGTGTAGGTTTAACATAATCTGGGAAGTAAAATTAAAAATTGTCTTTCAATTATATAATTCTTAACACTATATAAACAAGGACTAACATGAATCACCAAACAAATAAGAGGAGATTGTAGAAAGTATAAATATCTATTAACCAAAGAATCAATCAAAATTAGAAAATTGTTGCAAGGTATAAAGGAAACAAGCCTCATTCAACTAAAATCCTTTCCCTACTCATTGAAAGGTTAGATATTTAAAACAACCCTTAAATTAAACAACCCTTGTCCAAGTAAAATTATTTTCCTCCTCATTGAAACCTATAATCTCTAAAACAATAGCTCTTCTCTTTCCTTTAGAATATTTTTCTAGAGCTTATCTTATTTTTTTACACCTATTGTTTATGTAATTCCTCCAACAAAGATCATGCATTTTGATTTATGACAATGTTTGCAAATAACCATTTTTTTTTATTCTTAAGTTAACAAAGTAGTTAATCTCCATATCTCTTAGGGAAAAAATGACTCCTATAACTAATTTTGTCACTTCATACCACCCTCCCGGAAAAATATTAATGATAGCTTTCATAGATTGTTACATTTCCATTAGAGAAACTTTGAGGTAAAAAAATGGGCCTAAAAAAAACAAAACAAAAATGTACTAACAAAATCAACTTTAAAATAACCAAAAAGATTCAAGATGATAATGTCATCCCTAGGGCGTGTGACATCCCATGTAGGTTAATTCCCCTTGTAAACATTTTCCTTATAATTATGTAACCAGAAATTAAAAAGGTTGAGAGAGGGACATATTTTATTTCTTGAGGAATTTGTTTGTTTTAAATAATCATTCATTGGGTCGACAGAGTGGGTTTAATGGGTTGATTGCTTATCGGTTGGGGAATGAAGGATGTTCCCATGTTATTTTTTGGCAACGGTTACAAGTAAGAGAGGACAAGAATTTAATAATTATGGGTTGCGTTTTTCGAAGGGGTAGGTTTCGGTAGACCACTCAAAATGGATAGAACCATCATGTTCGGGGGGGGGGAGAGCAATCTCAAAAAACGCATTATCACGCACCAAGGAGGGAATACATTATGCGCACTGAAAAAAATAGCATAAGAGAAGAGGAGGTAAAGAGGATATTATTGAAAATATAAGAGGAGGTTGAGAGGCTCATGTTGACATGAGAAAAGGAGGAAAAGAGGCTCTTGTTGAAGAAAGGAGAAGGAGGTCGGGGAAGCTCCTATTGGAAAAAAAGAGATAATTCAAGATTCGTGCGCACAGGTAGAGAAGGGAATGGGAAAAATAGGAGGTTGATAGGCTCCTAATGAGAAATTTGTATTTTTGACGAGATGCCAAGAGGATCCTAATGATCAAGATATATTACTCGTGAGGGAACAAAAGGATAGGAGGACCAAGATAATTTAGCGAGAGAGAAGCTCAAATAATAGTCCAAAGTTGAGAAACCCAAAAGGATTGTTGGATGATAATCATTGATCAATGGTTGTGCCTTACATGGGTGATAAATACACTAGAGACTATGTTGGTTGACAACTTCGAGAGGTGGAGGCACCTAGGACTAGTGGTTGATAACATCTTATGGTAGTTCCATTCGATTGGGTTGAAAACAAAAGTGGAAGTTCTATTGAGAAGTTTTTGGAGAGTGCAATCATGATCCTTCATAAGTGAAACAACCGATAAAATATCCTTATCAACAACTATATATCTCTCTCCACAACTAAATTGAGACTCTTCCTATATAAATCCATAGAGATGTTGGTATGTTGTATTATAAGTACCTCTATCTAAAAGGAAGTGTTCCCTACCTTGTGTGAAGTTGTTGAATAGTTGGTGGGCGAAGGCGTTGTAGCCTTGAGACACCCTAGTTTAGATATTAATTTTAGGGTGAAGGTATATGCCTCTAGATTTCCTTGTTTATTGAGAGTGGAGGTGAGCCTCAAGATTTCTCTTTTTAGCCTATAATGGTATAGTTTCAATTCTTATTGAATTAGTCGAAGGGTGGAGGTGGTGGACCTATGGATTCCCTATGAGAAATTGACTGCTTGAAGTAGCTAGTGGGTGGAGGTGGATAGTCCTTTGGAGTCCCTATCTTAGCTAGAAACATTGGCTTAATCCCTCAAGTACTCATCCTCAACCTCTAGACTTCGGATTGGGGGGTCACAACAAGAAGCAAATGCAATTGTAGCTTGTCTAAGGTTGGGTGGAGATATAAATTCCCAATCTCGATTGACATGCCTCCTTTATCGATAAGTACCCACATAAGTTCCTACACTTGTGAATATTATTATGTGCATGTTTGATGTGATGTTAAAATGTCAATATTAATCTTAAGGAATGTTAATCTCCTATATGAATGTGGAATGTTGGCTCTTATGCAATTTTCTAAGGAATGGTTTAATTCTTATGTTTAACTCTTGAGCTTGAATCTAGCTTAATTGCTTGAATACATAAAACATATGAATCTTTGTGATAATATGAACCTAAAATCGACCCAAATTGCTTGAGTGTAAAAGAGATGGGTGAATCTATGTTGTTAGCTAAATTCTTGCATTGAATTTTTTCGAATATCGAGCCTCTGTGTTTATGAACATAAATACAAGCTCATGAGGGATAGGCCTTTGTTATTAACTATTTTTTCTCTAAGTATTGTCTTCTTACATATATGTATAAATGAATGCATAGATATAGAAAAGCTTGGCTAAGAATTTTTTAAGCTTAAGAAGGATAGTGGACGGATATATATATACATATATACATACATATTGTCGCGAAAGGGAGTATCCCAAGTGACTAAGTGTCACAGACTTCCCTATATGCATATCTACACACATAAGTGTTTAAATCTATATATCTATCTTTTATATATATATATGCTCGTTTGGACTAAGTGGGGGGTTGGACCTTAAGGATTAAGGGACCAGCCTTAGAGTTTTAATAGGCCCATGTGATAAAGCATCGTGACAAAGCGTTGATGGCGAGAAAAGCCCAAAACACATTTACGTATGTAGTGGGGCCCGAACGTCATTCGCCAACGAAGAGAAGAATTAAACTCCCTCTTAATCATAGAGTCAGGATCCATGACCAAGGGTGTACATGCAGATGAGATCCAAGTCATTAATTGTCACAGGAGCATCAATGTCATCCACGTAATCTCGAAGGAATTACCCGAGAATTTTCAAGTGGATACATGTTCAACCTCGTCGATATTTAATTATCGGGGTGATGTGGCATGATGGAGATGTACAATAGAGATGAGGTGGAAATATGGCTATGTGGAGATTCCACGTAACACCAGTGGTTTTGAATGCATCAAAAGCGAGTAAGTCGAGACGATGTGGCATGATGGAGTCCAAGAATGCAACTATAATGAAAGAAAATACAACATGTGGAGGAGGGGTTTACGAAGGGTCCACGTAACCCCGACGCTTCTACCTCAGCATGTTCTATGGGAGCTAAGAGAAATTATACTGGGATTTTAATCTCGATGTGATATGGCCACGAAGGGGCTCATGTATCTTTATAAATTTCCCAGTGAATCCTTGTGTGCATTCGTTACCACCAAGGGGGTATTGTATACAGATGTAGAAACTAGGGTAGTGTTTCGTTCTAGTGGTGAGGTGGTTGTTGAGTCTCAATTTTGATGTAGTTTCATACACATTTTTTGCCCTCTGATTACTATGCTTTTACCCAATTTTTTATCGTTATCATCATCATTTTGTACAACTTTGGGTTATTATCTTAAACTTGAGCATGATAAGGTAATTTTTTTAAATATTTTTTATATTTACTTTGTTTTCAATGTTTTAAGAATATTTATATAGGATGTTACTAATGGTTTCAAATGTGAAGTATTAGTTCTTGTGCTAGGTGAAGGATCCATGTTCACACAATGCATTTCATGTTCCTACCTTATTGTTTTTTCATGTCTTGTTGTCATTATGAGAATTGAGCACGTGGGCTTTGTAAAGGGCCCCGAGATAGTTTTGTGTTGTTCCAATCGCACCCATGCTCATTAATAGTTTTTTTCCAGTTCATCAACACGTTATGATTGGGAGTTCTATAATCTTCGGGTTAATTATATATGATAGTGTATGTGGTATTTTTTACTTTTTTTTCTAAGAATTGTACCGTGATATCGTGATAAGTAATCATATCCAATGTGTAGCTTCATGATTCATCTTTATTCAATTCATGAGGATGCATCTTATCATTTCGGTCCAATCCAAGGATTTTTTTCCCTCTTTATGAAGATTCGAATCAAATTAAAGCCTTAAAAAAATTTATGTCTTGTTTGATCTATGGCCCATGAAATTAGAGAAACTAGCCATTTCCATCGCTGGGATGTGGTTATAAATATGTATTGAACTTCGTAATGTGGGAGAGAGGTTAGTCAAATATTGCTTGCTATAGGAGACACTTCATTATTGTTTCAAGATAGTGGAATGATCCCTCGTGGGGACCGCTAGGATTAAACTTGCTCTATCACTTTTTGATGTAACAAACTCTATATTTCTAATACTAAGTTGATGCCAAGTTTATAAGTCATTTATTGTCTTTAATTTTTTTTGAAGTTTATGATTCATTTCTTTGAGGCTGCAACGAGTCGAGTTGGTTTGGGCCCACCAACCCTCAGCCCCTTTTTCCTCTTTTATTATTTTTTTTTCATGCTCTGATATATGAGATTGATTGTTTGTGAATTTATTCAATATGTGGTGTGTGGTTTTTTTTATTTGTGTTCAAATCCACGTTTGAATGATTTTAATATTATAGAGGTTCATTCACGACAATGTTCTTTCAATACATGGATAGGGAATGGTTGGATATCAAAAAAAACACACACACATATATTTATGTATGTATTTATGTATGTATGTATGTATGTATTAAAGAACATTCCTTTTTTTTTATAACTTATGGTGTGATCTCTATATTTGGTTAAAAAAAGTCCAAAGCATTATGTTCTTGCTACCCATCTCAATATTCTTTGCACGTGAATGATCCTTTGTTGCTTTGAGGGGGGCTTTCAAAATATATTTTTGAACTCGTATATTTTATAAGACATGCAATATGGATATGAACTCAGACCTTCATGTTGAGAAAATATTGATATACTTTTTTTTGGTTTCGTATTTAAGTACAAGGGTATTGTTACAAACCACTTGGTGTATTCCCTGTGTGGATAATTGTATAAATACTACACTTGGAAATTAAAATTTGATATTATTTTATCAATCATTATGCTAGTGGATTTGTTGAGTTTGGTAGTAATATACAACAACGTATTTTGCATTTCTCTTGTTAACCTTAATTCCGACTCTAAATCTGAAATGTTGTAATGATCGATGTACATTGTTTTGGTTATAACCAATATTGACATAATCATAATATTACACCTGGTTTAACTTGGTATGCAGAGTTTATCCTAAGGAACAATTACTTTGTGAAAGGCTCAAATATTTTGTTTTCGAGAGATCATTATAATTGTATAAGCTTTCTTTACTAGCATGTGAATTGATGCCATTTTTTTACATAAGTTGTATGTTAGTTTAGCTTATGGATTGTTGCTAATACAAGTTAGAGACTTGGTGTTAAAATCTACACGGTTTAATTTTTTATTATCTTTTGGATTTGAACTAGTCATGCTCCCAGTGTTCATTTTAGTTTTTTTTATTCAAAAAATAGTATTGGCATTGACAATGAATTAAGAAGTATATAATTTGAAACATACTTAATCCTCAACAAATGCATATTGCCTTTTTTATTTTTAGATCACTTTGCCTTAGCAATAGAAGACATTTGGAATATATCTTGGAAAAAAATTAGGGTAAGGACATTAGTTTTTTTGGTATTTTAGAAGGCATGATATTGTTTTCCCAGCTTAAACTAATAGTCCAAGTTATTTTGTGATTAGAAAGAGATCCATATGACCTTTTTTCCCCTCCGGACAATTGACGGGAGCATTAGGCATGACAACCTAAGAAGGAGCTAGGGCAACGAGACTCCAATATTTCTTTATTTAGGAGTCCGTATATGATAGGAATTCCTAATCCCTTTTTTTTCCTCATTTATTTTTTCATGGTGTGATGATACCTATGTCCCTTTGTCCCCTAGATAACTAAGATAGACTTCGCACGTAGTTTCTCATCCCGATGAAGGAGCGAGGAGTATGATCTATGATTTTCTCTTACTTTTAAATTGTGAAGATCATTAAGGCTTATGACTCCCTTGTCCTCTAGACAAACAATATAAAATTCAAAAGAAGTTGCTCGAAAAGCTCAGTCAAGAGATAGAGTTAAAAAAATTCTAGTGCCCGAGTAGCTAGGGATTTGTTTCTCGAATGATGTCGTTAGGGTTATGGAATTGAATTTTTTTGTAGAACCCCGATTGAATATTTAGAAAGAGAGTGATTCTTCATATCTATGTGGTCTTCTTCGACATATATTATGCTACACCTCGAAGCTTATGAAATGCGGGATTTACATATTGAATTTTGGTACATTATTCTATCATATATTGCACCCAACATTTTGATGTTGTTTTTGGGGAGGCGGAAGGGATAGGACCTTGGTAACCAAGGAAAATTTTAAGGATGGAAGTTTATCTTAAAGTTTAGCAACCTTGGTGAATCTTACTAGTCCCTAATATCACAATTTTAAAATGTTTTATGATAATTTTGTTAAAAAAAATTATATTTATAATTATTTTTATATTAGAAAATATATAATATTGGTGATTTTTTAAGGTAAAATAATTTTATACTATGAAATTTGGGCGAATTAATTTTTAGAAAAATTGAAAATGTCGAATATTTTTTCAGGGGAAAAGCATGGAATATTAGCCCACCTTCGAATATTAGCCCCTAAAACTTTCCCCTGTTGGTAACCTAAAATTTATATTGGTTAAATTCTCCTTGAATTTGTTTCCTTTTTTGCATTTTTATTTTAAAATATTTTATCTACAAGGTGTTGTAAGAACCCCCACATTCTAATCCATGTGTTGATCTGGACACTGCCAAAGAAACCGAGGGAGAATGCCAAGATGATACTCCAAGAACTTTCTCAAATTATAGCAAACGAGTTGGAGTCTTTGCTTCTTAGGAAAAGAAAATCTTGGTAGTAATCAAAATTATATTTATTTCTTCATAGGCAAAAAAAATAACAAAATATCCAAGAGCCATCTCTATAAGAAGATTCGAAGCTTGCCTTGATCACCTCTTTATATTCACTAGACTGGAGCATCATGGGTAAAATTTGATCAGGAGGGTCCATTAGAAACAGATATCGAAGATTTTCTCGCCATGTTTATCACCTAAACCAAAGATGCACTTTAGAGACTAATTGAAAAATACTTGGAAGATTTGCATGACATGACAAAGGTGGACACTCCAACTATTACCAATGAATCTAAAAACAAATAATATGTGTTATAGAAGAGAGGAATAACATGTTTACGAGTTTCTAATAACCCAACGTTTCGAACTTCCTAAGTAAGTTCATCATCGAGGGTAGACGTCAAACGTACTTTTGAAAAGTTGAGGGGAATAGGGCAAATGAATAGAAGAATAAATAGTGAATAATGAGGAGTTTATAAAGGTCGACTTTAATGAATGATAATTATAAAATCATCTAATTGTAATTTATTTATAAAGTAATTTATTTTATTTATGAATAATTTATTAAAATTATGTCGTAATTTGAAATAATTTATAATTAATTAATCTACTATTTTATTTTAATTTACTATAAAAATAATTTATAGTTAATTAACTACTATTTTGTTTGATTTAATTTAATGTATTTAAAATAATTTATATAATTAATTAATCTACTATTTTATTTGTTTAATTTGGTTTAATTGTATTAAGCAAAGATGAATCTTACTTGAATTAAAAGTAAAAAATTTATGTATATTTAAATGGTTGTATTTGTTTGTTTATTTATATACTTATATTTGATTATATTTATTTATTTAAATACTTTTATTTATTTTATTATTATTATTATTATTATTATTATTATTATTATTATATATATATATATATATATATATATATATATTTATTTATTATTTATTTATTTTAATATATATATCATGTTGCATTTATACCATGTTATTATTAGTTTTTAATGTCTTGAGAGGTTTTGATGTATTAAGGGTTTCCACGTGTTGCTAATAATAAGTCCATCATCACGATTTATGTTGTTCCTCCTTTTTTTCAATTTCTATGGCTTCTTCGTTTT
This sequence comes from Pinus albicaulis, assembly GCA_034641835.2. Lineage (NCBI taxonomy): Eukaryota > Viridiplantae > Streptophyta > Pinopsida > Pinales > Pinaceae > Pinus > Pinus albicaulis. Next base: position 729,963,187 of record CM076573.1, on the reverse strand, counting down.
TTCTCTTTAGGTAATGGTCCTTTTCGAGAGACAAGTTTGGCATCCTCCATTCGTATGTAATGTGAGGATGAGAAGGCATGCTCTGCTAAGGCGGATTTTTCCGTTCTATTCCGAGATAAGTCCGTAGCATGTTCTTTTAGTCTAATGTTAAGGGATCTACTGTTTCACCAATGTATTATTTACCACAAGAGCAAGGTATAATGTCAACTCCTTTTTTGTACCCTAGGATTTATAGGGTCTTTAGCAGAGTCTACCATATTTAAAATAGTATCGGGGGGGGGGAGTGAAGGCAATCTTAATGTTATGTTTGTTAAGTATTCTAGAGATTTTATCGAGTTGTTCCTTTTATGTAAGGTAAAGAGATTTTAGGGATGTCAAAGGCTCTTTTTTAAGTTATTTTTTATTAAGGGTTTGGTGAATGGTTTTGTTGATGACATGTTTATTATATCCATTCCGTTGAAAGACATGGCGGATATGGTTTATCTCATGTTCTAGGTGGTGGGAGTCTAAAATTATGTATGCCCCTGGTTGTTAGGGTTTTGATGATGCCAATGTTTTGGTTCGGTGGTGATGTGAGTCAGCATGAAGGTATCTATCTCGTGTGAGTCTTTTTTTCTATAAAATTTGGTGCTGATTTTTCCTTCTTTTTTTGTTAAAAGAATGTCTAGGAAGGGTAATTGGTTGTCCTTTTCAATTTCAATGGTAAATTTGATGTGATTCGAGAGACTATTAATGTGGGCTAAGAAATCATGTAATTTTAATATCCCATGGGTCCATTTCGCAAAGATATCATCTACATACCTTTTTCCATTCTTCGGGGGGTGAATGGAAAGGATTTGAGGGCTATTTGTTCAAAATGTTCCATTTATATGTTGGCAATAATATGAGATAGAGGTGAGCCCATAGCTACCCCATGAGTTTGTTCATAAATAATTCCATTGAAGCTGAAGAAAGAGGATTTTACACATAACTTTAAGAGGTCTACTTGTCTCATTATCTCGTGATATTTTTTAAAATGTTGATGGCTTCAGCTATAAGAATCATAGTGTAAAGGGAGAAAATGTCAAAACTTACCATGAGATCCTCGTTTTGCATGTCAAGTTTTTTTGGTCCATTGAACAAAGGATGCAGATTCTTTGATATGTGACGAGGTGTTTCCGGCAAGGGGGCGAAGTTTTTTGGCAAGGTATTGTGCGAGGAGTTAGGTAGGTGAACCAATGGTGTTGACTATGGGTCTTAGGGGGAATGCCTGCTTTATGAATCTTGGGAGCACCATATATTCTAGGGGTGATGGAGCTGGAAGGCGTGATTCTCTTTTTTTATGATGGTATCAAGAGAAGAATCTTTTATTTTTTTTGGTTACTTCCTTGAGAATTTTAGTACTAGGATCTTTATTTAAAATTCTATAGCAACCACTGTTGTTTAGGTGATCTTCCATTTTCTTATCATATTCAACCCTATCCATTATTCTTGTTGCATTACCTTTATCCGATTTTAGGATTATTATATTTTTATTATTTTTTAGGTTTTTTTAGAGCATGTTTTTTCTCCTTTGGATCCCATTGGAGCTTGGTTTCAAATGATAGTCGACACACATCATTCCTCCAACATTCGACAAATATTGGCATCGCATCAATTGAAATAGTTTGTTCCTCATGTTCGGTATTTCATAAAATATATTTTTCAATCTTAAACATGAGTAGAATTATCATTATGTTACGCACATGGTTGCACCCTGGAATTACTCTACACTTGAAGGAGATATTACTCTCTTCGAGTAAAATATGGTAGATAGTATAGAATAAATAAATGAAAATATATATATACCATCTAAAAATAAAATCCTTGCATCATTTTTTTTGATTTCAATACTTAGTTATTAGTCATTCTTGAAATTGCAACGCACATGGTTGCACTGGAATTACTCCTACACTTGAAGGAGATATTACTCTCTTCGAGTAAAATATGGTAGATAGTATAGAATAAATAAATGAAAATATATATATACCATCTAAAAAATAAAATCCTTGCATCATTTTTTTGATTTCAATACTTAGTTATTAGTCATTCTTGAAATTACAACTCGCACAACTATTGAAACTTCTAATTGTTATCAACATCAAGTGCTCTTATGGTAATTTTTGTCATGTGTGATTGACTTTTTAATGCCTCATTATTTTGTAAAGTGACTATGATTGTGGATTAGTTGGTTTATTTTCATGTCACATGGTCAAGGTCACTCATTGATTCAATTAGGAGGGTTTGTCACTATCATGCTTAGTGCTTCCAATTTATAATCTCACAATAATCCTATCAAAGGTTAAAAAGGAAAAAATATATAAGCCTAGTCACTCTAAAATTTGTTTTTATATAAGAAATCCTTCCTAGTTCTTCTAATCGGTATTGTCAAAAAATCCTCCTATGGTGGATCACTCATGTAGAACCTCAATGGAATTTCATGAGAACTCTAGCATGATCAACTAAAGAGACCTTGCAATCATTATCTAAGATGCTTTTTTATACATTAAATAGCTAATATTTAATATTATTGTGAATGATGTCACCCATGGGCTAAATTTAGATAATGAGTTATGTGATTGTAAAATCTAAAATAGTCTCATACCACCCTGAATTCCTTACACTCTAAAAACTACCAATGAGCAAGTATGCATTATTTCAAATATTTTGAGTGATATATATATATATATATATATATATAAACTACTCATAAAGAGAAAGGAAATGAATAATAAAAGCAAGTGTCAAAAGGTACAAGTAAACCCATCAAGGTACTAGACAAGCCTAATAGTAGCGAGGCTATAATTTTATGGTACCAAAGAAAACTTGTTGGGGTACTAAACAAGCTCTGCTATCGAGCGAGGGCTATGTCGAGTAAAAGAGATGGAGAAAAAAACATTATCACACTTAAAAATCACTTCAAGAAAAAAGCCTCGGGTCACATTCTAAAGCAATTATCATTAAATTTTAAGGTGGGAAATAAAATTCATACCTTTAGGAGAATGGCTTTAATATCCTTCAAATATTGTGCTTTGGAGTTATATATTTTATAAATAATGAGTTTTTCATGAAAGTAGGACCCTTAGTCTAGGTGATTCACTTTTGTTGCATAAGAGGAGCCTTTTTTATACACTCGGGATGATGGTAAGACTTTGAGAGACGAGGAAGGATAACTCGCCTCACACTCGGGAATGTATCATTTTGTCAATATTTTTACCCAATATCACATCCTCTTTTTTATTTTATATCTTTCAAGTCACTTTAATTTATAATGAGGTAATTAAAGTAATGAACTACCGACTTAGTTTGGTCACGAGGCTGCAATTTGCAAGTGGTGAACCCCAAAAAATCATTGATAAAATCCTCAATATTTTTTCTTATATACCTACATGCATTCGTGTAAATATTACACGGTCTCGTTGTAGGATCTCTATAGTTGCTGCAGGGATACCCGTAGAAAACTTTTGTTTTTTTTAATTATTCAATTTTGTTTCAAGAGATATTTGTTCTAAAAAAAGACGGTGTTTATTCATGTTGATAGCAAGCCTCTCGGTCTCTAGTCATAACAGGAAGACTTGTGAGTATTTATGGAAAAACATAAAGTCAACTTGAGGTATGAATTGCTTTTTTATTTCTTATCTCATTGATGCAAAGGAAATTGACATTATTAATTTACAATTTACCTACATGCTCTTACTTTAATTAACCCAATAATTTATCAATTAGCCCTATAGTTCCTAATCCATACCATAAATCCCGTGTGCAATTCATGAACTAATGATATAGTTGAATTTGAGTCGGGTAAAACGTTATGATGCATTCACAATAGAGCTGGGAAATGTTTTAAAGCCACATACTACTACCCAACTTTGTAATCATTATCACCTCTATATCCCCTGCATTGATACAATTATCACCTCTATCACCTCTATTCTATGGGATTATTTCTTTGAATATTTTTATAATTCCCCTCAACTATGTGGTCATCATCTCATATGACTACCATTCTTCATAATTATTACATATTGTTCCCCTATGTACCAACCCGCTATCAACCCAATTTTATATCCTTGCTCGACGCTCACTATTTTTTTCGTAATTTGACTGACGTAATACTTTCATTTATTGGTAAGTATGAGGGTTGATTGGGTCTTGTTCGATCTATTTTTTATTGTTTAATTCCATGATCCATTCAAGCGAATCACCGAAACGAGATATGTTTACCTTTTTTCACCTCTCGTACATCATTGTTCAAGCATTGAATTTCCTTCTTAATTTCGAGGAGTTATGCGAAATTGAAATATGATCTCCATGAGCCATCATCCATGGAGGAAATAGAGAAAATTCTAGATTACAATTCTTGTAAGCATAGACTAGTTGTGGAGGGATGGCACAATTAATTTAATAAGTTTCAAGCATAAAAATATGAGTTTTATTTACAATTTGCACATGATTTTAATGGTAAAATAGCTCGTATCATGGATCCGGTTATGATCGTAAATGAAAATATTATCGCTCGAGAATTCGGTTTACCTCTGAAGGAATCAAAAGGTTTAAAAATAAGGGCATAGAAAAAAAATTGAGCACGCGGTTTCTTAAAGAAGTACAACAAGGAGTCAACTAAGAAAAACAAGTACCATGTTCCTATATCAAAGATGAATGGTGTAGTCTTAATTTCATTTTCCGAAGTATCTAACCTATGAAGGCAGATATGTAGTGGCCTTTTTGTATCATATTGGGCTATTTTTACATTTTAATCAAGAACAAAGGATTAATATTCCTTATTTTATATTGAGAATTTTTAGAAAATATGTCTCAAAGAGTTTGTAGGGCTACCAAAAACCCTAATGCTAGCCTTTACCATTATGGGCTTATTAAGTTGTTAATTTTGAATGAATTGGGTATTAGAAATGATAGTTTGGATTACTTCCTATAATGAAATGGGTTTGTAGCAGCCCCTAAAGAACTAAATGCTCAACTTAACCCTAAAATATAGGAGGCATAGGGTACTACAAAGAGTACTAAATTGGATGTTTTCTTCTCCTCGTACCCTAGAAAGTTGAGGAGAAGAAAAATTTGGTGAGTGTTGGCTTGAGGGGTCCCTGACCCAAGTTCGGAGGTGAAGATTTGCCAACAAACCCCTATACTATCGGCCCTTTTGGCGGTGACCTTCTTGTACGGGCCAAAGTCTCACCCGAGACGGTATGGGAGGGTGTTGGGAACCGTAGTTTCCGCACCCTAAGAGAGAGGGAGGTAAGTCTAGCGGATGCGCGTGTTCGCAGCTTATCAAGTTCGCACAAGACGAGTCTATTCGCGGAGTTTATTAACGGTATAATCCACATTATAACAGAGCTATTATCATACACAAATTTAGTCAATACCTTGGCATCTGCATGCATATCAACGATTACCAGCACACAATATCATAATGCATCATTAATAACATATTACGGATACACTTCATACCATAGCACGAGACAGATTTGCAACATAAACGAGATAACACAAATATATTCATAGCTCCAACGAGATCCAAACATTCACTTCAACGATGACACGTTAGATCAGATAGCACAAAGATACTTCAAATATATCTGCATATATTAGCATCCAAAACACGAGTACAATCAAACACGGCCTAGGCACACGACCCAGCGAGGTCCCGCACACGACAGGGACTAAGGATCTCCACACACACGACAGTGATTCCTTACCAAAATGACCCAACCCACAGATATAACAATTCACACTTAGAATCGGACTTAATTCTTGCCTACCTTAAGACTAAAAAAATGTTCATCTATTTATATCGACTTAGCACTATGCTTCCAATGGTCCGCAAATTGTGGCTGCATACTCTTGGTCTACCCTTGACCCATTAAAATGCATTCAAGGCTTTGACCCACCCTAAAAGCTGCTACGCTAGACTAATTAAGACCAAAAAATATAAAAAATTATACAAAATTCGTAGCTTTAGGGGACCACTGTTCCAATAGTCGCCCAACACAATCTTGTAACTCGTCCCAAGTCACCCTGTGGCGGTGGGGGTCTCCACCTACGCCTCTGAGTAGCCTAATCGCCTCGACTAGTGGGGGTAGGACTCCTTCACTTTGAGCAGCAACATTTTGATCAATTTCCACCAATTTTTGTGAAGTTGGTCCCTCTCGTGGCATTTGTGACTCTCTTGAGAATTTGGTTCAGTTCTTTAACAACTACATCAATATCTTGAGAGAGCTTGAGGGCTTCATGAGCCCATGGCTTAAGGCGGTCGTCGAGAGTCTTCTTCTTCGGAGGAGTTAGTTAATATCATCCCAAAGGGTGTGGTTGGTTCGTAGTCATGCCAACCATTGAGTAGGAATCATAGTAGGCATAGTGGCTTACAGATTTGCTCGAATGCTTCTTCCTTACGTCGCAGGTCCCTGGTTGATTTCACGCAAGAGAGGTCGAGATTGAACCTTGGTCCATAACTACATAGTTGTTTCCGATGATTGGTAACCCACGATCAATCTATCCTATAATAACATTTGTGGCCATTGTAACCGGCATGTAGCTTGCTAGGCCCATACCTTCGGTGGTGTCTCCCGTTGCAACTTGGCCTATAAATCTATGATCCGTTGTTCCATCTTCGTTTTGATCGCATAGATCTCGGTCCTTGAGCCTCGTAATGTCTGTAACCAACCCCCTCAATTTTGGCTCGGGGGTGGCGAGGAGCTGGAATATCTTTTGGAGACGTCCGCACAGAGCCAACTAATGAGGTGTTCGACTTTGTCCGTTTGCACGGTGGTGAGGGTACACGCGGCACTCGCACTGCGAAACTTCGGCATTTTTTTCCTCAATTTTCTGCTCGGCTTCCACCGAGCCTATCGGGTGCACTCGATGGTCCCCTATGTTGAATTTCTTCGAACATGGAGGTGTGGAGAACCTGCAATGATTCATGTGGCAACCTAGCTAGATCCAGGCTTGTACCTGCATAGGCCTGGACTTGTGCTCCCAATTCGGGTGGAATTATTGCGAGGGTTGCACCGGGAAGGGAACAAAGGCGGATTTCTGCTGTAACAAGTGTTTTGTTTCTATTTGCTTTGAGGTCATTCATACCGAATCATACTTTTTTTTCATTATGCACGTCTTCTGGCTACGGAGCTCGGAGCTTGGCTTGAAGTGTGTCGGCGCGAATTTTTTACTGCTCTTCCGGAGCTAGCCATTTGTCTTCTACGAAACCAAAGTGACCGTGTTCGCTATTTTCTCGAGGTCTCCTTTGGTCGGTGTAACCACTTCGTCACATTACAGGTCGTTGGGAGCGTTTCTTATTCCGTGGCCCTTTGGCAAGGTCACTCGTTCGCTTTGTCCCTCGAGGGGAGCCGGCACCTCCCGCCTCATGTTCTTCGAGTCCCAGGGTGTTGGGCGGATTAATCAATCTTACGGACAAGTTCGATCTCCCTAGTACCAAGAGGTAATCTAGCAAAAAAATAGCCAAATAAACCTATCTTTCTCTAAACATATGCGATTTACAAAAGAATACTATAAAGGTGTTAAGAACTTACCGTATATCCAATGCTTGTTCGAAGTTGTTGTCCCTCGCGCACTTGAAGGAGTTATCTTCATGAACCCTGCGATCACAAACAAGCAAACATTAAATAGCATCTGTATAGTAAACATCATAAATCATGCTTATCATGGTGATCAAGGGAATCCATGAAATAAACAAGTTAACTAACAGACTTATTGAGAAAAATGAATTCATTTGTATTAACTTTGAAAGAAGGAAAACCTTACAACCTTAGCCTTGATGTTGAACAGGCCTTCCTGGGGTCCGAAGCAGGAATCTGCTCTACTCTGACAAGCCTTTCACTCTTCCAACCGAGATAGATAGAGGTATGTGATCTCTCCTCACAAAAATCTCAGTTAAATGAGTCTGAATCCCAACAGCACTTAACCTTAAATAATTCTAAAGATTTTTCTCCCTTTGAGGCTACCCAATGCCTCTTTTTATAGTGGAAAAGAGGAGGTTTCAGTTCCAACTATGAAGGGATAGAATCCTCCTTCAAAGGGATAAGCTCCTCACATCAAGGGGTTAGCTCCATAAGGTAAGGGATACATGAACCTCAAAAGAGCAGTTCTGCCACCGCAAGATTCTTTCTAGAGGCTTCTAGAATTTACTAAAAGGGGTCCACACCCATAACACAGAGAAATTGCATTCAGGTACGCAGGAGTCATGAGCATTAGGTGCAGGACCGCAGGCAAGATATAAAGAAAGTGTGATACCAGAGTTAAGGAGATTTTTAAGAACTTTTCTCTTATTTTCAAGGCTTGACATGAGGAACTGATGTGTTAGACTTGCAAAGGAGGAAGTATGAGTGATAATGAGCTCATACACATAGCAAAATGTCAGGATGACAATTTTCGGTGCAACAGATTGCCCCCTAAAGTGCAAAGTCTGGAATAGATGAACCTGAAGTCTATCATATATGAAGAGTGTAGTACTTTATCATTTCAAGGATCATCCTGTGGACACCCCAGTCGGAACCTATAAAAACATTCAATGCAAAATATATATGTGTACATATCATCGCTGAGGTAGGCATTCCCATACTCAGATCAAAACTAACTAGAAACTGATTCAAACTGTTTCGATACGGGAATGATTTTGAATACATCAACAATATAGACATGTGTAGACACGGTATGGATGCGACCATCTGTTTATGAATATTCCACTATATGAATAACAAAATTCCTCGTGACTGGATGGTAGAAACTAGATCCGGGGTCTTGATTTCCGCATCTCGAACTAGTACGATTCTATCCATGTGAATGAATGTGTCGAAGTCGAACATGGTACAAACCACTTGATTACCAGTCAATGATGTAAACTATTAACAAGTGTGAGAGTAACCACCAAGTAATGTCAATGGCTCTCAAAGTTCTCAGTACAATCCATGAAATGTGAATGAATGAGTTGAATTCGAACATGTCACGGAATCATTCGATCGAAGGTCAATGATGCAACTTTGTCATCGAAGGTAGAGACTCGCCATTGAGGCATGCAGATTTCAAAGTGCGATAATTTCTAGATCAACTTCCTAGATAATGAGTTGTCATCGATAAAGTGATCCGTCGTAGGCGGAGCCCACAACACGAAATCATAGATCAAGTTTTGAAGAAATGTATTGGCAAGGACTAACTCGGGGATGGTCAAAATGGATGACGGATATTTTGCGGATGAATGGTTTATTTGAACTGTCCTCTTGAACACATAATGACACCTGTATGGCTTGGTGACAATTGACCCAAAGCTAATACCCTGAAACCAGAGCTAAAGACTTTCAAAATGGTTTGATTAATCTGTTAGGCAAAGGATTTCCCAACCCTGGGTGAACAAAAGTGTCATGTTCAAGAGTGGTTAAGCTGGCTTTTCGAAAAATCAAAATATAAAAAACAAGTCCATTTTTCTCTCTTTTCCCCCACCATTTTTTGGCAAGTACCTCTTTATTTTTGACAATATTGAGGAGGATAACATTTGCTTGTTTATAAGCTCATCCTTCGGATAAGTCCAACTTAGTTTTAAGATTCGAACCCTAAGAAGGAGTGGTTCGTTCCTATTTTTAAAAATTGAACAGGGTCCTTCTACTGTTAAGTTTTAACGAGTCAGATATAGGAGAAACTTGGTGTTTTTTCAATTTTAAGGAGTCGAAGAAAAAACTTAAGAAAACTCCATGGGGGTAATTTTTTCGTAAATTTAGTCTCTCGGGCACTGAAAAAGGATAAAATAATGCGAGAGAGAACTCTATTGACCGTAATTAGTCAACGTATACCTTTTTTCAGTAAATAGTCCATTTCGATCCATAAAAGGGGTAAACTTATATCGAAAGGACGATCATTCATTTATTTTAACGAGTTCGAATAATCAAGTGCTTGGAAATATTTTCAATTTTTGAGAGTCCGAAAGAGCTTAAAATAGGACTCCAAGTTTTGCTTTTTTCGTAAAATTTTGAAAGAGTCAGAAAAAGTGATAAAAGTATGCTCTTTGTTGAAAACGGTCAATTTTCTCGAAAAATCCAATTTCCGCACAAAAAACTTCAGAAACATTACACATACCTATTTAAGATAAATAAAAAATGATTTCAAAAATAACCTTTTTTGAAGTGAAAAATAAACAAATTAAAAATTCATTTATTCGAAAAAACTTATAAAAAGGACTTTTCTAACTTCATTTTTACCATTTGAGTTCGAGTGAAAAGTAAAAGCTTTTGGGTAAAAAAGTTCTGTGAAGATTCCCGGAAAATCCAGTCGACGAAATCGAGAACCGTCGGCTCCGGGTAATCCACGACCTCCTAATCTTGCATTTCATCTGTTTACATTTCATTTTTAGGCTTTAGATTTCGTTTTTAAGAGAAAAAATATGTTTAAAAAAATCGCCACGGGGAGTCACGAGTGCAACATCGACGGAGCCTTGCAGGACCTCGAATTTTTTTCTACATAGGAAAAAATTCGTGGGTCCGCACTTGTCTCACGGCACCGTGCGTTCCTACGCACTCTGTGTATGAGAACAAAGTGCGGACCCCACGCAATTAAATTTCAAACTTAAATTTCTTTACTTCCGCCCAAAATTTTTCAAATTAAATTGTTCTAATATATCTTTTTTATGCATTGTAGGATATATAAGATGCTAATTTGGAGAGAACGTGAGCATGAAGATGTATATGAAACCGCAATGCTTCATTTGCCTACAATACGGGCATTAAGAGCATGCGGTTTGTATAAATTCTGGGCCATTCGGGGCATGAGGGCACGGAGTAGACCTCCTAACATGAGTGCGGTGAACAGGGTGGAACGTACGGGACCGATGTTTCATTATTGGTGGCCACCGGATCGAAATTGAGTCGGAGGATATCTACTTTTTTGATTGGTTTGTCCAAGAGGGGCGAACAAATTTCTCTGCTTTGGGACTAGGCCGGGTGGCCGGACCGTTGCTAGTCTTCAACAAGAGTTCAGTAATGATCGGGAAGACCCACGGGACAAATGGATTGACATAAAAAACTATCATCCGTCCCGAGCTTAAAGTTATTGCATTTACTTTCACCGGACTATGTGGGAGCGCGGCGTTACATGTGGCTACGGTGTTCCCGGATGCGCATTGTTGTAGGTCTGTTTTCAAGGCACCATTTTCAACCTGGTGCTGAAGTTGTGTTGGCCAATGTAAAAGGCCAACTAACCGAGCAAAGAACGGAAAGCTAAATAACTTTGGATATGGATCCATTGTAGTCACCTTTTTCTCTAGAGAGGATCCCCATGTTAGCTCCACGAGAACATTCGGTCGATGCTTTGGATGACCTCGAGAACCTAGGATGGTTTGTTGGGTTGCATTGATGGCCCGTCATGCTCGCTTTGAGGGCGTCGAGGTTGTTCGATTTCCTTCTACATATTTTCGTTGGCTGGAATGCCAAATTTTTGTTATAGAGGATTTTCCATATGCCGGGATAGATTTCATGACGACCAAGAGATGGCTCTCCCAGCGGGGGAAACAATGGGATGAAACAGGGTAAAAATCATTTTCAACAATTTCTAAGTTCTAATTTTTTTTTATTTTGATCGTCCTGAAACTAATAACCAAAAGTTTTAAATGCGAGATGTGGGTCCACGGCGACCAACCCATCTCCGACTCTTATGAGAGGAGGTATCTAGCTGCCACGGCACTGTGCCCCTAGAGGGCCAATCGATGAGATATTCTATCCGATTTAGAGCATCACCTAGAGCGCATGACTCTAGACATTCAGTAGACCGACATAGATGATATTCCGCCTCGGATTATAGAGATATGTGATTGGTGTCCCAAGACCTTTTAGGAGGTTCCTATGTAGGGTGGCCGAGCAGTGGTCTCTTATCGTGATCATCATCACTAATAGGATGATCGTGTCGTAGACTCATATTTTTGACCTTTTGTATTACCATTTTTGTCGATCATAAGGTGTTTCCAACCTATGATCGAAGACAATGTATATTTTTTTGAAACACTTCTATACTATCATATATCACTATTTACCGGCTATCTGTGTACATGTTATGAATGTTGTTTAAATTCATGTTTTGATTATTGAAAATGTTGATTTATCATACTAGAAGCTAAATCGTATCCGCTAATGTATTTAAATGTCTTGGAATATCTTTCGATATTCGATGTAATCAAATTCATGTTCCAAGAGACGAACTCTTAAAAATAATCATAATAACACTGGATTTCTAATGGCATAAACCCTATTAAGTTGTAATACAACAAGTTCAGAATCCAACCTAACAATCAAACTCCGAATTCCAAACGATATGGATTCAGATAATAACTCAATCACTACACTATACTCTGTAATGTTATTCATTGTTTTACTGAGTCTTACCCCATGCATGGATACTAACTCGTCAGAGGGTGAATAGATAACCCAAGCTGCGGAAGAAATGTTCTGTGTACTATGACAAGCACCGTCAGCAAAACCAATGTAGGTTTGAAGAGACGTCGACATCCAGTAATATCAAGAGTAAAAACTCGATATAAAGCGAATAGTGATAAAAACACTCTCTAAACTAGGCACGCTTTTCTAATCTAAGACACACCAGCAGTAAAGAAATCTAATATTATAAATCTCCACACCAAATTTAAGCATAATATCTCTTCAGATAAAGCCCATTTATGGTATTATCTAAAGGGACACCATCAAAATCTATCAGCTCATAGGCCCCTTTTGCTAGCTTTCACTTAAAAATGAAAGGACCATGCCACATGGGCACAAATTTTCCAGCTCCTAGCTTATCATTGGCTTGATCGTACACTAAGACTAGGTCTCCTTCCGAAAAATTACGAGGAGTAACACTTCTATCATATCGATATTTATTTGTTTGACATGAGTCTCGTTTTTCTATTGCAGGTGTTTCGTCGATTCTCATCTAGTACGAGCTAAGTACAAAAAACGCTTTCTCCTCTTAGACGTATGAGGTAATTCTATGGCTAATTTCAATGACGGAATTTCACATTCAATCGCAACATAGCTTCCGAACCGTAAACCAGCTGAAAGGGAATGAAACCGGTTGATGTTTTTATCGAGGTTCGATATGCCCAAAGTGTTGAAAATAACATGGAATGCCAATTCAACTTATGAATACCAATAATTCATCTGATCATAGTGACTAAAACTTTATTGATAGCTTCAACCAAACCATTAGCCTGCGGATAATATGGAGTGGAACTATCGTGGTGCAGGCCAAGCTGATCTGTCAGTTCAGTCATCGTGATATTTCGAAAATGACTTCCATGATCTATAATAATGGCTTGAGGAACACCTATTCTAGCAATTATATGATTGAATACGAAATTTGCAGCAGTCTTTTCGTATGCCGAAAATGTAGGCATCGCCTCGGCCCACTTAGTAAAATAATCTACAACTAAGATAATATACACATGCC